>CM033471.1:130625663-131189388 GCA_019447015.1 Hymenochirus boettgeri
TTCCAAGAATTTACTAAACTTAAAGCCGAGTTGGAGCAGCACATAGTCCAACACAGGAAGAGTGGGGAGGACTTTAAAAGATCCAAGTTTGCTCACGATGTGAAGGATTACGAATGGGGCCAAGTCTATGATTGGTCCTCCAGTACACGTGAACGTGGGTCCCGATTGCGACCCAAGGATAATTTGTCGTCTGCACAGGTATCGCTCCTAACAAAAGGACTTAGGGGCATATTTATAAACTTTGTTAAGTTTTCGCGGCCGTTTTCCATGACATTAACGCATAAATCGCGTTTAACGCGATTTATTAAGGTCCGAAAACGGCCGTGAAAAGTTAACGAAGCGTTAACCCTTCGCGGCGATACTTACCTGTTACCGCCGCTTCTATTTATAAAGCGGCGGTATGTGTTTCCCTCTGCTAGTATCGGCTGTTTTACTTCTCCACCTTGAAGGTGGCGAAGGCAGCCGATACTAGCCTCCCTGCGGCGGGGATGGGCAGGCAACCCGCGGCGGGTGGTCGCACCCGCCCCGGGAGGCACCGCTACCCCGCCCACAACCCCCCGCGGGGTACCTCTCGGGGGTCGGCGGCCTCAGCGGAGCTGGTGTCGCCGGGACTGGAAAATGTACAAGGAAGACCTATTGTCTCTGGATTGGGGTCTATTAATGAGAGACTAGCTCAATATGTTGATAAATTATTGATACCATTGGTTCTAAGACTTCCCAGCTTTGTCCGTGACTCAACTGATATTATCAATAAAATTTCTTGGATAGATTGGAAACTTAATTACCCCTGGGTCACCTTAGATGTGACCGCTTTATATTTGTCTATTGAACATGAGAGGGGTTTGAATGTGGTGGACTACTGGCTATATAAACAACAACTATATGGTTCGGACCAGAACCAGTTCCTTTGCCAAGCCTTGGAGTTTCTCCTGCACTCGAACTTCTTTATGTTTGACAATCACTTTTACCTACAAAAGAGGGGGGCTGCGATGGGGGCGAAATTCGCCCTGTCGTACGCCAACCTATTTATGGGCATGTGGGAACAAAAGTTTATTTACAGTGATGATAACCCCTATCTGTCCAATATAGTCACTTATTATCGCTATATTGATGACCTAATATTGATTTGGGAAGATGATGGTACTCACACACATTCAAACCCCTCTCATGTTCAATCGACGAATATAAAGCGGTCACATCTAAGGTGACCCAGGTGTAATTAGGTTTTCCAATCTATCCAAGAAATTTTATTGATAATACAGTTGAGTCACGACAAAGCTGGGAAGTCTTAGAACTAATGGTATCAATAATTTATCAACCTATTAAGCTAGTCTCTCATTAATAGACCCAATCCAGAGACAATAGGTCTTCCTTGTACATTTCCAGTCCCGGCGACACCAGCTCCGCTGAGGGCCGCCGACCCCCGAGAGGTACCCGCGGGGGGTGTGGGGCGGGGTGCGGTGGCTCCGGGCGGGTCACACCCGCCGCGGGTTTCCTGCCCATCCCCGCCGCAGGGAGGTCTGTATGCTGCCTTCGCCACCTCAGGTGGAGTAAAACAGCCGATACTAGCGAGGGAAACACATACCGCCGCTTTATAAATAGAAGCGGCGGGTAAACAGGTAAGTATCGCCGCGAAGGGTTAACGCTTCGTTAACTTTTCACGGCCGTTTTCGGACCTTAATAAATCGCGTTAAACGCGATTTATGCGTTAATGTATGGAAAACGGCCGCGAAAACTTAACAAAGCTTTATAAAATATCCCTAAGTCCTTTTGTTAGGACGATACTGTGCAGACGACAATTATCCTTGGATCCGCAATCGGGGACCCACGTTCACGTTACTGAGGACAAATCATAGACTTGGCCCCGTTCGTAATCCTTCACATCATGAGCAACTTGATCTTTTAAAGTCCCCCCACTCTCTCCTGTGTGGATATGTGCTGCTCAACTCGGCTTTAAGTTTAGTAAATTCTTGGAATGCTGGTATGCAACTCGGTTTCCACGGCCTCAATTTGGCTGTTAGATCACTAAGTCCTCAATGATGAATTCCAGTATTAAGCAGCATGACATCAAGGGAAGCATTGTTTAGGATACGGACAAATTTATTTTTAAAGGCACATTATCCGAACGTAGGTTCACTCTTAATCCTCATGGGATAACGATTTGTCTGCAATTTTCTGACAAAGAAGTGAATGTAATTCCATGTCCACTTTCTGTCTGTGTAACATTTCTAAATGTCTTCTGCCAGATGTAGAAGTAGGTACTGTTAGAAAACTCACTTGATCTTGGACACAGCCCAATATTTCGACTTATCTCGTGTCCGTGTATGAACAGCGCTGCTCCATCAGGGTGCTAAATGGTAACGGCAATTAGATATATAATCCAAGATCCCTGACACCTTGTTTCTCTTCAGGTACCTGGTGCTGGTTTGTAAGGTTACAGCCATTACTCATATATCATATATTGAACCCGAGACAGACCATACCCAGGATTATAGAGACTATATATATATATATATATATATATATATATTAATACATCATTGGTCTCGCACTCTCCACTTGACTTCAGTGCCCGGTGCCTCCAAAATATAGATAAAGTAACAGACGTGGAGCACTGTTGGACTTTTCAATAAATCAAACATTTATTACACGATCAGCAGTTTTGGCTGACTACAGCAGCCAACCTCAGAATGTGACATCACACCTAGTTTGCTGTGATGTCACATCCTGAGGATGGCTGCTGGAGTCAGTCAAAACACTTGATCGTGTAATAAATGTTTGGTTGATTGATAAAGTGCTTCACCGTCTGTACTTTGATATATATATATATTTACATATATGGGTTATGTTTAATATGTGTCATGTTTTTATATATGTGATAGTATTTTGACTATGTAGTTGATTTTAATGTTTTCTATAACTGAACATTTAAATAGAAAAGTAACACATAGGTTACACATCTTGAAATGTTACTGGATATAGCTATAAAGGGAGGATCAACAATGTAACGATACTCTTGATAAAGTGCCTACATGCCACGAAACACGTGTGTTTTTTTTATACAGTATAATCTTTAACATAATGAAAATAGCCTCAAAGTTTTTATGGAACCAGCTGCTGTCTATCCTCCATTTATCTTGGTGTACCTTTTACATTCTGATATCCAAGTGAATAAAATGTTTTAATTTATCTGTGAAAGGTTCTCATTCATCCCAGGTCATGGTATGTCTGCTGTATTCAGTTAGATCAACTGGACTTAAGTTTAGTCTTGAAAACGTTTTTTGGTCATACAACTGGCTTTCTCAATTCAGAATTTTAATTTAGTTTGTGTTCCTGTGCACAGTAATAAAGACCATCTGGTAATTTGCCTAATAGGGATTGCTTATCTTCTGTTGTTTATTAATATTATTTTTCAGTCTATTTTGATTCCTGGGTCAACATACTAGTGTTGCTGTGTGGAATTTACTATTTTTATTTTTTATGCCATTTTTTTGATCTGAATCCCAAATGTACAAGATGTATTAAAGATTAACATGGAGATTCAATAAAAGTTCTTATCGTTTAAAATGGTGCTAATTTTGCCCCAACCAATCAGATCTTAGTTAACATTTGAAAGCTAAATCTGATTCTTTGTGACAAAATTAGCCCCATTTTAAACGATAAAGAACTTTTTTACAGTGGAATCCAATAGTACAGCACAGCAGATCGCCAATACAATTTAACACATGCTCTATTCCATCAACACAGTGAACAGAGAAATATACAGTATTTGCCTTTTGAGTTAATAAAAAATAACTACCAATAAATACAAATAATGGCCAATGTCATTTGTAATTTTTGTCAAATCCAAATCCATATGTAAGGCTACGTTCACTCACAAAATGGGAACGAGGAACGTTGCCTGAGCGGGTGACATTTCAGAAGATAGATTGCGCATTACACGTGTGATTTTAGTAATGTACCCTGACTGTTTCATTTTCTATTTTTCTCAATAGGATTATTTGTTTTTAAGCAAGATTTACATTTACGTTTTCTCTCAAAGATAGATTTTCATATTGAGTAATTGTATTGTTGAATTAAGACTACCCCACGTATACCTGACTTGATAAATGTGGAAACACTTTAATTAAATATCTACATTAAGCTGTCATTAAAGCTAGGAGCTAGTTGTGAAAGTGATTGCATGTATAAATATATATACTTGTCTTATGTGGTAAAAACAAAAATGTATTCCTAAGGGACTGAGTAAAAACCAATAATCCCTGTTTACTGTTGATAGATGAATGAGGGTATGAGTCAGAAAATTGACTAACAAATTGAAGTGCCGTGGTTCTTGCACTGGGATGACTGGTATAAAGGAGCCTTTGGGGTGCTGTCACATCAGAGATATTACCCTAAATTTAATGAATAGACAAACACTTCACTTATTTTTCCTCAAGAGAAATAGTGATAAAGCAAACACTGCAAGGCGTTTATTAAAAACTTATAGAGCAAAAGAGATTTGTGAAATTTCTAACAACCACGTCGCATGTTTTATCACCCGGTTCAATAGTATTGGAAAATATTCATATTTCAAGCCTAAATTATTTAAAATATTAAGCACTGATATGTATATTATGTTTTCTTATATGTTAAAGTTATTTTTAGTGACCCAACAAATTCACAATACTACTGTAACTTACTGATGATAGCAAGAGCATTGTGCTGGGGCACCTGGCATGATTAAAAGTTACCAGTAATACAGGAGGATGCATTTACCACCAACACATATAACCATGAAGTATAGCATAGGATAGGGCGGACACACACACACCAAAATGACACAGTAAAAGCTCTTTAATATCATATATGTAAACACTAGAGTACCAAAGGTCATAATAAAGAAAAAAATAACGATACATCCCACCCAAAACCCCCAATCCCAGACTCCCACACTAGGATAGATATAAGGGATAATTTGCTTTTACAGTGTTATATAAGGATATGAGGGGCCGTATTTATAAAGCCGTTAGTAATTTTTGATTGTGGTCTTTCATTTCGGTCATAGAATACCATGCGGTAGTAAAACATCGCATGGTTAATTCTATGGGGATCGCAAATCTGTGATTTCTCTATCGAGATTTACGATCGGTAAATTTACAATCATAAATATCCGATAACAATCATTTTTTACCGATTGTTAAAGGCACGGTATCGCTGAAAAGCGATACTGCGCCTTTATAAATACGCCCCTATGCCACAGCCTTGTGCTTTTATACAGCTTGGCTCAGAGTTAACTTCTTTAAATCTGTAGAGGCGGTATGGGGTGGAAAATGGCAATGGGAGCAGCAGTGTGATATCTTATAAAATGTCATTCAGAGACTTTTTATAAGGAAATATAAATATAAAACATTGCTGTTCCCTGGTAATTTGGAGCATTTGTGTAGTATATAGGGATTTGGGGGGGAGATTCAATATGGCCCAAATCCTTATAAAACCCACGTGTAACCCGAAGAAATTTCAGGTTAACATGGGTTTAGATGGATTTTAAGTATTTTTTCATCCTAATGACCTTAATCTGCCACATTCAGCATTTTGTCTATGTATAAATAAATGCAACCGAAATACTGACTTCCTGTTTGCAGGACCCTAGAGAGGACCGTTATGGTCTTGCCTTGAACCAGCGCTGGGTTGATTCAGTGGATCAGTAGAGATCTGAGCATGTTGACCCATCCAAACAGCCATTCAGTAGAAATAACTGTTAGGAACATTCCAAGGATGTGGTGCATCATGGGAAGAAGAAGGACCGTTAGAACCGAAATGGCAGCCTACTAATGTCAACAGCAGGGAACAGTAAAAGGTATGAAATCAACTGATTTGTCAAAATGGAAGAAAATATGTAGAATACTAAGAAGGCATTACACAAACAATTTAACAAATATTGATAATTTCCACTGAACTGTCCCTTTAAAGTCACGCTCCATACCTTAGCCCGATCCTGCGATGCAATTTCGTTTGTCAGGTATTGAATCGCGGGATCGGGTTAAGGTAAGTAGCGCGAGTTGATATAGTGAATCTCTCCGAATGTGCCACTTACAGTGTAATATAGGAACTAAAGTCACCAAAGAGTCCCCGACATATAAAGCATGAGGCTGCAACTGAACTAGGAAACTAGGAAAATTTTATGTTTCATTTAAAAGTGGTATGCATTCGCATAAAAACCTGGTAGCTACATAGCCAAGAGGTTTTTATAAGAATATATCCACTGTGCTCCCATTCAAAGACCCTAAAACCCCCAAGCTACTATAACTTAAAACCAGTAAATAGAAACATACCAGACCCGCAATTTTTTGAAATAATTTAAAATCTTTGTAGTGGAGGAGAAACATTTTATCATGAATTGACAGGAAGAAAGGCATCCAGCTGATCCAGTGGCGAAGTTGAACACAGTGAAAATACCAATTGTTCAGGCATCGCACTGTGTCAAACTTCATTATCAGGAACTGCGCAGCTACGCTACTTCTGTCACTCATTACGAAAGTCTCTCCGCTCCTCACAAAGAGTTTTTTAACCAGTTAACTGCTGGGCTGGTAGAGTAGGCAGATTGTTTTTATTTAGCAGAGAGACAAGGCTAGATGGAAGGTTCAGTGGAATATTTTAGTTACTCAGTTACAAAGCTGAGTGATTTTCTATGAGGGTATTGTCATCCTTCAGAAAAACATTTTTAACATTGCCCGCCCCCAGCCCAAACCGCTATTTGTAATATCAGAAAATGCCCAGAACTTTACTTACCTTCCCTCTTGCCTCCGCCGCACTGCCGGCCCTCTGCTTGCGAGAAGAAGCAGAGGGGCAGGACCGGCAGTCGCGTCTGTGATTGGCTGAGCGGCAGCCAATCACGGACGCGGCTGCTGGGAGTTCAGTGCGGCGGAGGCAAGAGGAAAGGTAAGTAATGTTCTGGCATTTTCTGATATTACAAACATAGCGGTGGGGCTGGGGGGACAGGGGGAATGTTTGCTAAAAGGGTTTTACACTAGGGGGAGGGAATCCAAATCGGGAGGGAGAGGAAGAGACAGGTGAGGGGGGGGGAGGAGGGGGAGAAGGGCTGCAGTACGCTGCCAAACTTCTCCCGGAGGCCAGGTAGGAGCAGAGTCCTATATGGACTCTTCTATCCTCCTGGTGGGCAGTTTTTGGGACTTTGGGGGGACTACAGGATAACCATATGGAGCTGGGATGTGAGGTAAGGATTAAACTACACACATGATGGGGGCCAGTATTGGGGGATTTATTCAATGCACCTCCAATTATAAAATATGACACCCTTTAATATACAGTATAAGGGATAATGCACCCGTGTAATATTACGTCCCCGAGGAGTTCCCCAACCATATAAAAGCCCAATATCTTTATAGTATAATTTCAAGGGGGCATCATTTTTTTTTATAATACACAAGTGTCATTTTATAATGGGGGGTGTATTGAAATAATTCCTTTTTAAAAGTATGTATTTGTTTTAGGCTGTGTACATCTTTTAAAAGTGTTGACTTCAGCGTCATTGCAATACTGTCATCTAAATGAATAAATAAGTAGCGAGAAACTGACCGTGATTTGCTTTCTATTTCCAAACTCAGATCCACCAGGATTAATCTTCTGTAACTCAGTGATAGTTTTTAATAAGAAATAAGATCCCCCTCATTTTTAAGAAACAAGTGTGGAATTCGTAAAAAAAAAAGTATGTGCTAAATTGATAAATGGATAAAAGAGGGGCGAGAAACATAAATAAAAAAAACAGAACAAGCCATGATAAGCACTTAATTACTCAATATAATATTAATACTATATATGCTGTAAAATGGTAGGCTTTGGTACATAGAGCAATTTGATTTAGCAGGAAACACAAACCTGCCACTTTGAAAAGTCTTCTAGCCCTAAGTGTTCTGAAACATAAAGAAATCTATAGATCACGTGGATAAATAGAAAACCTATGGAAATGGCATTTTTATACCCTTTTATTCAAACAGCAAAAACATATAATTAAAATATATATAATCCAAAAGATGGGAACACACAGCCTTAACAATTATATAATCAATGGTTAAATACCCTGGTGCTACTGGATAGATACCAAATATAACGCCAACAAAGTCCAGTACACACAAACAGGATTTGAGAAAAAATGCCTTTATTGGCAAAGTACAATAGGTTGGCTTGACAAAGGCCTAAAAACTGAGGGCCGAAACGTTGCCTACATGTACTTAATAAAGGCATTTTTCTTAAATCCTGTTGTGTCACTGGAACTTGTGTGGAGTTTAAATATAAACGAATATAGAGATGGGTCGCACTCACACTCTACTCTGTTGACTGCTTGGGTGTGTCCTCAACATGTAGTAATAGAAGATTAATCACGGTGCACTCCAGGGACTAAAATACAGTCTTTATTAAACTATAAAACAGCTTAACACATTTCAACCCATCCGGGTTGTCATCAGGACGATCAAGATAAGGATTGATTCATAAAAACCATAAAAATGTAAAAACATGCAAATGAAGACATCTGCGTTCTTGAAGCACCCAAGAAAGTTTATATATTTTTATTTTTTCATATAATTTTTGATTGAAATCCATGCATTTTTCTTATTGATTTTTTATGAAATTCTGGGTTTTTTTTGACTTATATGAACAATTTTTCACAGTATACACATCAGATCAATTGTAAACCATAATGCCCTTTAAAAAGGCTGTTATTAAACAATGTACAATAAATAAACAACTAAATACAAGTAGCTGGGGCTTACTTGTACTGATAAGTGGTTTGGTTGCTAGAGCCCCGTACCCCTCGCTATCTTAATATTGTATGCCAACTCTTCAGTAGAGAAGTCGACCTTCAAAAAATCCATTCCGCTCGAGGATTAGCGGACTTTTGAAAAATTTTAAACTCCAAGAAACCAAATTTAAGTCAATGAAAATTTTTTAGGGGAATTTCTGCCAAAAATAATAGTTTAAATAGCAGTGGAAACTTACTGTAAATGGCTCTGGGACCTGGGAAATGGCCCGGGAACACGTCCCTGTGGGAAGAACAGCAAAAAAAATGGAAAAGAGCACTACTTCCAACTTTTGGTAATCTTCTAATGGGGGATTCGAGAATCCTCAAATGTGGATTTTCGAATTCGGACGTTCGAGGATTAAAATTCGTCTGAAAGTCCCACGGCCGGACATTCAGGGTTCCCACAGCTCAACCCGGTACTGCCACCCGGGCCCCTTAGAAGGACCATTGTGGCACTTAGAAGGGCCTTTTGTGGCTTAAGAGGTCATGCAGCTCAAAACCGGGACCCCCCTCCTGGCACTTAAAAGTGCCCTTGTGGCCCTAGAAGGGCCCTTATGGCACTGAGGGGGTCCAGAAACTCATACCAGGACCCCCCTGGCACTTAGAAGTGCCCTTGGGGCATGAGTACTGCCTTTGTGGGGGTCCTGCAGCTCAACGCCGGCCATAACTCAGCTGGCACTGGAGACATCATCCTTGCCGGTTTGCTGACTTTTTATTTTATCTATCTTCTTTTTTCTTCTGCCATCACTATATAGGTTTGCTGAAGGACCAAATCCAATTATGATTGGTTAATAGTTCAATGCTTGCAATCATATGATCACATAATTACCACTTTGTTATTCAAATATGATTGGTTAATGTGTGATCATATGATTGCAAGCATTGAAATATTAACTAAACACAACTGTGTTTGGTCCTTCAGCAAACCTATATAAAGAAGGACATTAAACAAGAATGGCAATTAAAGAAGGTTTGGCATCACTGTGTTGGTGTGGTGTATTAGAAGGGGCAGTTTTGTCATTACCATGCATGTGCATCGTGCCACATGTAGGAACCTGGAGCAGACGTTCCGGCGGGGAACCTATGTCTGTGTTCAGGTGTGAGTGGGGTTGCCTGTTGGAACTGAGGTGGAGATTCTAAGGGGGCAGCTTGCAGCATTGCAGGGATTGGCAGAACTGGGGGGTCAGCAGCACTGGCTGGGGCCAGTATAGAGGTGGGTGGAAAGAGGGACAAGAAAGGATGAGGAAGGAGTAGTTTTGTTAGGGTACTAGGGGAAGTGGGGGACGGAAGAGAAGTAGGGGGGCTTCTTCCAGATTGTCTCCCAACAGATTGCGTCTTAGGTAATGAAGTGGAGGAGGACACCTCGGAATTAGCGTGTATGGAGGGGGCATCCTTGAGCACCCAGGGGGACTGCCATCTCGATACAGGGAGGAGGAACGAAGGTCAGAAATGCAAGGCAGGTGGTAGTGTAGGGGACTCCATTATAAGGAAGGTAGATAGGGTAATCTGCCACCAAGACCCTACATGCCGAACTGTGTGTTGCTGCCTGGTGCTAGGGTTCGGCCATGTGGTGGACGTGTAGACAGATTATTGGTGGGGCCGGGTGTGTACCGGCGGTCTTGGTTCAATTGGTGCCAATGACAAAGTTAGAGGAGGAGGTGAGGTCCTTAAACATGATTTCCAAGAACTAGGGGCAAGATAAAAGCAAGGACCTCCAGGGTAGTGTTTTCAGAAATACTACCGCAGCCACGTGCTAAGCCAGGGAGACAGGGGAGCTTAGGAGCATTAATGCGTGGCAAGAGAGTGGTGTGAAGGAAGAAGGGTTTGGGTTTATTGAGAACTGGGCAGACTTTGTCTGTCGCTACAGGCTCTTTAGTAGGGATGGGGTGCACCTCACTGTGGTGTGCAGCTGTTTTAGGGGAGAAGATGGCTAGAGGGTTGAAGGAGATTTTAAACTAGGTTTGGGGGGGAGGGTATTAGCAGTCTCACTGGGATAGATAGTCCAGGAGGAAATCAGGGTGTAGACAGCCATGGGGCGGAAAGGGGGTGGGGGCTAGCATAGGGGGATAAGGGAGGAATGTGTATTAAAGTGTACGAATAAATTAAGATTTTAATCATAATCAAAATGATTATGATTAATCATAATCTAAAATGTGTTTGCAAATGCGAGAAGCCTGGCTGACAAATGGTGAATTGGAAATGATGGCATTGAATGAAAAGTATGATGTAATAGGTATAGCAGAACGTGGTGAACAGTTCTCAGACCGGGCTGTAAATATAAAGGATAGGCCTTGTTTAGGCAGACAGAAAAAAAAGGAAAGAGGGGAGAGTATGTGTTTATGTTAAAAAAGAATTGAAGCCAATTTAAAAGAAGTAGATAACTGGTGATATGGATGATAAAGTAGAGGGCATATGGGTGGAATTAGGCAACAGGAAAGGGGGGTAATGTCATTGTTGGTGTCTGCTATAAGCCGCCAAATGCTAGCAGAGAGGAGTGAGTCAACTTCATATGCAGTTGGCAAGGGCTGCAAGTTTGGGGAGTGTGCTCATTATGGGGGACTTCAATTACCCTGACATTATTGGTGTGGTGGAACTGCCACTCATAGAAAAAGGCGATGAGTTCCTGAATTTGCTGCAGGATAATTTTCTCTCACAGGTGGTTGAGGTTCCTATAGAAAATGAGCTCTGTGTTGATCGTGTAACTATCTAACATTGTGGAGCGCATTATAGATCAATAGAAGGGTAACTTGAAAGAGGGTGCTTAAGAGAGCAGAATGACCAGGGAAGGAAAGGCATGATAAAGGGGTGAGGTGGGCTATTGTGGACACTGTGTGATTCTCGGATAACGAGAAGAAGTACTGACACCGTCGCATTGCATGCTGAAGGATGTGGCTATACTAAAGCACTCAGGGTGAAATAAGACTATTCTCAGATTACTCGCAAATGTACTTATCACCAGTGTTAACAAATGCGCTCTTCAGATGAGTCCAACAGTGCATTATGTCATTATCTAGGTAAAGGTACTGACAGAAGGTGGACTGTGTTCAAGGAGTTAAGCCAGGCTTACATCTAATTTAGTACCCTGTGTGGTGACAATAATGGGTGTAAAAACTAACACTGGGCGCGCGCACCAATGTGAAGGCTTGAATGCAATGAATATGTAAGAATATGGGGTCACAAAGGGGGTTGGAGAAGAAAAAGGTACATTGTAAAAACAGCTGTTAAGCCAATGATATTGAATTGACAAGGTGCCTTATATACTAGTTGAGGTGATTAATAAAACGTACAGTACAGAGCGGACAGTTAGTAGCGAAAGGCAATCACTCTCTCAACGTACAACTAAAAGGGTTAACATAACTATGAAGATAGGGGGGATACATCGGTGAATAGCAAGCATCGACTAATCCTTACATTAAATTATTTACAGTGATAGGGGTTAGGGATAGATAGGGAAGAGACGAGTGCCTGGTATATGTGTGATAGTGCGGGGTCACGACAAGATTAATTACTGGTTGGTTGAATCACTGGTGTGGAATAATATTACACAGTGAGGAATGGTGCGCGTAAAGCGAACTTGTCCTGTGATTAGATTGTGTTTCACATCAATATTATACACGTAGGGTGCGGAAGATCCAATACAATAAGTATCAATACAGAGAAGTGCACTGTAGCAAGTAAATTGGTAAATCAAGCAAGTTGGATCCACGGGCATGCACATAGAATCGTAGTTATTAAAACGAGTGGTGATAGGAGGATAGCAGAACAATAAAATACGGTAGATATATACATGAGAACATCTCCTGGAGCGCGGTAGTGAAGGGGATACAACAATCGCGTCGAGTACTGAAGAGAGGTGCTGTTGCCTTAAGTTTAGATCATGAAAGAAGGTGAGCACGAAAGGAGTGGGTGGTAGGGTTCGAATTGCATTGGTGTTCTTAATTCCCTCTGAAATCATAAAACGGTGGTTTGGCCGTCTGGGATTGGAAAAGGGCTGATGGTATCCCCATATTCAAAACGGGTAGGCGTTCACACGGGTATTACAGGCGCGGGAGTTTAACTTGCAGTGGTGGGAGTCCTGAGATTAATAAGGGACATGTTTGCTAGAGTAAAGATAATCAGGGAACTGAACATTATAAGGAGTAACCAGCAGTTTAGAGAAATAGATTCTGGTCAAACTTAACTTGCTTGGCTTGTTAATAGGATGAAGTCAGTAGAGGAGTTTGACACATCATGTGGATAATAGGCATAACAGATGTAGTTCATACCAATGGATTATTGGGCAACTCGAGGAATGACTGGTGTGACATGAAGCATGGGGGTCACACCCTAAGGCCACTAGCAGGGGAATGAGTGAGGAGGGCTAAGTTGCTAGTTGGGGTCTGGATGAGTCACTTTAGTGATAATGGAGGATAAGAAGAACTGGGGGTTGAGGAATAGGATGAGGCTCAGAGGTAGTTGTTGACTGGGGCTTCATCATTAATGGACTAAGAGATAGTGCATAAGATGAGAGAGGGTGTAACGCAGGGTTACCGGTAGTTACTGGGGCCAAAGCTCTACTGTTCGACTCTACATCTTAATTAAATGATTAGTTTGCATTGTGTACATTGATCCAATCCGAGTGTTCGTATGTTTGTTAACCTGCTTTGGAACCAAACTGATGATGGTGACCACTATAAATCGCTTCAACAGATGTCGGCAATCAAGTTGCAAGAAGAGAACTCTAAGATAGATTATACATATGGGCTTGCTAAGTGTGGCAGATGACATTACAATAAGGTATGACAGAATACTATGTAAGGATGAATACATTATCAGGACTTAGAAAGGACTCACTTGTGCTACTATAACTATAAGTGGCTCTAGTGTTAACAGTGAATCCCTGTTGTAAGGGATCATTGCTATTTGATTGTGAATAACAAACACATTAAAGGTCACGCGCAGCCAGTGCCCATGCGCACGCCAGAGCCACCAATGAATATATAGTCGTTGTATAAAGAGACGGCATATGGTGATTCTAGGGACGGACTGAAAGTAAGTAATTCTCCCTCTTTACAAGCATTGGTAAGGCCTCCTTTTGGAATTGCAGTGCAATTTGGAATCCTGTGTACAAAAGACATCTTTGAATGGAAAGGGTTCAGAGAAGGGCACTAAATTAATAAGGCGAATCGAGCGGAGCTTGAAATCTGAAGAGGGCGACTGGAAAATTTACAATTAGGTAACAGCTGGGAAGTAGAAAAGGGGCGCGTATAGGCGATGGGGACTCAATAAAATTACAGTTGTTAATCATAACGGGCACATAGCGTAAACTATCTGGGGCATTGTTCACCATAGACATGTCAGAGGAGCACGAGGTACAATCCGCGGTAACAATTGGACTCTAAAATCAAGGTATTAGGGCTTGCACAAAGCTCGGAAGTGGTTTTTTTTTACTTTGGAGAATGCGTAAATCTATGCGAACGTGTCTCCGAGGTGGGACGTTAGAATAACGTTGAGGGATTCAATGGTGTCAGGGGTTTGGTACCAAAGAAGCTGGGATGAACTAGTATTCTGCAAACCAGGAGATGGTGGGATGCAGTGTAAGCGTGGGATGATCGAAACATGAAGTAGGGAGGTATATGATCCAGGGAAATATATCCGATGTTGTGCCACTGGGAGGAGTATCTCAGTCTGACAGTCACCATGAATTTATGCCCCTGTGCATAATATTGGTGTGGAGGTTTGTTGTGTGCCTTGCATCTGGATCAACACATAAAAGGGGAATTTAAGGCCTGAACAATGAATGACTATTGAGGGTGTGCTAGATGGATATCAGAACTGTAGAACTGGACGTTTCTTGTATATACAGACACATACGAAAATACTAATCCAAAACGTACTATACCTATTAAATAGTGCCCAATCCCCCAGGGCTCAAAAGTCATCAACATGAGGCAGGAAGAAAGAAAGACTTGGTACACACAACCACAGGATTCCAGTCCACAGGGGTGTCCACTGGTGGCCGCAGTGACATGCCCGGTGGTTTGCCGGCTGAGAAGAAGAAGACTTCCAACGGCAACTCCAGTAGGTGTTTGTTGTTGAGCCTTGTTCAGTACCTTTTAGAGATCGTAGCAACACTCTTTGAACAAACCTGTCTATCATATCAATGAGAAAGCTTGTTTTAAGAGGCCTCTGTAGAGCATTTCTTTTATCATTATTAAAAACATTAGTCTTCAGTACATACCCACAACAGATCATCTATGTATCTCTATGCATAATATAGGAACCTTAACTATAGAAACAATGGGGTGGATGGTAAAGAGTAGTCTCCTCCCACCACCAAGCCCAAAGAATATTAGTGTAAGTGAGGGCGAAAAATTGCGGCGTCCCGTAGGTTGTTTAAAAAAATCACCGTCAACCTTGAAGAAATTGTTCTTAAGAAGAATGATAATATGCTCCAAATAGAATAAAAAAAATCCTGCCATCAGGTTGAAATTTACTGTAGGTGTCCAAGTGGTACTGGACCGCTTTCAAACCAATTCATATGGCATGCAGGCATATGGGTTACAACATCTGAAGCTACCTTATATATATCATCCAGGATGCAAACTATCCAAGATGTTCACATGTGGGTGTTATTTTTAATTAAAAAATGGAGTCTATGTACCAGGGGCATGAATCCACCAGTTGGGGGAATCCTTTGTTAAGTGAATGATACGTGGCCACTATGATATTACACCTTCCTTTAAGAGGTAGGAGGTTGTTTGTGGACTTTGAGAATATGATGAAAAAATGGGTATTAGGGGCAATCCGTATTAAAAGCCATATATATTGTTCTTCTATAACACCTATATTAATACCCTATTTAATAATTTGTTCAAAACATTTAAATTTTAGGGGATGAGCTCCAGGGTGAGTTTATTTTACACGGAGGGTCTTCCAACTGTCTGAATGCCTCGTTGGTAGGTAATCGTTTTATTAAGAAACCACTACAGCTCCCCTGTGTCGCTATTCTTATGATATGAAGTCTTTTAGTCTGACATTTATTTCTTGCTTTAATGGAGGTCTATTGGTGACAAAATTGTCCAATAGACCGGCACAATCACAAACACACAACAAGATGTGTATCTCAATCTCCCTTTGCTATGGATGCTGGGTGATTTATGAAATAAACTGTGTGTACTAGGGGTCAGCTCTCATATTCACCTATCTGGGAACACCCGCTAAGTTGTAACGCACGTACATTCACGCGAACATGTAGTCTTGCTTTCTGGAGCCTGACAGCAATCAGTGTATAGCTAGAAGGTGTCACTCCTGACACAGAACACAGATTTCATGCAGTTTGTGTAAACACATTACAATGCTCCTGTCCCTAATTTAAGGAAAAAGCAGAAGTAATCTTTGCGGTGTTGGAAGTCTTTGATACATGGAAAAACGAAGACATTTGATATTTCAGCAAAAATAAAGTAAGTATGAGAATCGAACAAGGAACCTACTACTGTTGGGCCCTTCTAAAATAAGACTTTTACCTCTAGCTACAAGGGATAATAGTAAAAAAAACGGAGTACATGTAGAGCTTTATTCTTTGCTGGACACATAAGTAAAAGCAAAAAAAATAACCTTGTGATTTGCTGTTCTGTTGGTTCCTAAAAACACGCATCTCACCTTTGATTACAGGTACATTTGAACCTTATCTTTCTTTAGAAGAGAAGCTAGAAACGTGTGCAAAACAGTGATTCCTGGGGTCAGGGGTGTGGCTCTTAGAATCAACATGGCATGAGTGTACTGGCAACAAATGGAAGACTCCTTTGTTAGGTACAGAATCTATTACTTATATCTCTAAATTGCAAAATAACTAGAGAAGAATCCTTCCAACATTAGGTATTCTGGGGAGAGAAGAAAGTTTTCACTTAGGCTTTTTAAAAAATAAAGTTATTCTTCCTTTAAGTTTAAATTATTGTCCTACAAGTCCCTTTGTTAGTAAAACAAAAATGAGTTCATCACTGGTTCAAACCTTTGGATAGCTCGTCGTTCTCGTCTTCCAGTCTTAAGCGACTTGATTGTTTCTCTGACGGTCATATGGGAGAAGTTAACTCTTCCTATTTTCCCTCCTGGCCTTTGGTATATTTCCCTGGTCCATTGCTTTCTGTAATCACGTGGTGTATGGTGACCATTTAGAGACATTGAATCTCCCCTGATGATGCCTTTACGTGCTTGAAAAATGTATGCAGAGAGAGAGGGAGCTATCCGACATGCAACATTGCCATTGTATCATATTAACTTATCTTCACAATTAAGAAAAACGGACCCTCTTGTTCTAATCTAGTATGTTTTAAAAAGTGTATTTGAATTTATTCAACTCCATCTGTGTTTTGTTTTGTATCCACATTGTCCCTATAATCTTTTCTAGACTTTTTTGCACTTTATATGTTTACTGATGCACAGAGTTTATTAATCTAGGATGTGTTTTGAAGCTTTCATTAGATATTTACAGTCAATATTGATATGGGTATATTTTAACATTAGGATATACATGATTTATTTTTTTTCTTTGTGTTGGTATAACATTTACTTCGCTATATTGATTGTTAGTATTATTATCATCACTTTATACATTCAACTATCTCCACGGTTTTATCCTTGCACTCCTTTGAGACTTGGTTTTCATGTCACTAGCGAGTGAGGGATATGTATAGAGGTAATTGGAGCCAATACATTCCTCTTACACCCTAAGGCAACTTTCAGTGTCCAGTCTGTGTGGGCTGGGTATAGAGGAACATATGTAACCAGTCTGTGTGGGCGCGGGCATAGGGGCATCATGAGGAAGTCTGTATGGGACTGGGCATCTTATATTTACAAATCTGTGTGGGCATCTTATGTTTACAAGTCGTGTGCACTGGATCTTATATTTACATCGCTGTGTGTGCATCTTAAATTTACCGTCGTGTGGGCTGGGTTATTATATTTACAAGTTTGTGGGCATCTTATATTTACTGTCTGGTGGGCTGGGCATCGTATATTGTTTTTTTTTTTTTTTTTTTTTTTTTTTTTGACCAGTCTATGTGGGTTGGGAATCTTATATTTACAAGTCTTTGTGGGCGGGGCACTCTTATATGTAACAGTCTTTGTGGGCATCTTATTTACCAGTTTGTGGTGGTGTGGGCATCTTATGTTTAACAATATGTGTGCACGCGCATCTTAGTTTTAGAAGCCTATGTATGCTTCTAATATTACCAGTCGTTTTGTGGGCACTTATATTTACCCCGTTCGCAACGAGGTTACGTCAGCCCTCAGTTCACCAGCCATTGTAGTCAGCCTCCTCCAGTCTACCAACGGTTAAGGTTTAGCCCTTCTGTCACTAGCCAGTTAAGTCAGCCCTCCAGTTCACCACAACAGTGTTAGTTCAGAACCTACCACACCCACCTCTACAAGCCTGTCAACACACCACAGGACAATACAGGGGTTCTTTACACATGTTTCACTTGAATACCCTGCTTTTTAGAACCATTCTTTTTTTTTTTTTTTTTACAGCAATGGGTTTTGGGCCCAGGCACTCTCTTTGTGCATAATTTAATAGGGGCTCCTTCACAAGTCCTCTTACCATGACCTCTAGCTATAGCACATAGACCTTTTTGATAGCATACAGAGCGGTGGGGGTTTCCTTTTTAGAGGCGGGGCTGATATCACTTGGGTTGTAGTTATTTTAAAATAATAGTTTATATTGTTGCAATTTGTTTCGGTATTATAAATAAGGGATTTGGCCGTTTTGACCTTTTCACTATACATTTGAAGTAAGTGGTTGTTATGGGTCTTTAAGCAAAACAGAAACATTCCCATGCACTATATTGCAATGCGGATGCTGATCTCTCTAAGTATTCCCCCACACTGGAATACATAAGTCAAATCAAGAAACAACTGAGGTCCGACACGCCAAATAATGTCAATTTTTTTTCTAGGTTTACCCCTAGGCAGTTGTTTTTCTGATGTGCGGTCACAAATAGAATTATACTTTGGAGATAAGCTCAATTGTTCTTGATTTGATTTATGATTGATTTATTGAATAGGTTAATACCCATACTCACCTTCCCCGAGGTATATAACGTTAGAGTGGTGCTCCACATGTTTAAAGGGAAGTTCAGGCAAATACATGTTACTTTTCAGAAAAAAAGAGCAGTATATTTTCATCCCAATGACCTTACTGCCAAATCTGCATTTTGTCTGTGTATAAATAAGGATGCACAAAATACTGAGTCCTGTTTGCAGGGACCCCTAGACCGTTATGGTCTGCCCTTGACCCAGTCCTGGGTCGATCAGTTTGCTCAGTAGATATCGGAGCATGTTTACACCCATCCAACGCCAATCGTAGAAATTACTGTTAGGAACATTCCAAGGATGTGGTGGCATCCTGGGAAGAAGATGGACCGTGTAGAACCTGAAATGTCCAGTCTCAATTAATGTTACAGCAGGGAAACAGAAAGGTATGAAATCAGTGAATTTTCAAAATGGAAAAGAGAATATGTTGTAACTAGCAAGCATAACACAACTAACAATTTAAACAAATTATTGATAATTTCCACGGAACTGTCCTTTCAAGTAACCAAATCAAATATGTATAGCTCAAAATGGAAAAACAAAATCAATATTATGCTTATAAAAACTGTTTATCAAAGGAATCCTGAGTAATGTGTTGTTTTTCTGATTCTTAGACATAATAAGCAGTACAACATGTTTACAACGTATCATTAAAATGCAGATGAATTGGAAATTGATCAGTAGTTTGCTTTTATTATGTTTATCTGAGAAGCTTTACATAAACTCATACTCATATATATTCTCTACTTTATCGAGTAATTCATTTATTTCTGGTTTTTGTCTGAGCAAGTTGCCCAGAATACTAATTCATTAAAATGTAATGGTATTGGTGTAACCTCTTACTTCAAATAGATAACTAAATAATTAAAGACTACTAACTCTGAATGAATAACAACAACGTAAAATCTTTTCTATTATCTAAATTTAAACTTTATTCATTTAAAAGACTTAATTACTTCATTGATGTACTGCCAGTTGCCGCTGGCGGATTTGAAAGCTGAATAACCATCTACTTAATTTTATCAATATAAACTACTAACCTTTTAACGTCAATCAATTTACAGTGAAGTAACATTTGTCCCTCCCACATGACTGAGATTTAACTGTTGTAGGATATTAAAATGTTTTTCCACGAAACATACAGGACAAGCCTAAACTATAAAATGGGAATGGTTTTAATAAAGATATCTCACATTTTGTAGCCAGAAAAAGGTATTGAAAACATAAATGATTCGATGCAAAAAAAGTGCCAGTACCAAAATGCAAACTATCTCTGGCCATTGTTAATACATGATGAATATACTTACCAACAACAAATACGAGCACAGTGTTTTTTGACAGTACTACTCATTTATGCAATTATAGTTTTAAAGGGCATCTATCGTGAAAAAAACACACATTGTCCCCTTTGGCAAAGTTAATATTCAGTACTGTGTGCTGCCTTTACCCTATCTCTGTCAGTGACTTTGTTTAACCCATGTGTAGACTCTGTGCTAGCACTTCCCCCTTCCCCACCCTCTGTTACCCTCCTATGGTCTCAACTTGGCTAACCGACAAGCTTATATGTTCAGGAAGGAGTAAAGTTCAACACCTGAAAAACACAACCCACACACAGTGGCGACAGAACGCTAGCTGTCCTGGAACACGGAAGAAGAAGGAGACATTACAGTTTACGACATTCTCTCACTTGTGACCCATCACAATCAGTGAAGCTATAAGAAGGGGGGGGTCAATGCTGCGCCTTTTATCTACCATCCGCTACCTCTCTCCCCTGCTTAATGCTCTTCTCTCTATCTTTATACAGAAGAGAGAGGGGGGATCACGTACAGGGATTTGATTGACAGTCCAAGTAGGAGTAGAGGATGCAATCGGTATTCTTTTAACTGGTGTATCTCACGGACGAGAGGGATCTGAAAAAAGTGAAGACCTTAGGGGTTTGTGGGAATTTTAGAACTCATGGAAGAAAGGAAAAAAAGTAATTTCCCACTAGATCCCTTTAAAGTACCACAACCACTGAAGTCCAGCAAATAGCAGAAACTTATGTTTATTGAAGAAGAAAGACTAAAGATAAAATATGAAATAGCTTTTATAGAATCTATATTAGCACCTTACTGATAACTATCCTCTAACTTCTCTTCTGAATCAGTTTTTTAACAAATTTTTTGAAGAATCATTGTTTAATTCTACAAGTTCCTGGACCCAGTAAATTGCTTCAGTGATCCCTCTAAGGCTTCACGGTCTTCACATTACTATGGGCTGTCTACTGGACTCGAACCTTTTTTATGACCACTCTGTGATTAAACTGAGCAGGCTGAAAAATAATTGTACAAACTGTAGAAACTTGCCTTTATCTCCTTCTCATGCACTGCTCCATGGTCCGGTCTAGCGCATTTACGCCATATCAAGGTCGCTAGCTGGCGCATTGCTTAGCATGCCAGGACCAGCATGAGATTTAACAGTTTGCCGGTCCTCTTCCCTGCGGTCGTGGGTTGTATCCGCACGCTACCCATGGCTCCTCTTGTGCTTTTGCTGAGTCTTGTTTATGCTTTTTTTTCTTGTATCGCTTCTTTTTTTTCCAGTATCAGCTCCTTCCTTATCAGCTCCTTTGCAGTAATCCAGCTACCTTTCCGGTTTCCAGTACAAACAGCTCCTTTCCATACCCGCATTCATCCGTATCCAGCTTCCATCCAGTATCCAGACTTTTCCTGTATACATTTCTGCCACTAATCACAGTAACATCCGTGTCTATTATCCAGCTCCTTTCCATATCTGCTTTCATCCAGTTAGTATTTAAGCTGCATTACAATCAACGTCAATTCCAGTTCAATCTTCCTAACACTCCAATTAACTTGAGCTTCGGTCTCCTTACAATATCCAGCTCCATCCTCCATACCAGTTATCCAATTCCAGATCTCTACGCAGTATCCAGTTTCAGTCTCCACAATAACATCAACAAGCAATCTTTTCCTAAAGTTGAGTACCTAGGACCCCCCTTGGGCCCAAATCGTACACACATCTGGGGAGAGAAGAAAAAACTGGAAAAGTGCCAGGACTTGCGTTAAACCCAAAGAAATACAGATGATTTCCACATAATGCTGATGCATTCAGAGATAAGGTTGCAGATGTGTTTTTAGCAATGAATATAGCAGTGGTTCTCAAATCTTTTTCTGACGTTCTACGTTAATCTTGTTAAATTAACAATAGCATTTTGTAATTAACCAGTAGTATTTATGCATTGCACTGTTATACTGCAATCAATATACATATTAACCGGTCCGGTAGCCCCCAGGCAGCTGAGGCTGGAAACGGGTTGGGTGGATACTACATTTAAATATCTATCTACTATCTACTATCTATCTATCTATCTATCTTATATATAAATATCATTAATATTAATCATAATATATATATGTCTAGGGTGTAACTGTGGTCTCCGATTCTTCCAAACTCGTAAGAATTATTAAAAAAGCCCTTCCCATCTACCTTTCAAATAAAACCTAAATCAATCTCTAGATTCAATTTGTGAAAAGTTAGTTGCGGAGAAATTCGCAATATTCACTTCCGGCTTGAACACTTCCTGTTTTTAGCCATGTGACCATCTTGTAGTTCATGTAAATTTTTTCCCCCCAGGTACTTTATGATTTCTCCAATGCATTATGCTTTACTGAACACGCTTCTCCCCCGGGGCAGAGGGGCAGGCAGAGGGTAAGGTATGTCACTAAGCTACTGTGAAGCAGGAAGGAAGTTTGAACATTCACCCCGAATACATTTCTCAGCTAAGGCCAGAGATTTGATTGTTGGCCTCATTATAAGGAAATTACTGAGCCCAGCTTAATTTAATCCTACTTTGGAGACCACAGTTGCCTTTTAAGGGACAACAGGAGGGTAAACCAAAAGTGGGTTATAGGGTGAAATTTTTCCACTAAGGAATATGAGACATACATTCAGACTGCAAAACAATTTGAGATTCTATTTTAAGCAAGTATTTATTCTGAAGTATATACAATAATGAGTCAATTACATTATCGCATAGGCAAATGACTTATTCATGGCCACAGAGAAAATCCTACCCAGCTCTTCCCATAACATTTATTTCTCTTTTTTAATGTCAAGAGTGCGAACGAAGATTGGAATATTTGGTTTGGCCACCAAGAGGGCACAAGGCTAATGAGTATGTTCAATTAATCCCATTCTACAGTTAAAGAGGCAAACACGATACAGAACACAGTTTATCTAAAAGCTTGTGTTATATGCTGTTTTCATGGTCGTGACAAGGTGGTTTCTTGGTGATTCCAGTGTTCCACAAGATGTCCATTGTGCCCTCAGAGACAAAGAAGAATAAAAGAACAACTTTGTAAAATCAGTATTACGCATGGACTCATTTGTGACCAGCGGTAGTTACACTCGAACGATTATCAAAACTAGTTATGGTTTGAAACTCATTCGTTTTCCGAACTCAAGCCTGTATTTTATCGAACTTCGCTATTCATCAAATTTACGGACGTTTCCTAACCTGGAATGTTAGTTTCGTTGTTTGGTATCCTTGATGTATCGTTGGGGTTACAATCGATGTTAGCATTAGTTTTTGGTAACCCTCAAAGTAGCGTTCGTTTTTCGGTAACCCTCCAAATGCTTAGTTAATTTTTGGTAACCTCAAATATAGCGTTCGTAACCCTCAAAATTAGTGTTTGTTTTCGGTAACCCTAAATGTGCAGTCGTTTTCGGAACCCTCGATAATATATGTTTGTTTGCGGAACCTCGAATATAATATTCGTTTCAGTAAGCCCGGGTAATGTAGTGGTCGATTTCAGAACCCACTCGAATGAAAAGTTGGAACCCTCAAATGTAAATTCATTTCAGTAACCCTCAATGTAACATTCATTTATGTACCCTACACAATTGTAGTGGTCGATTTTCAGTAACCCTGAATGTATTGTTCTGTAACCCATCGACAAGTAGTGCTTGGGTAACCCCGAATTGCCACGTAACCCTCAAATGAATGAGCGGGAAACCCAACATTGCTGATATTAAGAAAGAAGGTGTTTCAAAACGAGTTTTGGTGATTGACGCCATTCCCCAGACTATTTTCCCAGTTGCACAGCCATTACAGTAAGTTACCATACTATTTTAACTGTTCTGCTGAAGTATCATGACTGAAGATCGGAAATTCTGAAATGAACTGAACTTTAGCAGTTCGGCCATCTACAATGAACTGCTTCATAGTTGCATTTTTTATCATTCAATTTCTTCCATAACTATTCTTTGTTATTTTAACAAAATGACATCCTGAACAGTGGGTCAAGTATATATCTATAAAATCATTTTTGTATACATGTTTTGTCTCTTATAAAAATTAATGGAACCACTTCTTAAAATAGGTAGACATTCTGTAAAAGGTATTAAAACATTATGTAATCAGCCACCAAACCAATGAAAGAATGGTTCAACCAAAGGTATAAACACTACGGCAACACCTTTATTTTTTTAAATGCATTGTTTTTTTCTAATGAAACTACCAGTCAACTTACAACATCCTGATTGGGGCTACAAAAGGTGTTATGCGGTGGATCTGTAATGTTTGGAAGTGCTGGAAGAGTGTCCAAAATTAATATTTAAGATGAAAAGCAAAATAAAAAGAAAAGTATGTGTGCACTTAAAAGAAAAGGTGTGTGTGGGACATTAGCAAGGTGGGCATGAGTCAAACATTTGTCAATACTGTGAAAGGGCTATATAGTTGGGTTTTATTTGCCCCCCAGGTTTAAAAGGTCCCCAGTCCCTCCCCTGCTTGTGAGTAAAAGCCACACTAACGTTTGAATGGCAGCTAATGGCTGGCTTAAACGCAGTCGTTGTATAGGGGAAAGCCTATAGCGCCTCTCGGTTATCACCCCACTCAGGATATTTATTAATACACAACCCAAGAAATTTTTACTATATTGACAATTTTTATCCATTATTCTTTAGGCATTCCTAAGTAAGCATGTTAATAAGGATTTTAAATATAGGGTCTAGATTCTTAGAAAGAATCAGTGCCATGCAGAATAAGATGAACTTTCTACACTTAACCAATCAACATATAATAGTTGTTCCTCTATATCTGTCATAAGATATGAACTCAAAGAACATGTAACTTACTACATGCATTGCTGAAACTAGAAAACCGTTGAATACATTATATAGTAAAAGGTGCCAGGTTAATGCAGTTCTGAAACAGGTCACCCGGAGTTGAACAGGTATATTCTGGTTTTCTATAAATCTGTGTCAAGTTTTTCTGGTGCTAATTTTCCAAGGGAAATTGCATTTACATTTATAAAGAGCCTGATTATCATATTATCTACAACTAAAAACAAAAATACCCTTTCAGATAATACAGTGGTAACAATGTTTCTACAATTATAATTATATAGTGTAAACAGGTTAATTAGATTGAATATTACTAAATTTGGCACCCTTTTATTTAAAATTCCATAATCAGGTTTCAAAAGTACGTAGTTATGTTAGTAACAAACAAACCATCCGAGAATGGCCGAACTACTGAATGAAAAGTTCGAAAATCCGTAAGTTCGGAAACGAATTATTGAAGTCAGGGGGGGAAAATGTTAATAAATTTTGGATGAAGCCTTCTCGAAATACCAGTTGTGTCCTACTGTCAATGCTTCTGGGACACAGGAGATGGCTGTGGGTAGTAAACGCAGAAACCAAACATAGAAGCACACTGCACTTTCGCTGGCCGTTTCGTCATTCCTCAAACGTTAACAATGATCATATGAGGATTCCGAACGTTCAGTAAGCCCGTTTTGATGCCACGAGATTCTTCGAAATCGGCCGTTAGCAGTTGCTGAACAGACGACAATCCCACGCCGGTGGGGTCCCTGTGGCTCAACCCGGGACCCCCCTTTGGGTCCTTAGAAGGACAGTGTGGCCCTTACAATGGCCCTTTGAGGATGTAGGGTCCTACAGCTTGAAACAGGACCCCCCAACACGTATAAGTGCCATTGTGGCCCTTGGAAGGGCCCTTGGGCTTAGGGTCCCCACAGCTCGAACCGGGACCCCCCTCCGCCGCAATCTTAGAAGTTGACCCTTGCGGCACTGACAAGTGCCTTTGTTGGGGTCCTGTAGCCTCAAAACCAGAGGACCCCCATGGCTTTAGAAGTGCCCTTGGGGGGGCAGTTTCTTTCTTCCATCTGGTGGACACCAAGTTTTCAGTTAAAGCCTCTAGAGGAGCCAGTTCTATATGTAATTGATGCTATGTGTATTGTTTCATTGTAAAAGGTTCCAATTCTACCTTATGTTTTTTTCTATTGTACCCAAGGACACTAGTAGACTCAGAGTATTTACCCTGTTTTTAGATTTGTAGGCACTTTATTTAGATAGTAAGCACAGATATTTACTTTTTAAAAGTTGTTAAGTAGTGTTTCACTTACAACCTCATTTACTTATGGCGATCAACATTTGTTTTTTGCCTTTATGATAAAGATTATCTTCTATACTAATATATGGAACTTCAGGTTTACCAGACTTTTTTAATACCTCCAATTGGAAGCAGCAGGTCCTTTGAGTCACTTAAGTAGGCTCATTGTGTCTAAGGGGTCACCGTTCCCTCTATACTTCGTAAAAGCCTAAAGAAAATTTCACACAAAGAGCCAGGAGAGCATAGCTACCAGGGATTTATTCAGGAGAACATCCTAAAATCCCTGTGCATGCTCTCTGCTCTTGTGGTGAAAATTTTCTGTTGGACTTTCTTTTTTAAGGACCTATAAATACTTTTTAACGCCAAATGGAGTCCACTTAAGTTTATCTGAAAATTGGTTACATGATAATTTGTCCCTGGTGCACATTCTGAGACGTTTTTTGCTTAAGACATCCATCTGCGACTTGCACATTTTCTACATTATTGGGACTTTGAGTTTTAAAATCTTTGAAATGTTTTCACGTAACTATGGATATGGTGTAGGACACTACGAAATGTTTTTTTTTTATTTCCATTGCCGTTTTTTAGCTTTGGACTACTTCGCCTTAAATTTATTTTTGTTCTGAAAGGAACGTAAGAGGAACGGTCCATTTAAAGAAAGCTTACTGTTAGTCATTATATATGTAATTCACTTTATAAAGGGGCTTGGTGACTCTAAACATGTCGCGTTGTGAGCATGTATCTGTTTCAATAACACAACAATATTCCACAGCGCAGCCAGTGTTCAACTTGGTTTCTCCACATCTACCATTGGATCTTATACGTGTAGGAGATTGCTGGAATGCTCCTTTGGATGTTGTGATGGAAAACCTTTATAACAAACCAGTATTAACCTCAATTATCCATGTTACAGCTGTACCATGACGGGGATGAATGAGAACCTTCACAGGCAGGAGTGTAGCAATAGTAACATAATAAAAATTCATAACCAGTGGTATAAAGTAGTCAAAATACCATCTAGCATGGTATGTATCATTAATGCTGTAAGGTTCTGAATATTTTAGGTGCACAGGCAAGGAAGTGAGTGGAGTCATCTCTAACCAGTCCATGGGAGGTGGACTATTTTTTAAGGTAGGGCCAATGTCCACTAGACTAGTGCATCCATCGCTAAGTAAAAAATCGTGTGTGATTTTACCTTTATTGGACTATACCACCTAACAAGGAAACCCCAATGTATGGACCTTATGTACTCTGGAAATTTCTATGCGAGAAAGTTGTGCGTTTTATAGATCCTAATAATCTAAAATTATGGCACACCAGTTATAAGTGACGAGTGGTTACGTGCATTCTGGAGTATATTGTCTTTCTTTGCAAATTAAGTAATGTAAGCGAGTAATTACACTCTTGGTGGGCACCATCCTGGAAACAATCTCTAAGACGTCGATACTGATGCAGATACACCATTGCCTGTTACGGTTGTGTAAGTCTTACTACCATATCTTGTAAAAACAGTAACCTGTGATGTAAGATTCAGCTAGATAGTATCCACCTGGTTGCAATCGAGTATATTAATTGCTTTTGGGTAGGTCTTCAGATGTCATCTGAAATCCCAGTTGGAACCTCTGCCATCACTTGTCAACTGTCTAGAGTGACCGCGTGTAATAAGCTGCTCCAGATTAATATATATTCTCTGAAGATCAGATTTTGGTTATTACACTCCTGTTTGGTAGTGTGATCGGAACATGGTACCTCAGTTGCTATTGTCATAATACGCATGCATACTGAATACTATACATTACTCAAAAAAGAAACTGATCATGTAAATTCGAAACCTATTGTGCCTTTGCAGTTAAATAGAAAATTGAAGGTCAAGATGAAACAATACATTATAGCCTCAAAGTTCTGCTTTTTAATAATTTTAGATCTATCAAAAGGGCCCTGCCCACAAGTTCAAAGAACATATAAACATCTTATTACCTCTGCAGAGTGTTGAGCTTTGAACAAAAACAATTAATGTTTATTGTATGGCAACTACATTAAACAATAGTTGTCCAAACAGCTTTAGTATAATTTTGATCGTGAGTTGTCCTATGATTGCTTGAAGTGTTGTAGAGATCTCAAGGGCGACTTAAGGCTGTTTTCCAATCATTTCAAAAGGAAATTATGATAATTAGATCTTGACAGTCCATGTATGTAAAACACACAGAATCATATATCATTAAAGGGCCATGCCCCCTAAAGTGCAATTTTTAAGATAGTCCAGCCATCGCCCCAAACGCTATATTTTTTTTTTAAAAAGCCCCCAAACTCTACTTATCGTCCCCTCTTTCTCCGCCGCGCTCTGGCCCGTCGCTTGCGAAAAGTGCAACGCGGGTGGGAACGGCAGCTGCGTCTGTGATTGGCTGAGCCGGCAGCCAATCACGGAGCCGGCTGCGGACATTTAGTTGCAGGAGGAAAGAGGGGGTAAGTAAGAGTTTGGGAGCTTTATAAAGATTAAAAAATACTAGCGGTTGGGGTGAGAGCCCAGGAGGGAATCTTTATCTTTTATGGCGTTTCAGCTAGGGGGAGGGACTCGGGAGAGGGGGAGGGAGGGAGATGGAGGCGGGGAGGGAGGGGAGCGAAAGGGCTTGCAGTAAGCATGCAAACTTCTCCCGGGCCAGGTAGTGAGGCAGAGTCCTATATGGACTCTGCTAGCCTCCCCTGGTGGGCATTTTTTTTTTTTACTTTTGGGGGGGGACTACAGGAGAACCCTATGGAGACTGGGAATGTGGGTAAGGATTAAACTTACAACTACATGGTGGGCCAGCTAGTTGGGATTGGGGATTATATTTTTGGGGTGGACATGCCTTTAAAGACGAATTAGAAATATGCTTGCAGTATTTAAAAAAAACAAATAATATGAACACGACAGTATAAAACAAAAACGACAAACACCTCTTCATATCCTGTAATGCTTGTTCTAAAAACATATCCGTATTAAATGCAGCATCCATGAGTCTAAGCTTTGAATGCAAATAATGAAGAGATAAAATGTATATAAAGGAACATAAAAGATGTTGAAATTAGGAGAAACTAAAAGGACTAACTATTAGTGCTGTTAATTCTCTCTACAGGTTTAATGCAGCAATAAGTTCCATTTTAATATCATGAACCACCTATAGTTCTAGTTTCTTCATTATTACCCTTAATGTTGAAGTCAGGACACCAGTTAATTGTGTCTAGTGTCAAGACAGACCTCTGGACAGCAGTTTTATAGCCGTACTAAATCTTTATACTTTCCCTACTTTTTCTTTGTGAGCTTTAAAAAAGTATTTTTAAAATGGAATATGTTGTCCAAGATAACGTAGTCATCTATTAACCATTGTGTGCAAGGTTCACGGACAGATCAAAAAAATTGTAGTATATTTCTTCTTGCCGCATTTTCCAATGTTTGATTGTTGTTCTGCACTAATTTGGAAACAAGAAAATTAACAACAGAACATATTCATTGATAACATGCAAAATATAATCCCATTTTTTAATGCTGTATACAGTAAATAATTTTTGCATATGAATTGTTCTTTTCTCCTTCAACTAACAGATCAACAATCTGCTCTACCCCCCATTACCAAGGACCTAAACCAACCAGGTAGTTTTAGTCACAGTAGGACCTGATATTAAATACATCAGTTAGGACCTATAATGAGGGGGTAATACAACTCTTAGTTTGTCCCACAATACATGATCTGGGTGCCATTTTTTTTTTTTTTTTTTTGGGGCCCTGGATCCTTGTCTAAAAACCGTGCTGTACCAGTTTCCTAGATAACTTTTTTTGGACAATTTTACTAAATTCATATAATACAATAATAAAGGCGTGGTAATGTTGTAGCTCACCGCAAATGTATGGATTCTGGGTCCTGCTACCCAGACCCCATCCCTCCAGGTGGTCCGTATCCTTAATCTAAGCCCAATAAATACATGGGTAGAGGTGCATCCGATACGACTTGCACAAAGTATCAATTTTCAATAAGGTAACTTGTAATATTTACTCATGAAAGACTAAGTCTTGACGCATTTCGGGCTGCCTTCCCTTAGTCAAGGGATAACACCATCCTAACATAATTGAAAATTTGAATACTGTTTTAGAACTACAAGTGAGAGAGAATATATAGCAGTTTGACATCGTGGTATGATGCGTGTGTAGTTCCGGTTCTCGAACTACATGATAAATATAACATACAAATTGTTCTGCCTAAAACCTGTTATACTCATGTTTTATAAAATTCTATTTATACAGTGATGTTTTCATCATATTGTATAGGCTGCACTGCATTCCTTGCCCTACTTTTGATCAAATATATTGGTTTTTCTTTCATAACCATGGTGCATCTTGTTTTTTAGTGGTGAGACTCAAAATCTATAAAATCAATAAATGAGCTCATGGGAGGGCATCATTACTTTTTATTTTGGGTGTTTCTGCAAAACTGTTTGCCCTTTTATGATTCCCAGCCAAAAAAAAAAACCCCCAACCCCCAAAAACCAAAAACCCAACCCCCCCCCCAAAAACCCCCCCCCCAAAAAAAAACAAAATCCGGACCTACTCTCCACCATCTCCTTTCACACTTCACCAATGTTTAGAACTGCTATTTACATATTGTTTTTACAATATGATGGTGAAAATATTCAAAATTTAACCTTATTTTTTCTATTTTGTAGTTTCCCCTCAATACATAAAAACGCAAGATTGATGTTTCAGTGCCAAATAAGCACCTTGTTTGCGGTGGACTACTGGCTATATAAACAACAACTATATGGTTCGGACCAGAACCAGTTCCTTTGCCAAGCCTTGGAGTTTCTCCTGCACTCGAACTTCTTTATGTTTGACAATCACTTTTACCTACAAAAGAGGGGGGCTGCGATGGGGGCGAAATTCGCCCCGTCGTACGCCAACTTATTTATGGGCATGTGGGAACAAAAGTTTATTTACAGTGATGATAACCTCTATCTGTCCAATATAGTTACTTATTACCGCTATATTGATGACCTAATATTGATTTGGGAAGATGATGGTACTCAGGTTGATGCATTTATACAATATTGCAATCAAAGTAATTGGGGTATAACATTTATGGCCCACACTAGCCAGCAGTCCATTGAATATCTAGACATTCTATTCCTAGCGACAGAAGGGAGAATACACACGGATCTGTATAGAAAAACGATTACGCGTAATAAGATATTACATGCAGGTTCTAATCATCCCGGTTCGGTTATACAAGGTATACCGTATGGACAATTTATTAGATTGAGACGAATATGTTCTTCTTGGGACACATTTCAGGTACAAGCGATGGCATTATGGGACCGCTTTGTAGAGAGAGGCTATGTTGTGATTAAGAAAGCCTATGATAGAGCAGTTCTAAGTAATAGGAGGAACTTATTAGTTCCGAAATATAAGAGAACCAACTCTCTTTCGCCTAAACATAAAAACAAAAACTATCAAGAATACTCTGGGTCATCTCCTTCTTTGGTGTTAACGTATTCTAAAAACACCTACAAGATATGCAGTGCTGTAAGAAAATTGTGGCCAATTTTGCTTAATGGTACAGTCTTAGGTCAGATCCTTCCTAAACAACCCTTATTTTCATTTTGAAGGGCTAGAAATGTTGGGGTTTGACGATAGGTCCAATGAGACTTGGCTAAAATATCCTGGTAGCTACAAATGTGGACAAGCGAGATGTACTATGTGTCCCTATATGATGAGTTCCAAAAGCTTTAAGAGCACTCAAACGCATAAGGAATTTAAAATGAAGTCCTACTCCAGCTGTATGACTACACATGTGGTTTACCTAGCCACCTGTGAGTGCCAGCTACAATATGTCGGAAAAACTATTAGACAAGCATCTAAACGTATTGCAGAACATCTGAATGCTGTCAATAGAGGCAACTTGGACTCAGCAATAGCTAAACATCTTATTGAAAGACATGAGGGTCGCAAATTTATAAAATTCCAGGTCATTGATAGGGTTATGAGGAATATTCGTAATGACGATCAGCATAAATTACTTCTAAAACGAGAAGCTTTCTGGATAAATCAATTGGTCACCACTGTCCCACATGGATTAAACAGGGAATGGGAGGTGTCCTGCTTTCTGGATCTTTAATTCTAACTTTAGAGGTCCAATATCTTTATATCTTGATACCTCAGAGAATGTATTATTACTTGTAGTAACGAATTTGAGAATCTATCTTTATAAACTGAATCTTTGTGTTTCCTTCTAGGACAGATATTCCTTTAAGTACGTTCTGACTTCTTGAGACACACATACATATATATATTTTTATAATCGTTAGGTCCCTTGGTCACAGATATGGTTTGCTTTTTACACTTACTTAATTTATCTATGTTTGAAATATGCCTATGTTATGTATACTTACCTTATAGATGAGTACCATTTTCAGGACCATTACCATCATGTGTCCGCTTACATGAAAGTATTTAATAAGCATGACTAATAATTATTATCATATATATTATCGACATAATTTTAGGTAATATAATTATTATGATGTATTCTATTTTGGTAAACTGTAACTAACACTTTATCTATCCCCAGTGACATATTATAATCATTACCTTATTAACATTTAGGGCTTTGAAAGTTTATGAATAATATGTATTACCATCTCTGTATATAATTTTGTATATAAGTTTGTATATATTGTTATCTATTCTCATATTTCTTTATTATTTTTTTTTTTATATATACATATGTTTTTTGGTCATAGTGTTTGGCTGCTTTAATATACAACTACTTGTTGATTTTTTTGTAACTTTCATTTCCCTTTAAATTAAGTATTTATTTTACATTTTATTTTGTTTTTCCTTTTTTCCTCTCTTTTTGCGCCTCTGTGACGTTTGTGAACAGGTAATGCTGCCTTATATCATAATCATATGGTGTTGTGTTTAATGTGCCTTTTGGGGTTTAATATATGTATATCACTGACACCTTGTATGTGAAATTCAGCCGTTTTTGTAGCTCCTCCTCTTGTTTTGGGGAACATTGTGGGTGTACTTAAAGAGGGAGAGAGGGACGGGCACCTGCCTCTGAGGAAGTGACATACGGTCACGAAACGCGTAAGGCGGTGCCTCACGAGCACGATACTCCTCTCTGGTGTGGGATCCTATTATATACACATGGTACTGTGAGTGGATTTTTATATGATTAAATAAAGACTTTTTACTGTTGCAATACTGTCTGCGAGTAGTTGTAACTCACACCTTTCCTCTTTTCATAGTGGGATCTTGGCCGGCAACATCAGCCTCGTTGAGGTCACCGGCGCCCGCCGGGGGTACCCTAGCGGCCTCAGGGGTACATCTCGGGGTCGGCGGCCTCAGCGGAGCTGGTGTCGCCGGGACTGGAAAAAAGAAGACGCCGCCCAAGGTTCTTTTAAGAGCCGCACACTGGGGGTTTACCCCGCCAAAGGCCGCAGGGCCCTTACAAGGGCCGGGGAGGGGGGTCCGTGTCGTGCTGCGGGACCCCTTAAGCCCCAAAAGGCCCTTCTCAGGGCCCCGCTGGAGGGTGCCTCACCCCTCCCAGCGGATCCCTCCCTTCCCCTCCCCGAGCAGCCGGGGCGGGGGGCTTGGAGGGGTTGCTGGGGAGGGGGTGTGCGGCGGGTGTCGCGACCACCTGCTGCGGCCCCTTCCCGGCAGCCCCTCCTAGCCTCCTGTTCCGAGATTGCCACGAGCGGGGAAGGGGTGGGAGGGGCTGCTGGGAACGGCGGCGGGTGGTCTCCGCTGTGCGGGGGGTTGTGGCGGGGTGGGCGTAGCCCCGCCCATTAGCAGAGGGGTCGGGAAGGGATTTTAAGTCCCTTCGCGGCGATACTGTACAGTAGCCGCGAAGGGACTAAATTACCGCAACACATCGCAGCCGGCAATGTTGCTGTGTAACGTGAGCAATGTCGCTCACCGTTATAAATATGGCGATAGCGCTATTTTCGTGGCCGCGATGTGCGGCGGTCATTTTTTTGCGCTAATTTCTCTTTTTTATGCCCCATAGTTTCTGCCTCACTACAAACTAACTTGATCCATTTAAATTGGACATTGATCTGTAATTTTTTTTTTGGGCGGAGATTGAAGTTACACTTCCTCCAGAGACAGTATGAGCACACAAAGGACATTGATTCCGGAGTTTATTACCTAAAAGTCATTATGTGCCTCCCAAATATTTGTCACACAAGTAAAGCATGATATGTCCTCACTTTGCAAAAAATTGATGGTTCTGTCTTTTAAACACAATAAACTGCTAATAGGAACAAGCTTGTGAGTCAGCTTAAGCGTAGGTCCGATATCACGATCAAGCCCTCTGATTTAGGGGGGCATGGATTTATGGTGTTGGACACTGAGTATTATTATCAGAGTTACTTGTCAGCTTGGTGATGCCTTTCTCACCAGGTTGACTGATTCACATATCATTTCAAAAGAGCTTTCAAAAGGCTCTCACTGTATCCCATCCATCCTATTACTCCAGTACTGTATGCCTGCCCAAGGTTCAACAAAATCCATCAGCCACCTGGCAGGCCATAGTGGCTGGCATAGGTTCTGTGTTTTCACCCTATGGCCTCCATGCTGGATTGGCATTCTTGCACCCTTGGTGCAGGGCACGCGGTCATTTTAGGGACACTTGCCAATTTTTAGAGAAACTCAGTAATCTAGTTCAGGATTGGGACCCAGTGATAGTAGCAACTATGGATGTTCAACGTTGTATACCTCACAGACGGCATTGCATTGTGCCGTAGGTTCTTGTTAGGATGGGGTTACAACACACAACAAATAGGATTTTTTTGTGGAGTGTTTGAATTTATATTGAATAGATCATATTTAAGTTTGATGATGCGTACGATTTACAAATGAGGGGGACCTTGGGTTCCAACGTTGCTCCGTCATATGTCAACGCCTTTATGGCATGGCTTGGAGGGAGACTTCGCGATGCTTTACCATCCTTCACCAGGCATTGTCTTGCCTGGTGAGATACATAGACAATGTAGATACATAGACAAGGTCAAGAGTTACATCAGGATAGCAAGTTTTCACTGGAGTACAGTCAGGTGAAATCATTTTGTAGATGTTAAAATTAAATAAGGGTTTTTTTTTTAATAACTATTTTACAATAAGCCGACTGATCAGAATCAACTACTGTCTTATGGGAGTTTCATCCTTCCCATGTCAGGAGTCTTTCCGATCAGCCAGTTAAAAGGGTCAATAGGGATAACGAGTAAGAGTAAACAGCGACTTAGGCACATGTGACCAGATGTATCGCAAAATTCTCTGTATAGGGGTACCCCATGTGGTTTTAGATATTAGCTTTCAATAAAGTGAAGATGAACGACAGTCAAGAGAAGGAAAGTTCCTAATAAAGGAAACCATTGGTGATGGATTATGTGTGGGCATGAACTAGTGAGTGAAACCATTAGAAAGAACTGGCATATGCTCGGTCGTATTATCCGAAGTGGAGGAGTTTCTAGACACCTAGAATACACCTAGTATCTATTGGAAGGTTTTACACTAGGTAATAGCCTAGTTAGGTCCTCATTCAAAAGAGATACATGAGACATGGTTTAATCTCGAAAGGAGGAGACATAGATGTATCCCTGTTTGCATTGTACACAAGCAAGTATGTGGATAAGGTCCTATATGTAAACATCCGGGACGGGCAAGGAATATCATTGCAGATAATTCTGCACATGTGAAACATCATATGTAGTGTACGTCTGTTGGTGCCCCTGGTGTGTATTTTTATGTAGGGAGACCACCCAGATGGTAATCATGCATCTCACAACACTGCTCTAGCATTAAGGGATGCAAAGTTACCGGCCCAAAAACATTACATTGAATTTGGTCACACAGATTTAGGGTGTTAGAGGCGGTCCCAGTCCACTGACAGGGCCGGAGCAGGGCTCTCACCCTCAACGAAGGGGGTATGGTGGTGTACCAACTGGGGAGCTCTCTAATGGATTAAACAGGGATACAATTTTTATCATTTTTCTTTTAATTAGAGCTTGTTATGAAGTAAAGTGTATCTAGCCATTTCCATTTTCCTATATGCTTCTCTTTTAGATCCATTTAGTTTAATTGGTGATCTAGTGAGGTTTTTGGATTGATATTTACATTACACTTAGGGGTTAAAAGGATTGACTGACTTTGATTAATAGGGTGGGCTTTATTGAAGCTATATCTAAAACCACATGGGGTAACCCTAACCAGAATTGCGATACGTATGAGTAGGGATATAAATATGTTTGGATTTAGCTTACTGTGATAGTGTTTGAGTACCTGAGGAAGGGGAAGTTTCCCCGAAACATTGTAAGTTCCACATGAGCTAAACTAAAAAGTCTCTTTTAATCCTGGGTGCGGTGTGTTCTCTCTATATATATATATACTTACCTCCTCTCACCAGCACTCCCTCGCTCCGTTGCAATGTCCGGGTACAGCTCAGACGCATATATAGATCACTCGAACCTGCTACAGGCACACTCACAGGACTTCAGCTGATACCAACTCCATGTGTGAATTTCAAACAATCAATGTATTTTGCATCTTTGACAAATCTGGGTTACTCGAGTTAATTGGATAGTATCTGTAATAAGGAGGGAGGGGTAGGGGATGGGAGGAGGTGTTGTCTACCTATATTATACTCACTTACCATTGTGTTCTGTAATCCCGACGATGGCCACCCACAAGATGGGCCAAAACATTGATTTGGTTTGCTAAATAAGAGTTGTTTGAGATAAATCCCAGGAGTGCTCTGTAATCCCCTCTAATATAATATATATATAGAATCCGAGTGCTGTGATTTGCCAACGATGTAAAATTGGGATTGTCCAGTTGTATTCCTTACACTTGCTCCGGTGGAAATTGTTTGCAGAGGTGGTGTGCGTATATTATCTAGTTTTTAATATGCCAAAAGAGCCATTCTATTGCGGCACTTTAAATGCCAGCTAGTAGCTGGCATTGAAAGTGACAAAATAGAAATACGTCAGATAAAGATGCTCCGAGAGCCGCTATAAGCATATAACATCACCGAGCTGTTTGTACTGGGTTGCTAATAGCTGGCATTACAAGTGCTGAAATAGAAATATGTCAGATAGCGATGCTCCGAGAGACGCTATAAGCATATAACATCGCCGGGTTGTTTGCACCAGGTGGCCGATAGCGGCTCTCTGTACATCGTCATGTTAGCACGCATGTGCTGGGCAGCATACCCTTTGAATTCAATTAGACTCACATTACAACACCTGTTGCACAGCTGTCTTTCATTAAGACCTTGAGCATATGGTCATTGTTTGGTGTCTCGTCTTGGTATTTCTGGCTGGACCCAGAGGAGTGAAAATATAAACATCACAGTCCTATATAGCTAGACTAAATAAAAAGATATATCTGTTGTATTCAATTAGATCAACTGGACTTGAAGTTTAGTTCTTGAAGACGTTTCGCTAGTTATCCGACTGGCTTTCTCAATTCAGAATGACTTGTACAAGAATCTTAAGTTGATCTAATTGAATACAACAGATATACCATGACCTGGATGAATGAGAACCTTCACAAGCATAACTAAAAAGATGTTAACTCCTTCTTATATATTACTATAAATAAGATAAGTAAATATGGAAAGTTAGGAGAAGTATAATTAAAAGGAAAAAATCCATGGCATTCTTTATCATTTATTCATATGAACACAGTATTTCTTGGTATCATATAATATAATCAGTGTAACTCAATGATATTAATGTTTGGTAACCTTACTTTCCCTAAAAATCACTAATATATGGATCAACTGGAAACTTTATGTAATAATTATACTAATTTTGAGTCATCCTATAGCCTGAACAGGAATCCAGACAATGTGAAGCTGTTTAACATTGCAAGTCAGATCCACACTGATGTATGTTTAAATATTCATGCAAAGTGGTTGTAAGTGCTTCTTCTCCAATTTGAATAGCTAGCTATTACTTATTTGAGCTCCTCCATTCCCCATATGAATTCTGCTCCCCTTATCTGGACCCTTTTATGTTCTATAATGCTATAATGTATTTATAATGTATTTAAAACAAAGTGCCAGGAAACAGCTAGCATTAAAGAAGCCACTCTAAACAAATGCAATAATAAATTGCTTGTATGAGCTGAACGTATTCCTTTTTTAAATACAGGTAACCCCATGATTGGATTGTGGGAGAAGGGTAAGAAGTAATGATGTCAGCCTTATTTAAGTATAGCTTTAGCTGGCAAGAAAGAGTTGCACCAGAGGTAATTGTTTCCTGTAGAAGATTTTTCATCCAGTGTCAACCAAGGCGCTTGACCGGAATGTGGTATGGAGCTGTGAAGCTGTAAATTGTGATAAATTGGGAATTGATAAATTGTTCAAGGCTATTTTCGATAATCCTCAAAAATAGCCTTGAACGTTCCATAATCATCGAAAATGCCCCTCGAATGATCCACCTAGTTTAGGATGAAACATTCGGATTTTGGAACCTAAGGGCTCCGGTTCCCATGTCTAATTACCAATAGAATAGAATTGTAAACATTTTACAAAAAGCTGGCACCAATAATTATTTAGCTGTTTTTTTTGTAATCAAATAATTAGAAATGCTTCCATATTTGTAAAAAATCTAAAAGAATATTTTTAGTAACTGATATAGCACTTACACCTTCTGTGGCACTTTACAAATAGATATCAGGCCTGGCTCATAGAGCTTAAAATCTAAGCACTTTATTTCACACACATAATCTATCAGTATGCCTTTATGGTTGTTGGGGAAACCCACGATGTAGAAACTGCTGAGCTTCTTTAAAAGAATACTGTGGGTTTTTTTTCAATATTCATAATGCCTACTGTTAAAAGAAATGTATAAATTAACTAATCAATGTCATTGTTTTTTTGTTTTTTTTTTACCAGAATACCGTTTTGTTATTAGACAACATCAATCAAAAATCAAAGTTAGGGTTTAGGGGGAAAAAAACATTTTCGAAAAATGGGTAAAAACATTCTTTAAAGAAGAATAAAAATCTGACTTATAAATAGATATTTATTACTTACTTGGAGCTAACACATAAGTACCATTTAAAAACAGGCTCAATCATTAAACAGATAGGCATAAAAATTATTGCAAAGAAGAAGATAGGAAACAATAACACTTTAACAGTAGTCTGCCCCTCTACATGTCTGTAACATATTAACTGCTTATACAAATTTAATTATGATGACATCATAAAGCTACATCAAAATGGCTTAGTTTATTAAATACAACTTTAACATAAAAGTTAATTATAGAAAAGATATTTCATATTATAAATCTATAAATTAAGAGTTGTAAATATAATCAACAAAGTGAGCCCCCAAAATGTACCTCTACTACATTTACAGTTCCTTTGTTAATGATCAGGGTACACCAATTACCAGAAAACCCAGCTTTATAACACTTCAGTGTTAATTAATATTCCAATATAAATTATTGCATGGAATTCAACTGCTGATGAAAACCTTTTCGTAGTTTTGGTAAGTTACCACTATATATTGAAAAAGTGTGCCAAGTTACAGTTGTTGAATGCCTGTCTTAATATTGAGCAAACTTTGTTAGCAGTTAAAGAGCATCATGATACCTAAAGGGGATATTTCTAAATAAAATTATTTCCCACTAAAGCATTACAGCAATACTTTACGTTTAAGTTATTTACCGCTATATGTATAATAAGGCAAAACATTTATCATCAGAGTGGCAGATGAGATTCTATATTGATGACTATGCATGAAGATTAGACAAGTTAGAGATATTCACACTAAAGAATCAGTGATGGGCCATATAATAAACTCACGGTGCATTGCTTATCAAAAATGTAATTTCAGAGGAATGGTGAACATCCTTTAAGATTAGAAGAAAATAAGTTTCATCTGCAGGTTAGGAAAGGTTTCTTTACAGTAAGAATGGTTAAACTATACAACTGTATTCAAGTTTTAGATATAGAAATGGTAAGTTCATGGAATAGCTTTAAAAGGGGGCTGGATACGTTTCCAAAACAAAAATATATTGAGAAAGACTGGTATTCTGGTTGATCCAGGGATCCTTTTTTTAGAGTCAGGAAGGAATTGTTCCTCTGGATCTACTATAAGGTAGGGTTTATGAGTAGGCACTAAAGTTTGGACTAGATCTACAGTATGTATGTGTTTATTCATCTTTCATTAATATGTTACTATGTTTGTTGATCAAACAAGCTATAAAATTGGCAAAAATGTAAGTATGAAAACACGAGTGTGCAAAATGAGTAACAAATTGTAAAAAAAAACTAGAAAAAAAAACAATAATTGGTGTCATATAGAAAACTAAAGATCTGCTTAATCGTATTTGAAGGACAAATGAAGTCATATTCAAATTGGGGAAGATGACAAACACATACCATTGGAAGATACAATAAATTAAATATTAAGGGCAAAAGAAAAGAATAAAAGAATGAAGAATGTACTTTATTTTACTTATATAACAATTATTTTGGGTACAAAACAACCACTATGAAATATTATAAAAGTTCAGTAACATTTAATATTCTAAAAGTTTAATATGTGAATATTAATGTTTAATAACATCATGATGTAAGGTACTTATCTGTGCATCTGCTCCAGCGATGATCCGCTAGGCGGCGCTCCGGTCCCAGTGACGCTGGCGCTCGCGCGTCTTGCGCGAGCACCATCATGACATCACCACGCAGGTGTGCCGGCCGGCGTGAAGCTTGAAATAGCTTCTCCTCTCTTCCCTAGAAGCCCGCTTGTCAGTTGTTTTGGCATCTAGGGTTCTAGCGTTTGGTATTTCTGGTCAGTCTCCATTGTTCCAGTATCCAGCTTCATTGTTACAGTCTCCATTGTTCCAGTATCCAGCTTCATTGTTACAGTCTCCATTGTTCCAGTATCCAGCTCCATTGTCACAGTCTCCATTGTTCCAGCATCCAGCTTCATTGTACAACCTACTCCCTTGTTACAGAGTCCTACTCCTGTGTTGTAACCCATGCAGATTGGGGGGACCCATTTGTCTCCAGAAGAGAAAACCCGTAGGAGATCTCTAGGTCTTTGTGTATATTGTGCTGGCTCGGGACATTTTGCCAAAGTCTGCCCTATTAAGCCCACAAACTACTCTGCCTAGAGGTTAGAGGAGAAAATTTTCTAGGCAGAAACAAGCCTTCTCATCAACGTTCTTCTCTTTGTCTTCTTGTACCTGTAACCATAAAACTAAACTGCTAAATCCTATCCAAGGACGCTTTCCTAGATTCCGGCGCCACAGGCAATTTCATTGATTCCTCCTTACAACAACATGATATTCCTCTTCGATCTTTGTCTAATCCCTTCCGTGTACTTGCTATTGACAATAGACCCTTATCCTCAGAATTTGTCACTCAAATCACTTCGGAGTTATCCTTCCAAACTGGGGCCCTGCATAATGAAAAGTTGTCCTTCTTTGTCATTGATTGTCCCTCCACACCAATTATTCTAGGCCTTCCCTGGCTTCAATTCCACAATCCTTCTATTGATTGGCCTTCTGGAGAAATAACTGCTTGGAGTTCGAACTGCGTCTCTCATTGCCTTATCCTGCCAACTATTCAATGCTCCACTCTCCTTCTTCTCTTCCTGAAGCATATAAAGACTTCCTTGATGTGTTTTGTAAAAAATCAGCTGAGACATTGCCTATTCATAGACCCTATGATTGCTCCATCAATCTTCTTTCCATGAATCGTGGAGGGAGACTAATCGTCAAACAGATGCTTTACCATCCTTCCACCGCATGCCATTTTCCCCTTGTCCTGGTGGATATACAAGACAATGTAGATACATAGACCAAGATACAATGATTAACATCAATAAAAGGAGGAGCAAGTTGAATCACTTGAGTAATGGAATCGGATGTGTGGAAATCATTGTAAATTAGAGAGGTGTGGGTACAGGTTAAATAAAAAAAGGGGTGAAGTATATTTTATGAATGACTCTCTGGTTTTATCGAGAACAATGAAGAACAGGCAGGGGCTGTATCAGAATCAACTAAACTGTACTTATTAGGAGTTTTCATACCTTCCCGTGCAGGAAAAGTCTATCCGTCGACATGGGCGCAAAGATTAGTAACAAACTTGGGATCGGAATGACATAACGAGTTAATGATTAACAGCGAATTACAAGAGGTCAATGTGTGAACCAATGCTGGTCATCTTGCACATTCTGTGTATAAAGGGGTTCCCCCGCGGGATTAGGGTTGGTTTATGAGTATAGCTGTTTCAAATAAAGAATAAAGGTGATGAACGGGGAAAAGAAAAACAGCTAAAGTAACAGGAAAGGTTCCTAATAAAAGGAAAACCCGATATGGTGTGTGATGGATTAGTTGTTAATGCAGTGAACTCGTGAAGTGAAACCATTAAAGAACTGGCTATGCTCGGGAAAAGAAGAAAAGGAAAAAGGGGAAAGAAAGAATCGTATTATCCAGAAGTGCAGACAGTTTAGAACACCTAAGAATCCTATCAATCCATATACAATTGGCACAAGGGTAGGTGGGTTCGACGGCCGGGTGGCGCGTAAATACCGTAGTGTAGGAAAATCCGATACATGTCGAAGAATGGGAGGATAAAGCGGATAGACATGGTTTAGAAAACTCTGGGCATGTCAGAAGAGGAGAACAGGTGAGATGTGCATACCACTTGGGGGTTTTGCATTGTACACAAATGAAGTGGCTTTGGTGGATAAAGGTCCGTCTAATGTGTGAACATCCTGTGGTGACGGGGGCAAGGTGAATAAAAAAACATTGTGGGGCGAAAGATAATTCTGGGGAAAAGGGGGGGGAGGAAGGGCAAAAACATGTGGAAAGCATCAGTAATGTCGATTTGAAGTACGTTCTGGTGGTGGTTCAAGCGGGAAACCGTGAAGTAAATAAAGGTAAATTGTAGGTGAGTGAGGTGGGGTTTTGATGTAGGAGAACACCACCGACCAGAGGTAGAAATCATTCTCTCACAACACTGCTCTGAGCATTAAGGATGATTCAGAAGTTACCGGTCCCAAAACATTACATTGAATTTGTACACACAGAGTTTAGGGGTTTTAGAGGCGGATCGCACAATACCACTGACAGGAATGCAGGAAGACAGTAATGACGTACATCAGCCCTTCAAAGAAGGGGGGTATAGGGGAGTGGTTGTAGCCAGCTACATGGGGAGTCTTATACTGAATGAATTAAACAGGATGTTACAATTTTTATATTTTCTTTAATTAGAGCTTGTTATTTAAGTTCAGGTAATCTTAGCCATTTCCATCATTTCCTATATGCTTCTCTTTAGATCCATTTAGTTTAAATTGGTGGATATGAGTGAGGTTGTGGATTTTGTATTGATTAACATACATTAGGGGTATAAAAGGATTGAACAGTGACTTTGATTAATAAGGGTGGGCTTTTTGAAAGCTATGATCTAAAACCACATGGGTGTATAACCCTATACGAAGGATTTGCAGATAAAACGGGATAGGTAATGATTAAGATGTTTGAGATTTAGCTTACTGTGATATGGTTTGATGTACCTGAGGAAGGGGAATTTCCTCCTCCGACAAGCAAATATGTAAGTTCCAACATGAACTAAACTAACAAACAAAATCTCTTTTTAATCCGGTGGTTAGACGGTGTGTGTCTCTCTATATATATATATACTGGTGTCGCGTCCCTCCCACCAGTCACTCCTCTCGGCTCCCGTTGCAATAGTTCGCGGAAGTACAGGCGTCCAGCAAGCGCATATATAGATCATGGATCGGGTAACACTGCTACAGCACACTCATGGACTTCATCTGATTAGCACTCTCCATGTGTGAAATAATTCCACAATAATGTGAAGGGTTGTGGACAGTCTTTTGACAAATCATGGGGTTACCTGGGCACGAGTGTAATTGGATTACAATACTGTAAGTAGGAAGGGAAGGGGGTAAAAGGGATGGGAGGGAGGTGTGTCTACCTATTTTATACTCACTTTAGCATTGTTCGTGTAATCCGACGATGGCCACCCACAAGATGGCCAAAAAACATTTGATTTGGTTTGGCCTAATAAAGAGTTGTTCTGAGATATAATCCAGGAGTGCCTGTAATCCCTCATATTATTTAAAGCAGTGAGATTGCGGCTTAATGGTATAATATACTTTGATCGAGGGAACTTGCCCCGGAGTTGTTGCAGTGATTTAAGCTGTATCAGGTTGATCATATCGAATAACGATGTAGTAATATATATATAAAGGATAATTCACAGTGTACTGTACATTCAAGGGATAAGGGGGAAGGGGTCGGGAGAATCGAGGAAGAGAAGAATGAGATGAAGGAAATCGAAGAGACCACACCCAGTACATCATCATTTGATGAACTAAATATATCTCACAATTGAAGATGGGACCGGATCGTTGGATTTAGGGTCTTCGGAGCCAAATTTCTATCATTATGGAATGTTCGAAAATATACCTTAAATAGTTTGACAAACTGGTGAGTTTGCGACCATCTCTAATCACAATATAACTTTTATCGTGTTACAGTATTTACTATCGAGTACATAGCATAATGAGAATATGTTAATTCATAAAGCAGCTCAATTCAAATCCCGTTTTAAGAACATTTGGTTGTACGGTTTGAGCAATTATATATATCCAAAAGTACTTCTTCTTCCTTCTATTATTTGGAAAGTTATATTAGGTGTACCTATAAATTCATTTTATTAAATACATAGAGATCACCTCTCCTCGTGCCATTTACATGTTCTGAGTTCGGCTTTCATCCATTTCTAACAGGTTTTGTTTTTTCCAAAAACATATTGGATATATACATTCATCAAAAGTGGCCAATATTTATCACATGGTCTGTCATATAGATTTCACACTACTATGGCTTTTTCACTAATGTTGTAAATACAGGTATGCCTTTTTGATATGTGTACTTTGAACGGTCCTTATGTAAACAAAATCCGTGAAAATATGCAGGAATTGCATATTATGTAATATCATTAATATACACCACATAGAAGAAGATAATCAATGGGCACATTCCTAGGGGCCCCATATAATATCATATAATCTGCACACTGGCATACTTTATAACAAAGTGCTTTTAGTATCATTTCTGTATCACATGAATGAAAATTCTTCCAACCAGGTCAAGGTAACCCCAGTCTGGAAGGTCCTAACATCAACCTTTTTTACTTTAGTTATGATTAGCAAACTTTGCATTTCTCATTCTTCACACTGGATATATATAACGGTTTCTCACTTTCCTCCAGCCCTTGACTTTTTAAATGAGGGAAGAGCGTTGTCCATCCAGTGCTTAATGTTAAAGGCATAGGACCTCTCATTAAGGGACTGTGTTGGGGGTGCTATTACCCATGGAAGCTTGACCATGCTTCCTAATAAATTAAATAATATCTTCTATTGTAGGTATGGCATTAATAACATGTCAGAGGGTGTTCAATATTAGCATGTAGATGGGTGTTATAGTGATGGGTTTTCTATACAGATCTGTAATTATCTCTCCGTTATCAAGATATGGTTCTAGTAGGCTGCCTCAAATGCTCACAAACTCACAAGTTTTGAGCTCCTGGACTACACTCTTGTGTGAAGATTAGCCAAAAGGTTCACACACAAATTAATTGTCAAAAACAGATAAAAATATATTTAAAGCTCGCCACAATCTGCTAATAGTGGAAAGGAAAAATTGACTCCTAAATATGCCCTGTCGAACAAACTCACAATTAAATTATCTATATATGCATCCCTAATAGAAGCCTAGAACACTCCTCAACTCAAACCTCACAAAGTGCTTATATTTACCTAGTTCCCCCCTATTAAAATGCAGACTGAGGGGATAATTAATACCGAAATGGAGGAGACAAATAACTAGACCATGTTACTTAAAAAGGTATGCAAATTGTGTCCTCTATAATTGGTCTGGGTTGTAGTAAAAATAATAAAAGAGGAAAATGTATCTTGCCTTGTCTTGCCTTGTCACCACAAATAAGGACTTAATTATACAGTAGGCCTCAGATTAGCCTTACAGACTGAATTCTAATAGTAGGGAACAGGTGAGTTCTAATGTATGAGCACTTCAAAGAAATATTTCACTTAAAATTTGAACTTCCTTTAATGTATTGACCAGGAGATTAAGAAGCTATGCCTAACCTCCCGTTCTTCAATCAATTCACCAGGAGTGATGGACGAAGAAACAAGAAACTTACCTTACACGCGGATCGCGTAAGGGTAAGTTTCTTATTACCGCTTGCACGATAATGTTCGGCATAGTTACTCTGAACCTGGAAGTTGGTTGGAATTTCCACTGCTGCTGGATCAGCAGCATTGGAAATTCCCAACCACTTCCAGGTTCAGAGTAACTATGCGAACTTTATTGTGCAAGCGGCGGGACCTGTCACGGCTGCTGAAAGAAGTTTTTTTCTTTCTTTGTCTGACGTAAAATACATAAAGTGAATAAGGGTCCCTAAATGACAGTCCCATATGATCTTAATAATCTCTATTTTATGAGTCTTAAAAAAATGGGTCTGGATGAAAAGATAGGAGCTGGATGAATCAGTTCCAAAATCATTCCATTTCAATTTTCTGTAATTTTCTTAATGTATGGCTTTAAGAGGCAAAAAAAATTACATCTAAATTTACTTTAATACAGGGCTAGCTGTACAATGGGTCCTACTTAAAAACCCAGAGACACAGCAAAACTTTTAAAATAACCATGCAGTGAATTATTTAAAAAAATGTTTAGTAGAAAATATGTAAAAATGAATTTAGAATGGTGTGATATTATATGCAGCAGATCCCTTAATTACAGACATGAGTCAGCGTTCAATGTTTTTATTCTGCAATCCATTGTCCATTAATTTGTTTAAAATATAATGAGGATGCTGAACAAATCTTTATTTCTCTGCCGTGAACATTTTTCTACTATTTTGAAAGGGTCATCACCTGCTAACCCGACTCCCTTTTGTCGTATCCAAGACTCCGTAAGTCCTTTTATGAAAACTGTCCTTCCAGCATTCAGGCTTGGCAGGCTTCCAGTACAGATGTTCTGGTATCATTTCATTTGACCTTGGCTCATTGCTTATTCATTTCATATTTGGAAAGAATCGACTCATGGCCTTTGAAACTTGAATTTTTACCATTATTATTATCTTTGTTTATGTTAAAGGTGTACTAAAACACTTACATTGTGTTGCTGGTTTTGCATCACACTTGGACATTCACTATTTTTAATTTATATTCATATGTGTGATTGTGTTTACATTCATTATTTGGTATATTTTCACGAGGCAATGAATATAGACCGGTCATTTTTAATAGTAAATAGATTATTTTTGTAAAACAGATCTAATAGCTAATCATAACCTGTTCACTATACAAGCATGCTGGAATTAATAAATAGATTCTATAAATGCAAACCGAAAACATAACAATGCTTATGTTTAATGATTTCTTGAAATTAAATGCCCAAAAAAATGCTGAACCATATTTTCTTTTGACCGACCATGGGGGGGAGGGGGGGGGAGTGTATATAATAATGACTTATTTTTACACAGGGTATTTGGATTCTGTCTATAACATAATCAATTGATCATAGTTAGTACTTACCGTAATTGTTAATATATTAATTGTTCACACACACACAATCCTATCACCACCATGCCAACCTTACTGCCATGCTATAAAACAGCATATAACCAACTTGCATTAAAACAACCACTAGAGATGTTTGAAACCGCTGAGTTTGTTGTTTTTGGAAGTCAATGAGAGATAAAAATCCAAAACTTCCGATAAATGTAAGGTTGTAAGATCTAAATAACAAAAGTATGTTAGTGTAAATGGCTTAGAGACATGGGAAATGGTCTTGGGAACACTACATATACCAAAGCTTATTAAAATGTATCTTTCCTCAATTCAAGTTATTCAAGGTCACAAATCACAATCGCCCTAGCCAGTTTAACATTCTGCTGAAGCAAAGCTCCAAGTACTCATTTCAATTCAGTCACCCCTTAATCGTTAAAGTGTGTAGTGCAGAAACAGTGTTCCCGGGGCCGACAAACCTCAGACCTGACTGAAAATGTCCTTTGGTCACGCAATGCCGAGTTCGCGAGATACGAAAGTTTAATCGGAACTTCAGAACCATCAGATCTGAATCGGAAGACATGAAACCAAGAGAAGGGTTAGAAAGTAGAGATTGATCCAAAAAATATTTTATTTTACATCAGACTTTTAGCATAGACTTTAGATGCTTTCAAGAACCATTTTGTGTAGAAAAGATTTTGGGGCATATTTATAAAAAAACGTTAATACCGCAAAAAAATTGCTGCCGCACATCGCGCGCTTGAAAATATCGCTATCGCCATATTATAATGGCGAGCGCTATTGCCGTGATATGTATCGGTGCCGCGATGTCCTGCAGTAATTTTAAGTCCCTTCGCTGCGTCGATAGAACACTTAGCACAATGCGCTAAGTACAATATCGCCGCGAAGGGACTTAAAATCCCTTCCCGCGCTAAGGGGCGGGGCAAACACCCACAACGCCCTCGACCCTCCGCAGAGGCAGCGACCACCCGCAGCTGCCGCTTCCCAGCAGCCCCTCCCAACCCCTTCCCCGCTCACAGCAATCTCGGAACAGGAGGCTAGGATGGGCTGCCGGCGGGCGCTGGCGAACTCAACGAGGCTGATGTGCCGCCTCTGATCGCGCAACGTCTTTGGCTGGCGACACCAACCCCACTCAGGTCGCCGATGCCAGGCAGACTCACTGCGGCCGCCAGTGAGCCCGCTGGCACCGTCGGCCTCAGCGGAGCCGGTTGCCAGCCGCTTCTTTTCTTCTATCTTCAGCCATCTACTACTGCGATGGCATCTGAGTTTCCACACGGAGTGCACCTCTTTATATAGGTTTGCAGAAAACCCTAATCCATTTCTGATTGGTCAATTTTTTAATGCTTGGTTTACATGCTTTACATTAACAATCAATTAACCCGCCGCGGGTTCGCCGATCCCCGCCACGGAGGCTAGTATCGGCTGCTTCGCCACCTTCAAGGGGTGAAGCAAAAACGCCGATACTAGCAGTGCGAAACAGTTACCGCCGCTTTATAAATAGAAGCGGCGGTAACAGGTAAGTATCAGCGCGAAGGGTTAACGCCTCGTTAACTTTTCGCGGCCGTTTTCGGACATTCATAAATCGCGTTAAATGCGATTTATGTGGGAATGTCATGGAAAACGGCCGCGAAAACTTAACGAAGCTTTAGAAATATGCCCCTTGTTTTAAATTCATTCAACTCAAAAGGACAGCCAGAGGTTTCACCAATTGAAGAGCTTGGAATATAGGAGAATTGCAGTTGCATCCATTTTGTGTTGTTAAAAACACACTGCCATGCTCTCAATTTGCATTGATCCACCATAATTAGTTTGGGTTAACATGGTGTTAACCCATGGCTGTTGTTATATAGTATTGCAGAATGTTTAGTAATTAAAAATTAAAATGGATTACCTGAGTTTTTGTGGCAGTTAGGACTGTTTGCGGCTCTTGCACATAGTCTTCTATGCTTTAAACCTTTATTTTTCACTACATTAGCCTGACAGCCTGTACCCAGGAGTTGTAATCAATTACTTCCAGTAGGTATACTAGAATGCCTAGTTTGTTGGTACTGTGCTTGGCAGCTGTTTGATAGAATTGGCTTCTTAAGTGCCACAACACACACAAACAGTATATATACTGTATTATTATATATATTTATACTGTATTCTAATTAAGTTCTAATTTTTTATTATAATAATTCTAAAAAATTAATTTTTTTGACAAAGGCATATGTCAAGCTCCTATTTTGATATGTCCCACATTATTAAAAAAAATCCTAATCATGCGCTGTAATAAGCAATGTTGACCCCAAAGTAGCTAATATGACTAAAAGAAATCTACATGTTCTATATAATGCATGCTACTGTGACATAGGTACACATCATAATTGTATAATCTAAATCAAACAGTACAGTGCAAGTATTTATCCATTCCACATCTGATATAAGTTGCAAATAATTTTACAGTTTTTAGAAAATTTGCTGGACATTAACAGGGTAATTTTTAATAAAAGTTCTTTGTTTTAAAATGGTGCTAATTTTGCCCCATCCAATCAGATGTTATCTTTCAAATGTTTAAATAATATCTGATTGGTTGGGCAAAATTAGCACCATTTTAAATGATAAGAATTTTTATTAAATCTCCCTGCTAATGTTCTGATAAAAGCAAGCAAGAAAATATCACAATGCATAGTCCAAATACAGTACTTCGCCTTTGCCTTTCAACTTTAGACTTATATAAATACCTGGATAAGCAGACTTTCCTTACTAATATGGTACTATTACTTAGACACTATTTTCCAAGAACAGTTATGAATGACAATACTTTTTTATCTCCCTTTGGCTTCCTATGTATGAGAGACATGCCTTATAATGACCATAAGGGTCCTAATACTTCATATTGGCCGTAAAGAGCTTAAATAACCCATATTTTGGATAAAACTGCTAGGAAACAAGAAAAATGTTAAAAATAAAAATTTTTGGTCTCCTAATGCTTTTGTCATGAATGTGAGAAATTATGCGCCACCACTTGTCGATCCGTGATGATTGTCACCACGTAGCGCCAAACATACCCCGATCGCGATTACGCGCTATAAAAAGAAAATAATGGAAACCTGGCAAGCCTCTTCCTTTGCGCACTTGGGAAGCCCCTCAACCCCAGTGGGGCAAAATGCGTCTTCACAGATGCCCTTTGGACCCCACTAATGCAGATCTTATGACCTTGCCTGTGATTGGAGATGGTCTATGTTATCTTATACGCTGGCACACTTGCTCTTTATACCTCCATAATGTTGTATACTTCTTTAATAACATTGCACTGTATTACTGCACTTTATATGATATCTACATTTGCAATAGTGAAGGTTCATGTGGTGTTTGCGCACATGCGTGATCTGTATTGGATGGAATTGTACCTTTCGTTCAATTCTGAATTTTTTGAGCCTATGAGTTTCTGTATTTTAGATGTTCAGATCACAATTCTCTATTGTACAATGAACTCAATTTAATTACTGTCCTAAAAACAAATAACAGTAATTAGTTTAGCATCTCTTGATCAACATGGGTGATAAGCACCTTTCAATAAAAGAAGCTGCAGCTCTTCTTCTATATATCACAGTTTTGAGGCTTCCTTCAAACACATATAAAGATAAAAATAGTATTTGGCTTGCATAGGTATCTTAGTTCATCTTAGTTCATCAACCTAATGAGAGACTAATATGCAGTAGAAGTTAATCTTGACTTCTCTTCTTGTTTTTTTCTTCAACTCGGTCTTCTCTCAACTCTGCCCTCTCATATTCACCTTTCTCAACCCTCTTTTCTTTACTCACATGGGTATTGCCTTTACCTTAATGTACTGTTTCTGTCCTCTCCTAGTCCCAAAAACCATTTCAAATCAGAAAATCGCATTACCGTTTTACATACTATCTTATGCCTTGTGGGCTCAATTAAATGGTGAACGTTCAACCCAATTAAGGGAATATTACAGGCGATGCAGAATTGGAGCACTGCTCCTGTTTTGGAGTTTAAGTCACTCACGGTGTTTTAAATCGCTTATCGTGCCTTAAGCTCCTTCATTGAGTGGCTGCGTGGCTAATGCAAAAGTTAACCACGCAGCCCAATGGGGTGTTATATGCCAAAAGAGCCATTCTATTGCGGCACTTTAAGCCAGCTAGTAGCTGGCATTGAAGTACAAATGAAAATACGTCAGATAAAGATGCTCCGAGAGCCGCTATAAGCATATACAATCACCGAGCTTGTTTGTACTGGGTTCTAATAGCTGGCATTACAAGTGCTGAAATAGAATATGTCCAGATAGCGATGCTCCGAGAGACGCTATAAGCATTAACATCGCCGGGTTGTTTGCACCAGGTGGCCGATAGCGCTCTCTGTACATCGTCCTGTTAGCACGCATTTGCTGGGCAGCATACCCTTTGAATTCAATTAGACTCACATTACAACACCTGTTGCACACTGTCTTTCATTAAGACCTTGAGCATTGGTCATTGTTTGGTGTCTCGTCTTGGATTTCTGGCTGGACCAAGGAGTGAAAATATACAACATCACAGTTCCTCTATAGCTAGACTAAATAAAAAGTATATCTGTTTGTATTCAATAGTCAACTGGACTTGAAGTTAGTTCTTGAGACGTTTCGCTAGTTATCCGACTGGCTTTCTCAATTCAGAATGACTTGTACAAGAATCTTAAGTTGATCTAATTGAATACAACAGATATACCATGACCTGGATGAATGAAACCTTCACAAGCATAACTAAAAGTTTTAACTCCTTCTATATATTACTAATAAATGATAAGTAAATATGGAAAGTTAGAGAATTATATAATTAAAAGGAAAACAATCCATGGCTTCTTTACATTTATTCATATTAACACAGTATTTCTTGGTATCATATAATGTAATCAGTGTAATCAATGATATTAATGTTTGTAACCTACTTTCCCTAAAAATCACTAATATATGGATCAACTGGAAACTTATGTAATAATTATACTAATTTTAGTCATCCTATATCTGAACCAGGAATCCAGACAATGTGAAGTGTTTAACATTGCAAGTCAGATCCACACTGATGTAGTTTAAATATTCATGCAAAGTGTGTAAGTGCTCTTCTCCAATTTGAATAGCTAGCTATTACTTATTTGAGCTCCTCCTTCCCATATGAATTCTGCCCCCCTTATCTGGACCCTTTTATGTTCTATAATGCTATAATGTTTTATAATGTATTTAACAAAGTGCCAGGAAACAGCTAGCATTAAAGAAGCCACTCTAACAACTGCAAATGGCAATAATAAATTGCTTGTATGAGCTGAACGTATTCCTTTTTTGAAATACAGGTAACCCCCATGATTCTTGTGGATGTGGGAGAAGGGTAAGAAGTAATGATGTCAGCCTTATTAAGTATAGCTTTAGCTGGCAAGAAAGAGTTGCACCAGAGGTAATTGTTTCCTGTAGAAGATTTTTCATCCAGTGTCAACCAAGGCGCTTGACCGGAATGTGGTATGGAGCTGTGAAGCTGTAAATGTTATAATTGGGAATTGATAAATTGTTCAAGGCTATTTCGATAATCCTCAAAATAGCCTTGAACGTTCCATAATCATCGAAAATGCGCTTCGAATGATCCACCTAGTTTAGATGAAACATTCGGATTTGGAACCTAAGGGCTCCGGTTCCCATGTCTAATTACCATAGAATAGAATTGTAAACATTTTACAAAAAGCTGGCACCAATAATTATTTAGCTGTTTTTTGTAATCAAATAATTAGAAATGCTTCCATATTTGTAAAAATCTAAAAGAATATTTTTAGTAACTGATATAGCACTTACACCTTCTGTGGCACTTTAACAATAGTATCAGGCCTGGCTCATAGAGCTTAAAATCTAAGCACTTATTTCACACACATAATCTATCAGTATGCCTTTATGGTTGTTGGGGAAACCCACGATGTAGAAACTGCTGAGCTTCTTTAAAGAATACTGTGGGTTTTTTTCAATATTCATAATGCCTACTGTAAAAAAGAAATGTATAAATTAACTAATCAATGTCATTTTTTTTTGTTTTTTTTTACCAGAATACCGTTTTGTTATTAGACAACACAATAAAATCAAAGTTGGATTTAGGGAAAAAAACTTTTTGAAAAATGGGTAAAAACATTCTTAAAGAAGAATAAAAATCTGACTATAAATAGATATTTATTACTTACTTGGAGCTAACACATAAGTACCATTTAAAAACAGGCTCAATCATTAACAGATAGACATAAAAATCATTCCAAAGAAGAATAGGAAACAATAACACTTTAACAGTAGTCTGCCCCTCTACATGTCTGTAACTATTAACTGCTTAACAAATTTAATTATGATGACATCAAAGCTACATCAAATGGCTAGTTATTAAATACAACTTTAACATAAAAGTTAATTATGAAAAGATATTTCATATTATAAATCTATAAATTAAGAGTTGTAAATATAATCAACAAAGTGAGCCCCCCAAAATGTACCTCTACTACATTTACAGTTCCTTTTGTAATGATCAGGGTACACCAATTACCAGAAAACCCAGCTTTAAACACTTCAGTGTTAATTAATATTCCAATATAAATTATTGCATGGAATTCAACTGCTGATGAAAACCTTTTCGTAGTTTTGGTAAGTTACCACTAATATTGAAAAGTGTGCCAAGTTACAGTTGTTGAATGCCTGTCTTAATATTGAGCAAACTTTGTTAGTCAGTTAAGAGCATCAGGATACCTAAAGGGGATATTTCTAAATAAAATTATTTCCCACTAAAGCATACAGCAATACTTTACGTTTAGTTATTTACCGCTATATGTATAAAAAGAAAGAAAACATTTATCATCAGAGTGGCAGATGATTCTATATTGATGACTATGCATGAAGATAGACAAGTTAGAGATATTCACACTAAAGAATCAGTGATGGGCCATATAAACTCAGGTGCATTGCTTATCAAAAATGTAATTTCAGAGGAATGGTGAACATCCTTTAAGATTAGAAGAAATAAGTTTCATCTGCAGGTTAGGAAAGGTTTCTTTTACAGTAAGAATGGTTAAACTATACAACTGTATTCAAGTTTATATATAGAATGGTATTCATGGAAAGCTTTAAAAGGGGGCTGGATACGTTTCCAAAACAAAAATATTGAAAAGACTGGTATTCTGGTTGATCCAGGGATCCTTTTTTAGAGTCAGGAAGGAATTGTTCCTCTGGATCTACTATAAGGTGGGTTTATGAGTAGGCACTAAAGTTTGGACTAGATCTACAGTATGTATGTGTTATTCATCTTCATTAATATTTACTATGTTTGTTGATCAAACAAGCTATAAAATTGGCAAAAATGTAGTTATGAAAACACGAGTGTGCAAATGAGTAACAAATTGTAAAAAAAAAACTAGAAAAAAAACAATAATTGGTGTCATATAGAAAACTAAAGATCTGCTTAATCGTATTTGAAGGACAAATGAAGTCATATTCAAATTGGGAAGATGACAAACCACTACCATTGGAAGATACATAATTAAATATTAAGGGCAGAAAAGAATAAAAGAATGAGAAGACTTTATTTTACTTATATAACAATTATTTTGGGTACAAAACAACCACTATGAAATATTATAAAAGTTCAGTAACATTTAATATTCTAAAAGTTTAATAGTGAAATTATGTTTAATAACATCATGATGTAAGGTACTTATCTGTGCATCTGCTCCAGCGATGATCCGCTAGGCGGCGCTCCGGTCCCAGTGACGCTGGCGCTCGCGCGTCTTGCCGAGCACCATCATGACTCACCACGCAGGTGTGCCGGCCGGCGTGAACTTGAAATAGCTTCTCCTCTCTTCCCTAGAAGCCGCTTGTCAGTTTTTTGTTTTGGCATCTAGGGTTCTAGCGTTTGGTATTCTGGTCAGCTCCATTGTTCCAGTATCCAGCTTCATTGTTTACAGTCTCCATTGTTCCAGTATCCAGCTTCATGTTACAGTCTCCATTGTTCCAGTATCCAGCTCCATTGTCACAGTCTCCATTGTTCCAGCATCCGCTTCATTGTACAACCTACTCCCTTGTTACAGATTCCTACTCCTGTGTTGTGCCCAGTTCCTACTGCTTCCTCCTTCATCCGACCTAATGTGAGTCTTTCCTGTACTCTATTCCAACTGAGTTAGGGCAGCGTTACAGTACAAGCGGGCCATGGATGCCCCTGAGGGTGTAATGTCCGAATTATCAAAAACTCTCCAGGCCTTATCCACCACATGGACATTTTTGACATCAACAGAACCGTATGGCACAATTTATGGATTCATTGGCTTCACGTTTATCACTTTTTGATACACACCTTCTCTTCCCCCTCCTGCTCCTGCAACTCAAGTTGGCCATGAACTCCGTATTCCCTCTCCTCCTCGCTATGATGGGAACCCCCCAAGGCTGTAGAGGGTTCATAGAAATAATTGACTGTGTACTCTTCGTTGCCAGGGTACTGTATATTGGGTCACTCCTTCCTACTGCTCCGTTCCCCGCAGTGTGGATATCACATAATGAAAAGGAAGTGGGCGCCACGCAGAGGAAACTGCGAACACAAAGTGTTTATTAAACCGACATGTTTCGACCCACAACCGGGTCTTTATCAAGTGTATCATACACTTGATAAAGACCCTTGTGGGTCGAAACATGTCGGTTTAATAAATACTCTGTGTTCCAGTTTCCTCTGCGTGGCGTCCACTTCCTTTTCAAATGCTGTAGAGGGTTCCTTAATCAATGCCAGATTCAATTTGAACTACAACCCTCCCGTTTGTCTCAGATGAGCAAAAGTGGGTTATATTGTTGCTTTATTGGAAGTGGAGCCCTGGCCTGGGATTCTCCCCTCTGGGAGAAAATACCCTTAGTCTAAGACATTACTAATTTTCTTGCAACATTCCGTAAAGTATCGATGCCCTGGTGGTAAGATAAGTTGCTTCCACCCGTTTATTGCAAACTACAACAGAGAAATCGCTCTGTTGTACATTATGCCATTGGATTTTTACCTTGCAAGCAGAAATCTCCTGGAACAACAAGGCTCTTGTGGCTGCCTTTTTACAGGGTCTATCGATCGTATTAAGGATGACCTTGTGTCCAAAGACATACCCTCCCTGTTGGAGGATCTGATTACCCTTTGTATCTGTATTGATACACGGTTTCGGGAATGGCAGGTTGAAAAGAACCGTGATCCATGCCTTCCAGATCAGCCCCCTGCCCAGTGAAACCTATTTTCTCTCCTCCTACTCCCACTACAGAAGACCCATGCAGATTGGGGGGACCCATTTGTCTCCAGAAGAGAAAAACCCGTAGGAGATCTCTAGGTCTTTGTCTATATTGTGTCTGGCTCGGGACATTTTGCCAAAGTCTGCCCTATTAAGCCCGCAAACTACTCTGCCTAGAGGTTAGAGGAGAAAATTTTCTAGCAGAACAAGCCTTCTCATCAACGTTTTCTCTCTTGTCTTCTTGTACCTGTAACCATAAACTAAACTGCTAAATCCTATCCAAGGACGCTTTCCTAGATTCCGGCGCCACAGGCAATTTCATTGATTCCTCCTTACAAACATGAATTCCTCTTCGATCTTGTCTAATCCCTTCCGTGTACTTGCTATTGACAATAGACCCTTATCCTCAGAATTTGTCACTCAAATCACTTCGGAGTTATCCTTCCAACTGGGGCCTGCATAATGAAAAGTTGTCCTTCTTGTTGTCATTGTGTCCCTCCACACCAATTATTCTAGGCCTTCCCTGGCTTCAATTCCCAATCCTTCTATTGATTGGCCTTCTGGAGAATAACTGCTTGGAGTTCGAACTGCGTCTCTCATTGCCTTATCCTGCCAACTATTCAATCTCCACCTCTCTCTCTCTTCCTGAAGCATATAAAGACTTCCTGATGTGTTTTGTAAAAAATCAGCTGAGACATTGCCTATTCATAGACCCTATGATTGCTCCATCAATCTTCTTTCCAGACCATGCCCCCTCGTGGACGGACTTACCCTTTATCCAGCCTGAAACCATTGCCATGAAAGAATACATCAGGATAACTTCACGAGGTCACGAGGATTCATTCGTCCTTCACTTCTCCTACTGGGGCTGGGTTCTTTTTTGTTCGAAAAGAAAGATGGAGGCCTACCCCCTGCTAGACTACAGGGGACTAAATAAAATTACTGTAAAAAAATGTTATCCCTTCCTAATCACTGAATTGTTTGATCAATTGAAAGGGGGCAAAGTTCTCCTCTAAACTGATCTCAGAGGAGCAACAATTTGTTCCGGATCCGAAAGGGGACGAATGGAAAACAGCCTTCAATACTCGTGATGGCCATTTTTGAGTATCTGTTAATGCCTTCTGGGCTTTGTAAGTGCCCCTGTGGTTTTCAATAATTTATTAACGATTCTTCAGGATTTTTCAAGAATTTATTAACGATATCTTCAGAGATTTGTTAGGCAACTCAGTAGTGGCCTATCTAGATGATATTTAGTTTTTTTCGCAAGACTTACCCTCTCATCGTATTCATCTTCATCAAGTTCTTTCCTGATTACGTGCCAATCACCTTTATGCCAAGCTGGAAAAATGCCTTTTTGAAGTTACTAAAGTTCCGTTCCTGGGATTCTTCTAAAATATCTGCTATTCTCAATTGGCCTCTTCCTTCTTCTATGAAAGCCATTCAACGTTTCATTGGTTTCACCAACTATTATAAGCAATTTATTAAAGGCTTTTCTTCCATCATTTCTCAAAACTTAAACCTTATCCGAAACGGGGGCAAACCTAATTCCTGGACTGAAGAAGCAGTAAAAGCCTTCAAAAGCCTTCAAAAGACATTAAGACAGCATTTGCCTCTGCTCCCATTTTAATCCATCCGGATACCCATTTGCCATTCTTCGTTGAGGTTGACGCCTCCGATATTGGTGCTGGAGCAATTTTGATGAATCGTGGAGGGAGACTAATCGTCAAACAGATGCTTTACCATCCTTCCACCGCATGCCATTTTCCCCTTGTCCTGGTGGATATACAAGACAATGTAGATACATAGACCAAGATACAATGATTAACATCAATAAAAGGAGGAGCAAGTTGAATCACTTGAGTAATGGAATCGGATGTGTGGAAATCATTGTAAATTAGAGAGGTGTGGGTACAGGTTAAATAAAAAAAGGGGTGAAGTATATTTTATGAATGACTCTCTGGTTTTATCGAGAACAATGAAGAACAGGCAGGGGCTGTATCAGAATCAACTAAACTGTACTTATTAGGAGTTTTCATACCTTCCCGTGCAGGAAAAGTCTATCCGTCGACATGGGCGCAAAGATTAGTAACAAACTTGGGATCGGAATGACATAACGAGTTAATGATTAACAGCGAATTACAAGAGGTCAATGTGTGAACCAATGCTGGTCATCTTGCACATTCTGTGTATAAAGGGGTTCCCCCGCGGGATTAGGGTTGGTTTATGAGTATAGCTGTTTCAAATAAAGAATAAAGGTGATGAACGGGGAAAAGAAAAACAGCTAAAGTAACAGGAAAGGTTCCTAATAAAAGGAAAACCCGATATGGTGTGTGATGGATTAGTTGTTAATGCAGTGAACTCGTGAAGTGAAACCATTAAAGAACTGGCTATGCTCGGGAAAAGAAGAAAAGGAAAAAGGGGAAAGAAAGAATCGTATTATCCAGAAGTGCAGACAGTTTAGAACACCTAAGAATCCTATCAATCCATATACAATTGGCACAAGGGTAGGTGGGTTCGACGGCCGGGTGGCGCGTAAATACCGTAGTGTAGGAAAATCCGATACATGTCGAAGAATGGGAGGATAAAGCGGATAGACATGGTTTAGAAAACTCTGGGCATGTCAGAAGAGGAGAACAGGTGAGATGTGCATACCACTTGGGGGTTTTGCATTGTACACAAATGAAGTGGCTTTGGTGGATAAAGGTCCGTCTAATGTGTGAACATCCTGTGGTGACGGGGGCAAGGTGAATAAAAAAACATTGTGGGGCGAAAGATAATTCTGGGGAAAAGGGGGGGGAGGAAGGGCAAAAACATGTGGAAAGCATCAGTAATGTCGATTTGAAGTACGTTCTGGTGGTGGTTCAAGCGGGAAACCGTGAAGTAAATAAAGGTAAATTGTAGGTGAGTGAGGTGGGGTTGTTATGTAGGTGAAGACACCACACACAGAGTAAAATCATTGCTCTCACACATGCTCTGAGCATTAAGGGTGAGTCAGAAGTTACCGGTCCCAAAACATTACATTAATTTGGTACACAGAGTTTAGGGGTGTTTAGGAGGCGGAAATCAGCACAATACACGACAGGAATGCAGGAAGACAGAGAACTCTCACCCTTCAGAAGAAGGGGGGTATAGGAATGGTGTAGCCAGTACTGGGGGAGTCTATATACTGAATATATTAAAAGGACTGTTACAACTTTTTATCATTTTCTTAATTAGAGCTTGTTATAAGTAAGTGGTATCTTAGCCATTTCCATATTTCCTATATGCTTCTCTTTTAGATCCATTTAATTAATTGGTGGATTCAGTGAGGTTGTGGATTTTGCATATTGATAACATTACACTTAGGGGGTGAATAAAAGGATTGAACAGGTATGACTTTGATTAATAGGGTGGGGCTTTCTTGAAAGCTATATGTAAAACCACATGGGTGGTAACCCTATGACGAAGGATTTGCAAGATAAACGTTGAACTAGAGTAAATTATTAAGATGTTTGGATTTAGCTTACTGTGATGTGCGTTTGATGTACTGAGGAAGGGGAAATTCCTCCCGAAAACACATATGTTAAGTTCCACATGAGCTAAATAACAAACAAATCTCTTTTTAATCCTGGTAGCGGTGTGTGTCTCTCTATATATATATATACTGTATCCTCCTCACCAGTCACTCCGTCATCGGCAGGTCCCGTTGCAATAAGTCCGGAAAGTACAGCGTCTACAAAGCGCATATATAGAATCATGATCGGGGAACTGCCTACAGCACACTCACTGGACTTCATCTGATTAGCACCTCCTGTGTGAAAGTTTCACAGCATACAATGTGAAGGTTGTGAGACATCTTTTGAGCAAATCATGGGTTACTACCAGAGTTATATTGGAGTTAGCATACTGTAAGGTAGGAATGGGGAGGGGGTAAGGGATGGGAGGGAGGGTGTCTACCTATGTTTATACTCCACTTTACCATGTGTTCGGTAATCCCGACGATGGCCACCCACAAGATGGCCAAAAAACATTTGTTTGGTTTGCTAATAAAGAGTTGTTTGAGAAAATCCCAGGAGTGCTGCTGTATCCCTCATAGGTATATATAATGGCAGTTTAATTCGAATTAAATGGTATAATATACTTATCGCAGGAGACTTCCCGGGAGTGCAGATGATTGTAAGGCGATTATCAGGTCAAAAATACGGAACATGATAGTAATAATATCTGAGGAATATATCAAGTGTATTCGTACATTCCAGATAAGGGGGCGAGGGGGTCGGGAAACGAGGGAGAAGAGGAGAGTAAGAGAGAGAGGAGAACGAAGAGCCCACCCAGTACATCATATTTGATAAGAATAATCACAATTGAAGATGGGATCCGATCTTGGATTTAGGGATCTTCGGGCCAAATTTCTATTCATTATGGAAATGTTCGACAAATATACCTTAAAAATTTGACAAGAACTGGTTAGTTTTCGACCATGAACTCTAATCACAAGTAGGAACTGTTTTGGATCGTGGTTACAGGTAATGCTTACTATCGAAGTTACATAGCATATAATGTAAATATGTGAATTGCAGGTAAAGATCGAGCTTCAGATTCAAATATCCCTGTTTAAGAACATTTGGTTGATCACGGTTTGGCAATTCATATATATCCAAAAGTATTCTGTCTGTTTGTCCGTTCTATTATTTGGAAAGTTCTATTTAGGTGTACCTTATAAATTCATTATTTTAAATGTACATAGAGTCACCTCTGCCTTCGTGCCATACATGTGTCTTGAGTGCTCAGTGCTGTTCTAGTCCACATATCAAGGTTTTGTTTTTCCAACATATTGGAGTATGGATAACATTCTACAAAGTGGACACAATATTTATCACATGGATCTGTCATATATTCACAGACGGTACTGTATGGCTGTTCTTAGCTAATGGTGTTAAATACAGGTGCCTTTTGATATGTGTACTTTGAAAAGGTGTCCTTAGGTTAACAGCAACAATGCCTGTGATAAGTATGCAGGGAAGATTGCTGAAGTCTTGTATAGTCATTATACATAGGCATTAGAAAAGAAATCAATTGTGCACATCCTAGGGGGGGCCCCATATAATATCTATAATCTGCACACTGTCATACTTTTATCAACAAGTGCTTTTAGTATCATTTCTGCTACACATAATGAAGATTCTCCAACCAGGTCAAGGTAACCCAGTTGGAGAGTCCTAACATAGTAACATTTTTGAACTTAGTGTATGATTAGCAAACATTTGCATTCTCATTCTGTACACACACTGGATATATATAACGGCCTATTCCACTTTCCTCCAGCCCTTGACTTTTATCAAATGAGGTGATAGGTACTGTTGGTCCAATCCGTATCGACTTAATCTTGAAGGCAGTAGGACCGGGTCTCATTGAAGAGGACGAGTGGGTGTAGGTGGGTGCATATTAGGGACCGACGACTGGAAGCTTGACCATGCGTTCCTAATGAATTAAGGATAAATATGCTTCTATATGTTAGTATGGCATATTAATAACATGTTGCAGAGGGTGTTCATATTGCATGTAGATGGGTGTTTTATAGGAGGGTTTTCTATACAGATCTGTAATTATCTCTCCCGTTATCAAGATATGTTCTAGTAAGGCTGCCGTCAAATGCTCACAAACTCACAAGTTTTTGACTCCTGGACTACACTCTACTCTGTGTGAAGATTTAGCCAAAAGGTTCACAACAAAATTAATTGTCAAAACAGATAAAAATATATTACAAGCACTGCCACAAATCTGCTAATAGTGAAAGGAAAAATTGACTCCTAAATATGCCCTGTCCGGAACAAACTCACAATTAAATTATCTATATAGCATCCCTAATAGAAGCCTAGAACACTCCTCAACTCAACACCTCACAAAGTGCTTATATTTACCTAGTTCCCCCCTATTAAAATGCAGGACTGAGGATAATTAATACCGAAATGGACGAGACAAATAATAGCCAATGTTAACTTAAAAAGGTATGCAAATTGTGTCCTCTATAATTGGTCTGGGTTGTAGTAAAAATAAATAAAAGAGGAAAATGTATCTTCCTTGTCTTGCCTGTCACCACAAGTAAGGACTTAATTATACAGTAGGCCTCAGATTAGCCTTACAGACTGAATTCTAATAGTAGGGAACAGGTGAGTTCTAATGTATGAGCACTTCAAAGAAATATTTCACTTAAAATTTGAACTTCCTTTAATGTATTGACCAGGAGATTAAGAAGCATGCCTAACCTCCCGTTCTTCAATCAATTCACCAGGAGTGATGGTACGAAGAAAACAAGAAACTTAACTTACACGCGGATCGCTGTAAGGGTACGTTTTCTTATTACCGCTTGCAAACATAATGTCGGCATAGTTACTCTGAACCTGGAAGTTGGTTTGGAATTTTCCACTGCTGCTGGATGAGCAGCATGGGAAATTCCCAACCACTTCCAGGTTCAGATACTATGCGAACTTTATTGTGCAAGCGGTCGGGACCTGTCACGCTGCTGAAAGAAGTTTTTTTTCTTTCTTTGGGTCGACGTAAATACATAAAGTGAATAAGGGTCCCTAAATGACTAGTCCCATAGATCTTAAAATCTCTATTTTATGAGTCTTAACAAAAATGGGTCTGGAGAAAAGATAGGAGGCTGGATGAATCAGTTCCAAAATCATTCCATTTCAATTTTCTGTAATTTTACTTAATGTATGGCTTTTAAGAGGCAAAAAAAATTACATCTAAATTTATTTAATACAGGGCTAGCTGTACAATGGGTCCTACTTAAAAACCCAGAGACACAGCAAAACTTTTAAAATAACCATGCAGTGAAATTATTTAAAAAAAATGTTTAGTAGAAAAATATGTAAAAATGAATTAGAATGGTGTGATATTATATGCAGCAGATCCCTAATTACAGACGATGAGTCAGCGTTCAATGTTTTTATTCTGCAATCCATTGTCCATTAATTTGTTTAAAATATATAATGAGGATGCTGAACAAATCTTTTATTTTCTCTGCCGTGAACATTTTTCTACTATTTTGAAAGGGTCATCACCTGCTAACCCGATCCCTTTTGTCGTATCCAGACTCCGTAAGCGTCCTTTTATGAAAACTGTCCTTCCAGCATTCAGGCTTGGCAGGCTTCCGTCACGATGTTCTGGTATCATTTCATTTGACCTTGGCTTCATTGCTTATTCATTTCATATTTGGAAAAGAATCGACTCATGGCCTTTGGATAAGCTTGAATATTTTTTTTTTTTTTACCCATTATTATTATCTTTGTTTATGTAAAGGTGTACTAAAACACTTACATTGTGTTGCTGTGTTTGCATCACACTTGGACATTCACCTATTTTTAATTTATATCAATGTGTGAATTGTGTTTACATTCATTATTTGGTATATTTCACGAGGCAATGAATATAGACCGGTCATTTTTAATAGTAAATAGATTATTTTGTAAAACAGATCTAATAGCTATCATACCTGTTCACTATACAAGCATGCTGGAAATTAATAAATAGATTCTATAAATGCAAACCGAAAACTAACAATGCTTATGGTTAATGATTTCTTGAAATTAAATGCCCAAAAAAATGCTGAACCATATTTTCTTTTGACCGCCGATGGGGGGGAGGGGGGGGGAGTGTATATAATATATGACTTATTTTTACACAGGGTATTTGATTCTGTCTATAACATAATCAATTGATCATAGTTAGTACTTACCGTAATTGTTTAATTAATATTTAATTGTTCACACACACACAATCCTATCACACCATGCCAACCTTACGCCATGCTATAAACAGCAATAACAACTTGCTTAAAACAACCCTAGAGATGTTTGAAACCGCTGAGTTTGTTGTTTTTGGAAGTCAATGAGAGATAAAAATCCAAAACTTCGATTAAATGTAAGGTTGTAAGATCTAAATAACAAAAGTATGTTAGTGTTAAATGGCTTAGAGACATGGGAAATGGTCTTGGGAACATACATATACCAAAGCTTATTAAAAATGTATCTTTCCTCAAGTTCAAGTTATTCAAGGTCACAAATCACAATCCCCTAGCCAGTTTAACATTCTGCTGAAGCAAAGCTCCAAGTACTCATTTCAATTCAGTCACCCCTTATCGTTAAAGTGTGTAGTGCAGAAACAGTGTTCCCTGGCCGACAAACCTCAGACCTGACTGAAAATGTCCTTTGGTCACGCAATGCCGAGTTGCGAGATACGAAAGTTTAATCGGAACTTCAGAACCATCAGATCTGAATCGGAAGACTGAACCAAGAGAAGGGTTAGAAAAGTGAGAGATTGATCCAAAAAATATTTTATTTACAACTCAGACTTTTAGCAAGACTTAGATGCTTTCAAGAACCATTTTTGTGTAGAAAAGATTTTGGGGCATATTTATATAAAAAAACGTTAATACCGCAAAAAAATTGCTGCCGCACATCGCGCCTTGAAAATATCGCTATCGCCATAGTTTATAATGCGAGCACTATTGCCATGATATGTATCGGTGCGCGATGGTCCTGCAGTAATTTAAGTCCCTTCGCCTGCGATTCGTAGAACACTTAGCACAATGCGCTAAGTACATAAATCGCCGCGAAGGGACTTAAAATCCCTTCCGCGCTCTAAGGGCGGGGCAACACCCACAACGCCCTCGACCCTCCGCAGAGGCAGCGACCACCCGCAGCTGCGCGCTCCCAGCAGCCCCTCCCAACCCCTTCCCCGCTACAGCAGCATTCGGAACAGAGGCTAGGTATGGGCTGCGGCGGGCGCTGGCGAACTCAACGAGGCTGATGTGCCGCCTCTTTGTCCGACGCAACGTCTTTGGCTGGCGACACCAACCCCACTCAGGTCCCGATGCCAGGCAGACTCACTGCGGCCGCCAGTGAGCCCGCTGGCACCGTCGGCCTCAGCGGAGCCGGTTTGCCAGCCGCTTCTTCTTTCTTCTATCTTCAGCTCATCTACTATGCGATGGCATCTGAGTTCCACACGGAGTGCACCTCTTTATATAGTTTGCGAAAACCCTAATCCATTCTGATTGGTCAATTTTTTAATGCTTGGTTTACATGCTTACTTAACAATCAGATTTAACCCGCCGCGGGTTGTCCTGCCGATCCCCTCGCCACAGGAGGCTGTATCGGCTTGCTTTCGCCACCTTCAAGGGGTGAAGTAACAAAACACGCCGATACTAGCAGTGCGAAACAGTTACCGCCGCTTTATAATAGAAGCGGCGGTAACAGGTAAGTATCAGCGCGAAGGGTTAACAACGCATCGTTAACTTTTCGCGGCCGTTTTCGGACATTCATAAATCGCGTTAAATGCGTTTTATGCGGAATGTCAATGGATAAACGGCCGCGAAAACTTAACGAAGCTTTAGAAATATGCCCCTGTGTTTTAAATTCATTCAACTCAAAAGGACAGCAGAGGTTTTCACCAATTGAAGAGCTGGAATATAGGAGAATTGCAGTTGCATCCATTTTTGTGTTGTTAAAAACACACTTGCCATGCTCTCAATTTGCATTGATCCACCATAAATATAGTTTGGGTTAACATGGTGGTTACCCATGCTGTTGTTATATAGTATTGGCAGAATGTTTTAGTAATTAAAAATTAAAATGGATTACCTGAGTTTTGTGGCAGTTAGGACTGTTTGCGGCTCTTGCAGCATAGTCTTCTATGGCTTAAACCTTTATTTTTCACTTAATTAGCCTGACAGCTGTACCCAGGAGTTGTAATCAATTACTTCCAGTAGTATACTAGAATGCCTAGTTTGTTGGTACTGTGCTGCAGCTGTTTGATAGATTGGCTTTCTTAAGGCCACAACACACACAAACAGTATATATACGTGTATGTATTATAATATTATTTATACTGTATTGCTATTAAGTTCGTAATTTTTTATTATAATAATCTAAAAAATTAATTTTTTTGACAAAGGATATGTCAAGCTCCTATTTTGATATGTCCCACATTATTAAAAAAAATCCTAATCATGCGCTTAATAAGCAATGTTGACCCCAAAGTAGCTAATATGACTAAAAGAAATCTACATCATGTTCTATAAATGCACTGCTACTGTGACAATAGGTACACATCATAATTGTATAATCTAAATCAAACAGTACAGTGCAGTATTTATCCATTCCACATCTGATATATTGCAAATAATTTTACAGTTTTTTAGAAAATTTGCTGGACATTAACAGGGTAATTTTTAATAAAAGTTCTTTGTTTAAAATGGTGCTAATTTTGCCCCATCCAATCAGATGTTATCTTTTCAAATGTTTAAATAATATCTGATTGGTTGGGCAAAATTAGACCATTTTAAATGATAAGAATTTTTATTAAATCTCCCTGCTAATGTTCTGATAAAGCAAGCAAGAAAATATCACAATGCATAGTCCAAATACAGTACTTACGCCTTTGCCTTTCAACTTTAGACTTATATAAATACCTGGGATTAGCAGACTTTCCTTACTAATATGGTACTATTACTTACGACACTATTTTCCAAGAGACAGTTATGAATGACAATACTTTTTTATCTCCCTTTGGCTTCCTATGTATAGAGACATGCCTTATAATGACCATAAGGGTCCTAATACTTCATATTGGCCGTAAAGAGCTTAAATAACCCTATTTTGGATTAAAACTGTAGGAAACAAGAAGTAAATGTTAAAAATAAAAAATTTTTGGTCTCCTAATGCTTTTGTCATGAATGTGAGAAATTATGCTCCACCACTTGTCGATCCGTTGATGATTGTCACCACGTTAGCGCCAAACATACCCCGATCGCGATTAACCGCTATAAAAGAAAGATAATGGAAACCTGGCAAGCCTCTTCCTTTGCGCACTTGAGGAAGCCCCTCAACCCCAGTGGGGCAAAATGGCGTCTTCACAGATGCCCTTTGGACCCACTAAGCAGTATCTTATGACCTTGCCTGTGATTGGAGATGGAACTATGTATATCTTATACGGCTGGGCACACTTGCTCTTTATACCCTCCATAATGTTGTATACTTCTTTAATAACATGCACTGTATTACTGCACTTTATATGATATCTACATTTGGCAATAGTGAAGGTTCATGTGGTGTTTGCGCACATGCGTGATCTGTATTGGATGGAATTGTACCTTTCGTTCAATTCTGAATTTTTTGAGCCTATGAGTTTCTGTATTTTAGATTTCAGATCACATTTCTATATGTAAACAAGTGAACTCAATTTAATTACTGTCCTAAAAAAAACAAATAACAGTAATTAGTTTAGCATCTCTTGATCCAACATGGGTGTAAGCACCTTTCAATAAAAGAAGCTGCAGCTCTTCTTCTATATATCACAGTTTTGAGGCTTCCTTCAAACACTATAAAGATAAAAATAGTATTTGGCTTGCATATGGTATCTTAGTTCATCTTAGTTCATCAACCTAATGAGAGACATATGCAGTAAAGTTAATCTTGAGCTTCTCTTCTTGTTTTTTTCTTCAACTCGGTCTTCTCTCAACTCTGCCCTCTCACATTACAATCCTTTCTCAACCCTCTTTTCTTTACTCACATGGTACTCTGCCTTTACCTTAATTGTACTGTTTCTGTCCTCTCCTAGTCCCAAAAACCATTTTCAAATCAGAAAATCGCATTACCGTTTTACATACTATCTTATGCCTTGTGGCTCAATTAATGTGAACGTTCACCAATTAAGGGGAAATATTACAGGGCGATGCAGAATTGGAGCACTGCTCCTGTTTTGGAGTTTAAGAAGTCAACTCACGGTGTTTTTAATCGCTTATCGTGCCTTAACTCCTTCATTGAGGTGGCTGCGTGGCTAATGCAAAAGGTTAACCACGCAGCGCAATGGGTGTTATATGCCAAAAGAGCCATTCTATTGCCGGCACTTTAAGCCAGCTAGTAGCTGGCATTGAAAGTGAACAAATGAAAATACGTCAGATAAAGATGCTCCGAGAGCCGCTATAAGCATATAACATCACCGAGCTTTTTTGTACTGGGTTGTCTAATAGCTGGCATTACAAGTGCTGAAATAGAATATGTCAGATAGCGATGCTCGAGAGACGCTATAAGCATATAACATCGCCGGGTTGTTTGCACCAGGTGGCCGATAGCGCTCTCTGTACATCGTCCTGTTAGCACGCATTTGCTGGGCAGCATACCCTTTGAATTCAATTAGACTCACATTACAACACCTGTTGCACACTGTCTTTCATTAAGACCTTGAGCATTGGTCATTGTTTGGTGTCTGCGTCTTGGATTTCTGGCTGGACCCAGAGGAGTGAAAATATAAACATCACATTCCTATAGCTAGACTAAATAAAAAGATATATCTGTTGTATTCAATTAGATCAACTGGACTTGAAGTTTAGTTCTTGAAGACGTTTCGCTAGTTATCCGACTGGCTTCTCAATTCAGAATGACTTGTACAAGAATCTTAAGTTGATCTAATTGAAACAACAGATATACCATGACCTGGATGATGAAACCTTCACAAGCATAACTAAAAAGTTTTAACTCCTTCTTATATATACTAATAAATGATAAGTAAATATGGAAGTTAGGAGAATTATAATAATTAAAGGAAAACAATCCATGGCTTCTTTACATTTATTCATATTAACACAGTATTTCTTGGTAATCATATAATTGTAATCAGTGTAACTCAATGATATTAATGTTTGTAACCTTACTTTCCCTAAAATCACTAATATATGGATCAACTGGAAACTTATGTAATAATTATACTAATTTTAGTCATCCTATACTTGAACAGGAATCCAGAACAATGTGAAGTGTTAACATTGGCAAGTCAGATCCACACTGATGTAGTTTAAATATTCATGCAAAGTGTGTAAGTGCTTCTTCTCCATTTGAATAGCTAGCTATTACTTATTTGAGCTCCTCCATTCCCATATGAATTCTGCCCCCCTTATCTGGACCCTTTTATGTTCTATAAGGCTATAATGTTTTATAATGTATTTAGACCAAAGTGCCAGGAAACAGCTAGCATTAAAGAAGCCACTCTAAACAACTGCAAATGTGCAATATAAATTGCTTGTATGAGTGAACGTATTTCCTTTTTTGAAATACAGGTAACCCCCATGATTCTTTGGATGGTGAGAAGGGTAAGAAGTAATGATGTCAGCCTTATTAAGTATAGCTTTAGCTGGCAAGAAAGAGTTGCACCAGAGTAATTGTTTCCTGATAGAAGATTTTTCATCCAGTGTCAACCAAGGCGCTGACCGGAATGTGGTATGGAGCTGTGAAGCTGTAAATGGTTTAAATTGGGAATTGATAAATTTGTTCAAGGCTATTTCGATAATCCCTAAAATAGCCTGAACGTTCCATAATCATCGAAAATGCGCTTCGAATGATCCACCTAGTTTAGATGAAACATTCGGATTTGAACCTAAGGGCTCCGGTTTCCCATGTCTAATTACACATAGAATAGAATTGTAAACATTTTACAAAAAGCTGGCACAATAATATATTTGCTTTTTTGTAATCAAATAATTAGAAATGCTTCCATATTTGTAAAAATCTAAAGAATATTTTTAGTAACTGATATAGCACTTAACTACACTTCTGTGGCACGTTACAATAGCTATCAGCCTGGCTCATAGAGCTTAAAATCTAAGCACTTTATTTCACACACATAATCTTCAGTATGCCTTTATGGTTGTTGGGGAAAACCCACGATGTAGAAAACTGCTGAGCTTCTTTAAAGAATACTGTGGGTTTTTTTCAATATTCATAATGCTACTGTAAAAAAGAAAATGTATAAATTAACTAATCAATGTCATTTTTTTTGTTTTTTTTTACCAGAATACCGTTTTGTTTTAGACAACATCATAAAATCAAGTTGGATTTAGGGGGAAAAAAACTTTTTGAAAATGGGTAAAAACATTCTTAAAGAAGAATAAAATCTGGACTATAAATAGATATTTATTACTTACTTGGAGCTAACACATAAGTACCATTTTAAAACAGGCTCAATCATTAACAGATAGACATAAAAAATCATCCAAAGAAGAATAGGAAACAATAACAACTTTAACAGTAGTCTGCCCCTCTACATGTCTGTAACTATTAACTGCTTATACAAATTTAATTATGATGACATCAAAGCTACATCAAAATGGCTAGTTGTATTAAATACACTTTAACATAAAAGTTAATTATAGAAAAGATATTTCATATTATAATCTATAAATTAAGAGTTGTAAATATAATCAACAAAGTGAGCCCCCAAATGTACCTCTACTACATTTACAGTTCCTTTTGTAATGATCAGGGTACACCAATATACCAGAAAACCCAGCTTTAAGAACACTCAGTGTTAATTAATATTCCAATATAAATTATTGCATGGAATTCAACTGCTGATGAAAACCTTTTCGTAGTTTTGGTAAGTTACCACTAATATTGAAAAGTGTGCCAAGTTACAGTTGTTGAATGCTTCTTAATATTGAGCAAACTTTGTTAGCAGTTAAGAGCATCGGATACCTAAAGGGGATATTTCTAAATAAAATTATTTCCCACTAAAGCATACAGCAATACTTTAACGTTTAGTTATTTACGCTATATGTATAAAAAGAAAGAAACATTTATCATAGAGTGGCAGATGAGATTCTATATTGATGACTATGCATGAAGATAGACAAGTTAGAGATATTCACACTAAAGAATCAGTGATGGGCCATATTAAACTCATGGTGCATTGCTTATCAAAATGTAATTTCAGAGGAATGGTGAACATCCTTTAAGATTAGAAGAAATAAGTTTCATCTGCAGGTTTAGGAAAGGTTTCTTTTACAGTAAGAATGGTTAAACTATACAACTGTATTCAAGTTTAATATAGAATGGTAGTTCATGGAAAGCTTTAAAAGGGGGCTGGATACGTTTCCCAAAACAAAAATATTGAAAAGACTGGTATTCTGGTTGATCCAGGATCCTTTTTTAGGAGTCAGGAAGGAATTGTCCTCTGGATCTACTATAAGGTGGGTTTATGAGTAGGCACTAAAGTTTGGACTAGATCTACAGTATGTATGTGTTATTTCATTTTCATTAATAATTTACTATGTTTGTTGATCAAACAAGCTATAAAATTGGCAAAAATGTAAGTTATGAAAACACGAGTGTGCAAATGAGTAACAAATTGTAAAAAAAAAACTAGAAAAAAAACAATAATTGGTGTCATATAGAAAATAAAGATCTGCTTAATCGTATTTGAAGGACAAATGAAGTCATATCAAATTGGGAAGATGACAAACCCTACCATTGGAAGATACATAATTAAATATTAAGGGGCAGAAAAGAATAAAAGAATGAGAATGACTTTATTTTACTTATATAACAATTAGTTTGGGTAACAAAACAACCACATGAAATATTATAAAAGTTCAGTAACATTTAATATTCTAAAAGTTTAATAGTGAATATTATGTTTACATAACACATGATGTAGGTACTTATCTGGCATCTGCTCCAGCGATGATCCGCTAGGCGGCGCTCCGGTCCCAGTGACGCTGGCGCTCGCGCGTCTTGCTCGAGCACCATCATGACATCACCACGCAGGTGTGCCGGCCGGCGTAAGCTTGAAATAGCTTCTCCTCTCTTCCCTAGAAGCCGCTTGTCAGTTTTTTTTTTGGCATCTAGGGTTCTAGCGTTTGGTATTCTGGTCAGGCTCCATTGTTCCAGTATCCAGCTTCATTGTTTACAGTCTCCATTGTTCAGTATCCAGCTTTCATGTTACAGTCTCCATTGTTCCAGTAATCCAGCTCCATTGTCACAGTCTCCATTGTTCCAGCATCCACGCTTCATTGGTACAACTACTCCCTTGTTACAAGATTCCTACTCCTGTGTTGTGCCCGTTCCTACTGCTTCCTCCTTCATCCGCCTAATGTGAGTCTTTCCTGTACTCTATTCCAACTGAGTTAGGGCAGCGTTACAGTACAAGCGGGCCATGGATGCCCTGAGGGTGTATGTCCGAATTATCAAAAACTCTCCAGGCCTTATCCACCACCCTATGGACATTTTATGCACATCAACAGAACCGTATGGCACAATTTATGGATTCATTGGCTTCACGTTTATCACTTTTGATACACACCTTCTCTTCCCCCTCCTGCTCCGCAACTCAAGTTGGCCATGAACTCCGTATTCCCTCTCCTCCCCGCTATGATGGGAACCCCCAAGGCTGTAGAGGGTTCATAGAAATAATTGACTGTGTACTCTTCGTTGCCAGGGTACTGTATATTGGGTCACTCCTTCCTACTGCTCCGTTCCCCGCAGTGTGGATATCACATAATGAAAAGGAAGTGGGCGCCACGCAGAGGAAACTGCGAACACAAGTGTTTATTAACCGACATGTTTCGACCCCAACCGGGTCTTTATCAGTGTATCATACACTTGATAAAACCCTTGTGGGTCGAAACATGTCGGTTTAATAAATACTCTGTGTTCCAGTTTCTCTGCGTGCGTCCACTTCCTTTTCAATGCTGTAGAGGTTCTTAATCAATGCCAGATTCAATTTGAACTACAACCCTCCCGTTTGTCTCAGATGAGCAAAAGTGGGTTATATTGGTTGCTTTATGGAAGGTGGAGCCATGGCCTGGGATTCTCCCCTCTGGGAGAAAATACCTTTAGTCTAAGACATTACTAATTTTCTTGCAACATTCCGTTAAAGTATCGATGCTCCTGGTGGTAAGATAAGTTGCTTCCACCCGTTTATTGAACTACAACAGAGAATCGCTCTGTTGTACATTATGCCATTGGATTTTTACCTTTGCAACAGAAATCTCCTGGAACAACAAGGCTCTTGTGGCTGCCTTTTACAGGGTCTATCTGATCGTATAAGGCATGACTTGTGTCCAAAGACATACCCTCCCTGTTGGAGGATCTGATTACCCTTTGTATCTGTATTGATACACGGTTTCGGGAATGGCAGGTTGAAAAGAACCGTGATCCCATGCCTTCCAGATCAGCCCCCTGCCCGTGAAACCTATTTTCTCTCTCCTACTCCTCCCACTACAGAAGACCCCATGCAGATTGGGGGGGACCCATTTGTCTCCAGAAGAAAAAACCCGTAGGAGATCTCTAGGTCTTTGTCTATATTGTGTCTGGCTCGGGACATTTTGCCAAAGTCTGCCCTATTAAGCCCGCAAACTACTCTGCCTAGAGGTTAGAGGAGAAAAATTTTCTAGCAGACAAGCCTTCTCATCAACGTTTTTCTCTCTTTGTCTTCTTGTACCTGTAACCATAACACTAAACTCTAAATCCTATCCAAGGACGCTTTCCTAGATTCCGGCGCCACAGGCAATTTCATTGATCCTCCTTACACAACATGAATTCCTCTCTCTTGTTCTAATCCTTCCGTGTACTTGCTATTGACAATAGACCCTTTCCAGAATTGTCACTCAAACACTTCGGAGTATCCTTCCAACGTGGGGGCCTGATAATGAAAAGTGCAGCTTCGTTTGGTCATTGTGTCCCTCCACACCATTATTCTAGGCCTTCCCTGGCTTCAATTCCACAATCCTTCTATTGATTGGCCTTCTGGAAATAACGTGCTGAGTTCTGAACGCGTCTCTCCATTGCCTTACCTGCCAACTATTCAATCTCCACACTCCTCCTCTCTCTTCCTGAAGCATATAAAGACTTCCTTGATGTGTTTTGTAAAAATCAGCTGAGACATTGCCTATTCATAGACCTATGATTGCTCCTCAATCTTCTTTCCAGAACCATGCCCCCTCGGGACGGACTTACCCTTTATCCAGCCTGAAACATGCCATAAAGAATACATCAGGATAACTTTCACGAGGTCACGAGGATTCATTCGTCCTTCACTTTTCCTACTGGGGCGGTTCTTTTTTGTCGAAAAGAAAGATGGAGGCCTACGTCCCCTGCTAGACTACAAGGGGACTAAATAAAATACTGTAAAAAAATGTTATCCCTTCCTAATCACTGAATTGTTTGATCAATTGAAGGGGGCAAAGTTCTCCTCTAACTTGATCTCAGAGGGAGCAACAATTTGTTTCCGGATTCCGAAAAGGGGACGAATGGAAAACAGCCTTCAATACTCGTGATGGCCATTTTTGAGTATCTGTTAATGCCTCTGGGCTTTGTAAGGCCCCTGTGGTTTTCAAGAATTTATTAACTATCTCTCAGAGATTGTTAGGCAACTCAGTAGTGGCCTATCTAGATGATATTTAGTTTTTTTCGCAAGACTTACCCTCTCATCGTCTTATCTTCATCAAGTTCTTTCCTGATTACGTGCACTCACCTTTATCCAAGCTGGAAAAATGCCTTTTTGAAGTTACTAAAGTTCCGTTCCTGGGATTCTTCTAAAATATCTCTCTATTCTCCATTGGACCTCTTCCTTCTTCTATGAAAGCCATTCAACGTTCATTGTTTCAACCAACTATTATAAGCAATTATTAAAGGCTTTTCTCCATCATTCTCAAAACTTAAACCTATCCGAAACGGGGGCAAACATAATTCTGGACTGAAGAAGCAGTAAAAGCCTTCAAAAGCCTTCAAAAGAATTAAGACAGCATTGCCCTGCTCCCATTTAATCCATCCGGATACCCATTTGCCATTCTTCGTTGAGGTTGACGCCTCCGATATTGGTGCTGGAGCAATTTGCCCCAAACACACCCAATTAAAGGGAACTTTATCCTTGTGCTTACTTTTCCAAGAGATTTACTCCATGTGAAAGAAATCACAATATTGGCAATCGAAATTACTAGCCATTTAACTTGCTTTTGAAGAGTGGTGGCACCTTCTGGAAGGCACAAGTCAACCTATAACTATATTCACCATACCAAAATTTAGAATACATCCAAACAGCTAAAAGACTGAATCCCAGACAAGCCTGCTAGGCACTTTTTTTTTCAACGTTTTAATTTTAACATCACCTTTCGCCCTGGAACAAAAAAAAAAACAAAAAGGCTGACGCCTTATCCAGATCATTTTGTTCTCAAGAATCCACCATAGTCGACAAAGGCCCTATTATCCCCAAGTCCAAAATTCTGGGTACTATTCTCCCTCAGTTATCTGCCAAAATTAATTCTGCTCAGGACTCTTGCCCCTCTACTACCCCAGTTAACAAATTTTTCATTCCCTCTGCTTTACACACACCGCTACTTTAAATTTCTCATTGTTCTAAACAGGCCGGTCATCCTGGAGTTCAAAAAAACATTTCTATCTCGTTCTGTTTGGTGGCCTGATTTTATAAAAGATGTCAAGAACTTTGTAGCATCCTGTTCCATTTGTGCCATGTCCAAATCTTCTCGTATTCTTCCTTATGGACTTCTTCAACCACTTTTCACACCTTCTCACCCTTGGACGCATCTATCCATGGATATAGAAATACGGTAATATGGGTGACTATTGATCGTTTTAGCAAAATGGCTCATTTTGTTCCTCTACCCAAGTTACCCTCAGCCCTGGAACTTTCTTGTTTATTTATCTCTCATATTTTCCGCTTACATGGGTTACCTGCGGAAATTGTCTCCGACAGAGGAACACAATTAATTTCCAAATTCTGGAGAGCCTTATGTAAGTCCTTGAACATTAAATTTTCCTCTGCATATCATCCACAGTCTAATGGTGCTGCTGAACGGATTAATCAGTCTTTTGAACAATTCCTCCGGTGTCATATTTCCATTTCTCAAAACGATTGGTCCGACCTGTTACCTTGGGCGGAATTTGCATATAATAATTCCCCACACTCTTCTTCCGGGACTTCTTTTTTTTTGTAATATGGGCCAAAATCCAATGTGTTTCCCTCAAAATATTCATCTTCACATTCCAACCCCTAAACTAGGTCCCAAATTTATGGACCCTTTTCCATCTCTGAAATAATTAGTCCTACTGCCTTCTGTCTTGAATTACCATCGACTATGAAGATCTCAAATGTCCCAGTGACGCTGACGCTCGTGTGTCTTGCGCGAGCGCTGTCATGACATCACCATGCAGGTGCGCCGGCTGGTGCGAAGCTTGAAATAGCTTCTCCTCTCTTCTCTAGACGCCCACTTGTCAGTTGTTTTGGCATCTAGGGTTCTAGCGTTTGGTATTTCTGGTCTGTCTCCATTGTTCCAGTATCCAGCTTCATTGTTACAGTCTCCATTGTTCCAGTATCCAGCTTCATTGTCACAGTCTCCATTTCAGCAATCTACTGCGATGGCCTCTGAGTTTAACAGCGGAGGCCACCTCGTATATAGAGTTTGCAGAAAACACTAATCCATTCTGTTGCAGTCAATTTTTTAATGCTTGGTTTACATGCTTGTACATTAACCAATCAGATCCGCAGGAGGCTAGTCATGGAATTGCTTCCGACTTCAGGTGGTGAAGCAAACCAGCCGTACTGCAGTGCGAAAACAAGTTACCGCCGCTTATAATAGAAGGGCGGTAACAGGGTAAGTATCAGCGCCAAAGGGTTAACGCCTCGTAACTTTCGCTGGCCGTTTTCGGACATCATAAATCGCGTTAAATGCGATTTATGTGGGATTGTCAGGGGAAAACGGCCTGAAAACGGCTGCGGAAAACTTAACGAAGCTTTAGAAATATGCCCCTATTTTTAAATTCATTCAATCAAAAGGACAGCCAGAAGGTTTCACCAATTGAAGAGCTTGGAATATAGGAGAATTGCAGTTGCATACATTTTAGTGTTGTTAAAAAAAACACACTTTTGCCATGATCTCATTTGAATGATCCACCATAAAATTAGTTTTGGGTTAAATGTGTCTAAACCCATGGCTTTGGTGTTATATTTAGTATTGCAGAATGTGTTAGTAATTAAAATTAAAATTGGCTCCTGAGTTTTTGTGGCAGTTCGGACTGTTTGCGGCTCTTGGCCACAATGCTTCTATGCTTTAAACCTTTATTTTTCACTAAATTAGCCTGGGGGGGGGGTGGGGACAGCCTTGTACCAGGAGTGTAATCAATTACTTTCCAGTAGGGTATACTCGAAGCGCTAGTTTGTTGGTACTGTGCTTGCAGCTGTTGAATAGAATTGGCTTTCTTAAGTGCCACAACACACACAAACATAGTATATATAATGTATGATATATATAATATTTAACTGTATTCTATTAAGTTCTAATTTTTATTTATAATAATTCAAAAAATAATTTTTTTGAAAAAGGCATTGTCAAGCTCTATTTGATATGTCCCACATTATTACAAAAATCCTAATAATCTGCTGTAATAAGCAATGTTGACCCCCCCAAATAGTAATATGACATAAAAGAGAAATCTACATGTTCTATTATAAGCTCACTGTGAATAGGTACAATCATAATTGTATATCTAATCAACAGGTACAGTGCAAGCATTTATCATTCCCCATCTGATATAAGTGCAAATTATTTTACAGTTTTAAAAATTTGCTGGACATTAACAGGGTAATTCAATAAAAGATCTTATGTTAAAAATGGTGCCTTAATTTTGCCCCATCCAATCAGATGTTAGCTTTCAATGTTAAATAATATTTGAGTGGTTGGGGAAAAATTAGACACAATTGTAAATGATAGAAATTTATTAAATCTCCCTGCTAGTTCTGATAAAGCCAGCAAGAAAAATCACAATGCTAGTCCAAATACAGTACTTGCTTTGCTTTCGACTTTAGACTTATATAAATACTGGATACAGCAGCCTTCCTTACTAATTGGTTACTATATTTAGACATATTTTCAAGAGACAGTATGAATGCAATACTTTTTTATCTCCCTTTGGCTTACTATGTATGAGAGGGACATTGCCTATAAGGACCATAAAGGGTCTAATACTTATATGGCCGTAAGAGCGTTAGATAAAACCCATATTTGGATAAAACTGCCTAGGAAAACAAGAATAAAATGTTTTAAAATAAAAATTTTTGGTCGCTAATGCTTTTGTCATGAAGGTGAGAAATTATGCGCACCACTTGTCGAATCCGTGATGATGTCACCACGGGAGCGCCAAAAATACCCCAATCGCCGATTACTCGCTATAAAACGAAAGATATGGAAACCTGGCAAGCCTCTTCCTTGGCCCAACTTGAGGAAGCCCCTCTCCCCAGTAGGCAAAAGTGGTCTTCACCAGATGCCCTTTGGACCCCACTAATGCAGTATCTTATGACCTTGCCGGTGATTGAGATTGGTAGCTATGTTATCTTATACAGATGGGCCCACACTTGACTCTTTATACCTCCCTATGTTGTATAGCTTCTTTAATAACATGACACTGTATATTACTGCACTTTATATTGATATCTACATTTGCAATAGTGAAGGTTATGTGGTGTTTGCGCACAGGCGTGATCTGTATTTGGATGGAATTGTACCTTTAGTTCAATTCTGATTTTTGGAGGCCTATGAGTTCTGTATTTTAGAGGAGATCACCATCTTCTTATTGTACAATGGAACTCAATTAATTACTGTCTAAAAAAAACAATAAACAGTAATTAGTTTAGCATCTCTTGATCAACATGGGTGATAAGCACCTTTCAATAAAGAAGCTGGCAGCTTCTTCTTCTATTATATCACAGTTATTGAGGCTCCTTCAAACACATATAACGATAAAAAAGTATTTGGCTTGCATATGGTATCTTAGTTCATCAAAGCCTGGAGGACTCAATATGCAGTAGTAGTAAAAGTAAAGGTAATCCGTGTAGACTCACTACAGTTCTTGGTTGTTTTTCTCGAACGGTGATTTTGTGTCTCTCTCAACTCTGCCCTCTTCAATTCACCTTTCTCAACCGCTCTTTCTGTCCGCACATGGGTTTACTGGCCTTACCTTCATTGACGTTCTGTCATCTCCTAGTCCCAAAGAAAACCATTCAAATCAGAAAATCGCATTACCGTTTTAATAACTATCTTAGCCTTGTGGGCTCAATTAAAGGTGAACGTTACCCAATTAAGGGGAAATGACAGGGTGATGCAGCAGAATCGGAGCACTGCTCTGTTTTGGAGTTAAGTACGCAACGGGGTTTATCGCTGATGGGCCTTAAGCGCCGTCCTTGAGGTGGCTGCGTGGCAATGCAAATAACCACCAGCCGCATGTGGTGTTATATGCCAAAGAGGCCATTCTATTGCCGGCACTTTAAATGCCAGCTAGCAGCTGCATGAACGTGACGAAATAGAAAACGTCAGTAACGATGCTCCCGAGGAGCCGCTATAAACATATAACATCACCGAGCTGTTGTACTGGGTTGCTAATAGCTGTTATAACATACGTATGGGCCTAGGCATCCTTAGGCAAGTTGTGCCAGTAATCTTCCAGGTGTGCCTTCCCTCAGTCCTTACATCAGGACTTTAAGCTATAGCACAAGCATAAAAAGTTTGATGGAACGCCACTCTGTTGTGAATCAGAAAGTTGGTTATGGCATCCACACAAATACACAACGTTTCGGAGAACGCTATGTCTCCTTCATCAGGTGTAATCCACACTCTAACCCATACCCCATTTATAGACCCAGGATCCAGGAATTACTCCCCCCTCCCACCTTTAGGGGAGTGGCCATATTCAATTAACCTCACAATCATGTGTCTTTCCCAAACATGTAAAGTCCCATAAGTGTCCCTTTGAGAATATTCAAAAATAAATGTGAAGTCTTATGATAAGGCTACTGATATATGACATACTGTAATTGCCAGCTAATAGCTGGGCATTACAGTGCTGAAATAGAAATATGTAGATAGACGATTTGCTCCGAGAGACGCTATAAGCATAAAACATCGCGGGTTGTTTGCACAGGTGGCGAAGAGGCTCTCTGCTACATCGTCATGTTAGCACGCATGTGCTGGGCAGCATACCCTTTGAATTCAATTAGACTCACATTACAAACACCTGTTGCCAGCTGTCTTCATAAGACCTTGGGCATAGGGTCATTGTTTGGTGTCGTCTTGGTAATTTCTGGCTGCTGGACCCAGAGGATGTGAAATATAAACTCACAGTTCCTATATAGCTAGATAAATAAAAAGATATATCTGTTTGATCATTAGATGCAACTATGGACTTGGAGTTTAGTTCTTGAAGGACGTTTCGCTAGTTATCCGAATGGCTTTCTCATTCAGAAGACTTGTACCAAGAATCTAAGTTGATTAATTGAATACAACAGATATACCATGACCGGATGAATGAGAACCTTCACAAGCATAACTAAAAAAGTGTTAAATCCTTTTATATAGTACTATAAATAAGATAAGTAAATATGGAAAGGTTAGGAGAAGTATAATTAAAAGAAAAAAATCATGGCATTCTTATCAATTTAATTCATAGGAACACAGTTTTTCTTGGATCATTATAATTTATAATCAGTGTAACCATGATATTATGTTTGGAACCTTACTTTCCCTAAAAATCACTAATATATGGATCACTGGAAACTTATTGTAAAATTATACTAATTTTGAGTCATCCTATAGCTATGAAAAAGGAATCCGACAATGTGAAGCTGTTTAACATTGCAAGTCAGATCCACACTGTTGTTATTTTTTTTATTAAATATTCATGCAAAGTGGTTGTAAGTGCTCTTCTCCAATTTGAATAGCCTAGCTATTCTTATTTGAGTCCCTCCATTCCCATATGAATTCTTTCTGCTCCCATTATCTGGACCCTTATTGTTCTATAATGCTATAATGTATTAAATGTATTTAAAACAAAGTGCAGGAAACAGCTAGCCATAAAGAAAGCCACTCTTAAACGACTGCCAAATGCAAATAATTAAAATGCTGTATGGCTGAGCGATCTTTTTTGAAATACAGGTAACCCCATGATTCTTGTTGGAGTGTGGGAGAAGGGTACGAAGTAATGATGCAGCCTTATTTAAGTATAGCTGTAGGTGGGGACAAGGAAAGGTTGCACCAGAGGTAATTGTTTCCTGTAGAAGATTTTTCATCCAGTGTCAACCAAGGCGCTTGACCGGAAATGTGGTATGGAGCTGTGAAGCTGTAAATTGTGTTGATATTTAAATTGGGAATTGATTAAATTGATTCAAGGCTATTTTCGATAATCCTCCAAAAGAGCCTTGAAAGTTCCATACTCATCGAAAAATGCGTAGAATTGATCCGCCCTAGTTTTGAGATGAAACATTCGGTTTCTGGACCTAAGGGCTCCGGTTTCCCCATGTCTAATTACCATAATAGAATAAATTGTAAACATTTTACAAAAAGGCTGGCACCAATAATTATTTAGCTGTTTGGTTTGTTGTAATCAAATAATTAGAAATGCTTCCAATTTGTAAAAAATCTAAAAGACTATTTTTAGTAATGACTATAGCACTTACACCTTCTGTGTCACTTACAAAATATATCAGGCCCTGGCTCTAGAGCTTAAAATCTAAGCCAACTTTATTTCACCACACATAACTATCAGTATGCCTTATGGTTGTTGGGGAAACCCACGATGAGAGAAAATGCTGAGCTTCTTTAAAAAGAATACTTGTGGGTTTTTTTCAATATTCTAATGCCTACTGTTAAAGAAATGTATTAATATTAACTAATCAAGTCATGTTGTGTTTTGGTTTTTTTTTTACCAGAATACCGTTTGGTTATTAGACCAATCAATCAAAAATAAAGTTTAGGGTTTAGGGGGAAAAAAAATTTTCGAAAAATGGGGGTAACATTCTTTAAAGAAAGAATTAAAAATGACTTATAAATAGATATTTTATTACTTCTGGACTAACACATAAGTACCATTAAAAACAGGCCAATCAGTAAACAGATAGGGCATAAAAAAATTGCAAAGAAGAAGATAGGAAACAAAACACTTTAACAGTAGTCTGCCCCTTCTACATGTCATTTGTGTACCATATTAACTGCTATACAAATTTAATTTATGATGCACATTTATTATTAATACAACTTTAACATAAAAAAGTTAATTATAGAAAAGATATTTCATATTATAAATCATAAATTAAGAGTTGTAAATATAATCAACAAAGTGAGCCCCACAAACCCAAAAGTACCTCTACTACATTACAGTTCCTTTGTAATGATCAGGGTACACAATTACCAGAAAACCCAGCTGTATAACACTTCAGTGTTAATTAATATTCCAAAGAAATTATTGCATGGAATTCAACTGCTGATGAAAACCGTTCGTACGTTTTGGTAAGTTACCCAACCTAATATTGAAAACGTGTGTGCCAAGTACAGTGTTGATGCCTGTCTTAAATATTGAGAAACTTTGTTAGCAGGTAAGAGCATTCATGATACCTAAAGGGGATATTTCGAAATAAAATTATTTCCCACTAAAGATTACAGCAATACTTTACGTTTAAGGGATTTACCGCGAATGATAAAAAGGAAACTTATCATCGTAGTGGCAGATGAGATTCTATATGATGACTATTGCATGAAGATTAGACAAGGTAGGGATATTCACACTAAAGAATCAGTGATGGGCCATAGATAAAAAACTCAAGGTGCATTGCTTTTACAAAAATGTAATTCAGAGGAATGGTGAACATCATTTAGATTAGAAGAAAAATAAGTGTCATCTGCAGGTAGGAAAGGTTCTTTCAGTAAGAATGGTTTAAATAGACAACTGTATTCAAGTTCTAGATATAGAGACGTGGTAAGTCATGGATAGCTTTAAAAGGGGGCTGGATTAGTTTCCAAAACAAATTATTGAGAAGACTGGTATTCTGGTTGATCAGGGATCCTTTTTTCGAGTCAGGAAGGGACTTGTTCCTCTGGATTACTATAAGTAGGGTTTATGAGTAGGCACTAAAGTTTGGATAGATCTACAGTACAGTATGGTTTATTCATCTTTCATAATATGTTACTATGTTTGTTGAGCAAACAAGCTATAACATGGCAAAAAAATGTATAGTATGAAACACGGATGTGTGCAAAATGAGAACAAATTGTAAAAAAAACCTCGACAAGAAAAACACTACATTGGTTGCAATAGATACAACTAAAGATCTGTTAATCGCCATCCCCATTTGAACTGGAAAAATGAAGCTTGTGTGTGATTCAATTGCGGGAGAATGACAAAACCCATACCAGTGGAGCTACACTAATTAAAATAGCGGACTCAAAGAAAACGATAAAAGATGAAGAATGTACTTATTTTACCTATATAACAATTATTTTGGGCTACAAAAACAACCACTATGAAATATTTATTAAAAGTTCAAGTAGCATTCAATATTCTAAAAGTTTATATGTGAATTATTAATGTTTAATAACACTCAGATGTAGTCTTATATGTTGCAATATGCTCCAGCGATCGATCTCTCGCTACCTTTGCGCAGCTTTGCGCAGCTCCTTTTCCGTGTGCCCCCCCCACCCTAGTACGTATTTCCCCCCGCTGTGCGCACTCGCAGTAGTTCGCCTGCCTCTTTTGCGAGCACCATCATGACGTCACCACGCAGTCAGACCTTTTTCCCCCTTTTCCCTCTTCCTCCCCCCTCTTTTTTTTGCCTTGTGATCCCCCCCACCCGGCGTCGTGGTTATTTAGCCTTCGCACAATAGCCTTATCCTCTCTTCCCTAGAAGCGCTTGTCAGTTTGCTCCCCCTTTGGCCCACCTCTAGCGCCCCCCTTTTCTTAGCGCGACTTGGCCACATTTTGGTCAGTCTCCATTGTTCCAGTATCTGTGTTCTTTCATGGCTACAGTTCCCCATTGCCTTCTTTTCAGTTAGCACATTGATTTCATTGGTTATCAGTCTCCATGGTCCAGTTATCCCGACTGACACACTTGCTCACCAGTCGTTATTTCGTTCCCAAGCATCCTTATCCTTCATGGAATCTATATCCATCCCTTTGTTAAGGTAGTATGTACTAGGTGTCTGGTTGCACTCTTGTTATCGCCTATGCTTCCGCCTCGTAACCTTTCCCGATTGATTTTGTGAGTCTTTGGGCTTGTACTCTCTTCTCCCACTGAGTTAGCCCCCGGCAGGTACAGCTCATGCGGGCCCATCTGGATGCCCACACCATGCGGGGCGACAACTGTCACCCGCACTTCTCAAAAACCGCAGGTCTTTTCCGCACTCCATTTTCCGCGCGTTCCTTCATGGACATTTTTTGGAACCCTTATCCACAGACCCCTCTGCTATGGACACTTTATGGTTCTCTTGTTCGTTTATACTGTTATATATAACTTCCCCCCGCTTCTTTTCCCCTGTTTTCTGTGCTCAATTGTTTCTTGCAATATCACGCTCAGCCGGATCATTGACATCACCTAGTATTTGTGAGTCCTTCCTCTCGCCTCTTGACTGGGAATTTCCTACCTAAGTGTTGTCGCCGGGTTCATAGGACATACCCCTCATGAACAATTTGGTTTTTCTCTGCCGATTTCTTGTGTAGGGGCCCCCCCTGTGGTCAGTTTCGATCATGGGTATGCTCTTTCAATATGCTCCGTTCACCGCAGTGTGGAAATTAATATAGTGTCTAAAAGGACCTGGCGCGCCCAGTAGAGGAACATTACTTTCGTTGAAAACCACATCTCGTTGGGTATTAAACGACACATGTTTTAGGACCAATATACCCGGATGACTGTGCGTTTGTGTACTCTATACCTGCACTCGTCTAAACTCATATAATTGATAAAGACCCGCGTTTCCTTCCCCCTTTTGTTTTGTCTTATCGTGGCCTCCCCTCTCATTGTTTCTGAGTCCCGACGCACAGATCGTTTGCTAAAGAGAAGACTCTGCCGTTCGCAGCTTCCGTTCCCCCTTGAATAGTGGCGTCCACTCACATCATGTTTGGCGTGCTTGTGGTTCCTATTCAATGCCAGATTTAATTGAACGACCCACCCCTCCCGTTTTGTCTTCACACCAGAGCAAAGTGGTTATTATGCTCTGCTCTTATTGGTATTATTATCCCCCTTTTCCTGGGCTGGAATGCTGCCCCTGATGGGATCCTAGCGTCCCCATATGGTCGAACGACCCCTTGACCGTACGTTTAGTCTAATGACCCACATATACTTAGGTTTCTTTTTGTGCACGCCCATTGTGAAAGTTTTTCGACGCCTTATGGCCTCCTCCATTTTATTTCTCCTTGTGGTTGGTCAAGCCCATAGTCATTCCCAACGTTGTGTCTTATCGCCCATCACCACAACCTGACTGTTACACAGTTCTTGTTTTGGTACACTATCGTCTCACCCCCCTGCACGTTTTGCCTTATCCGAACATTGCTAGCAGAAAGACTCTCCTTGCGACCAAAACTAAATAAGGATCTTTTGTCCGGAGCTTGCTTTTCACTAGGTCGTCCTGATCAGCGCACTCGTACGATTATTTATTGCGCCATGTGACCTTCGTTGTTAAGTGAGTTCTCCACCGACATACCTTTCCTCTTGGTTGGGTCGATTGTCGTACCTCTATTTTGTATCGTACTGGTGATTTGCATACACACGCCTTCTTTCCCGGTTCCCGGATATTTGGGAAGCGGGTTGATATCGCCCTTCTCCCTAATCTCCATTATACTTTTCGTTTATCCCATGCCTTCACCCTAGATACAGCATTCACTTCCCTTTTCGCCCAGTGATGCTGAAACCTGTATTTTCTCTCCTCCTACGCCACACTACAGAAGAACCATGCAGATTGGGGGGACCCATTTGTCTCAGAAGAGAAAAACCAGAGGAGATCTCTAGGTCTTTGTGTACTTTGTGCGCCGGCTCGGGACCATTTTGCCAAAGTCCTGCCCGATATAAGCCCACAAACTACTTCTGCCTAGAGGTTAGAGGCGCAAAATTTTCTAGGCAGAACACGCCGTCTCATCAACGTTCCTTTCTTTGTCTTTTTTTACCTGTAACCATAAAACTTAAACTGCTAAATCCTATCAAGGACGCTTTTCCATAGATTCCGGCGAAACAGGCAACTTTCCATGATTCCTCACCTTTCTACATCACACACAATTGAATTCCTCCCCCCTCCCGACCTCTTTCTTTGTCTAAGCCTTAAGCCTGCCGCTGTTACTTGCTATTGACAAATAGACCCTTATCTCCAGACCTTTGTCCCCGGTATCTAACTTCACTTCGGTTACGTTATCCTTTCCCAACGGGGTCCCTGGATAATGAACGACTTCCCCCCATCCGTACCCCACTCCTTTGTCATCGTGTGTATCTTGTGTTAGATCTCTCCCATCACAATTACCCTTCGTAGCCAGTAAACTCGCTCGCCTCCAAATCTTGTCCATTACACTATGCTCTTTACTTGTCGCCCACCTTGGCCACTCATTGTGTTTATTCTGCGCCCCCCGAGAATATGTAATTGCCGTGGAGTTCGAATATGACGTCTCTCTTTTTTGCATCGTATACTTGGCCCTACACCCCTCCCCCCCTCATACCTCCATCTGCTTCAATATAATCCTATCCCACAGTCCTCTTCAGAAGTATAAAGACTTCCTTGATGTGTTTTGTTTAAAAATCAGTGGACGGACATTTGATCTATTTTAATGTTATTGTTTTTATTCCACATTTTTTTTGTTGCTCTATGATGCTCATCAATCTTCTTTCCAGCACACCATGCCCCCTCGTTGGAACGGATTACCTTCTATCCCACGCCTGAAACCATTGCCAAGAAAGAATCCCTACACACCACGGATAACTTCACGACCCTCCCCCCTCTGTTTTTTCCCCCCCCCCCCCGCTCTTTTTTTTTTTCCCCCCCCCCGTCACGATTTTGGAGTCATTCGGCAGTCCACTTCTGCCCATACTGGGGCTGAGCCGATTCCACTTTTTGTCGAAAGGAAAGATGAGGCCACGCCCCTGCATAGACTACAGGGGACTATTTTTTTTTTTTTGTTTTTTCTAATAAAATTACTGTAAAAAAATGTTATTCCATTCCCCTAATCACATGAATTGGTTTCTGATCAACTTGATAAGGGGCAAAGTTTCTCCTTAAACTTGATCATCAGAGGAGCTACAATTTGTTCCGCGATCCGCCCATAAACCGGGTCGTTCTGAACGATGACGGGAACAAAACAGCCTTCAATATTTTTTTTTTTTTTTTTTTTTTCTTTTTCTCGTGATGGCCATTGAGGGATCTGGTAATGCTAGTGTCTGGGCTTTGTAATGCCCATGTGGTTGTTTGTTTCAAGAATTATTAACCGATATCTTCAGGGAGATTTGTTAGGCAACTCATAGTTGCCTATCTAGACTGATTATTTACGTTTTTCGCAAAGACTACCTTTCATCGTATTCATCTTCATCAAGTCTTTCCTGTATTTAGTGCATCAACTTTATGACAAGCGAGGAAATAATGCCTCTTTCGTGAAGTTTACTAAAGTCCCTCGTGGCCTGGTGTTTTTCTAAACCTGTGTGAGTTGCCGCTATCCACGTCAATCTGGCCTCTCCTTCTTCTATCGTGAATACGCCTTACGTTGTAATGCCGCCCTTTTTTGCAGTGTTGTGATTCATCCAACTATTAAAGCAATTTATCTAATCTATCACGAGCTCTTTTCTTCCACTTCATATTTCTCCCAGCCACATTAAAACTTAACCTGATCCCGACTTAACTTCGGTCTGGCCCGCCCTGCTTCGCTTTTAACACCCTTACACTCAATTCCCATGTTGCCCGTATTCCTGCAAGACTTTTCAGTCTATGTTTTTTAACAAGCCTCATAAAACGCTCTCATATGACAAAACAAGGACATCTAACAGCCACCAAATTCATCGTTAATTGCCTCTGCTCCAATTTAATCCATTCCGGATACCCATTGCCTGGATTCTCGTTGAATGGTTGACGCCATTCCGAGTAGTTTTGGTAGGGAGCAATTTTGCCAAAACAACCAATTAACGGGAAAAACTTTATCCTTGTGCTACTTTCCCCAAGAGTTTCTCTCCCTTGTTCTCATGTAAACGGCACACCTTCCACCGTATCCCACTTGGACAATCGAGGGAACTCAGCATTTAACTTGATTGTGAGATGTGCCCTTCCCCCTTTTTTTTGCCCTTTGGTGTTCTCCCTTTCCCCCCCCCCCTAGACGTCCTCCCCCCTCTCCCTCCCCCATTTCCCCTTGTTTGGCACCTTCTGGAAGGACAAGTCAACCTATAACTATATTCACCACCATAATAAATTTGGAATACCTCAAAACAGCCACTGAAAACATTGATCCTGAATCCCAGACAGCTGCTAGGCACTTTTTTCAACGTGTTTAATTTAACATTCACTCCCTTTCGCTCACCCAGGGAACAAAAAATCAAAAGGGATGCAGCCGATCAAGGACATTATTTTTTGTTCTCAAGAAATCCCAACCATAGTCGACAAAGGCCCTATGTATATTATCCCCAAGTCCCAAAATTCTGGGTACTATGTCTCCCTCGCTATCTGCCAAATTAATTCTGCTCAGACTCTCTGCCCCTCTACACCCCCGTAACAAATTTTCTTCATTCCCTTGTTTACACCACCGCTACTTTAAATTCTCCTTGTTCTAAAACAGGCCCGGTCATCCTGGAGTTCAAAAAAAACATGTCTATCCGTTGTGTGGTGGCTGATTTTGATAAAAGATGTCAGAACTTTTGTAGAATCATGTTAATCTTGTGCCATGTCCAAAATCTTCTCGTATTCTTCCGTATTGGACTCTGTCAACCACTTTCTCCACGCTTCTTCACCCTTTGGACGCATTCCATGGATGATAGACCATACTGGTAATAATGGGTGCACTATTGATCGTTTTTAGCAAAATGGATCAGTTTGGTTCCTCTACCCAAGTTACCCCCAGCCCTGGAAACTTTCTTGTTTATTTATCTCTCCATTCTTTCCGCTCTTACATGGTTCGTTACTGCGGAATTGCACGTCAGCCAGAGGAACACAATTATTTCCACAATTCTGGAGAGCCTATGTAAGTCCTTGTAACATTAAAGTTCCATCTAGTAGTATCATCCACGTCTAATTTTGGTGCTGCCTGAACGGCATTAATCAGTCTTTTGACACAATTCCTCGGTGTCTGTCATATTAACTCCCATTTCTAAACGATTGGTTCCGACCGTACCTTGGGCGGAAAATTTGCATAGAATAATTCCCACCTCTTCTTCCGGACCTTCTTTTTTTTTTGATATGGGCCAAAATCCAATGCCTGTTTCCCTCAAGACCCCTTTTTATTTTTCGATAATCAGCAGGTGTATGAATGTCTTGCCATATGTCTGACTATTCTGGGATTCTACAAGGACAATCTTTTGAAATCCTCCGATTCGAACGAAAAGCTGGTCATGACAACAAGAACGTAAGCCTGCGTCCTCAATATCTATGGAGATAGTTAGTAAAGTGTGTGGCTATTACTCAGGCAACAATATCATCTAATCACATTCAACCCATAACGCGCCATAAACTAGGTCGCCAATTTATGTACCCTGTTCCATCTATTGAAATAAATTAGTCCTACTGCCTTCCCGGTCTGAAGTACGTCATCGAATAAGACTCTCCAAATGTCCCAGTGACGCTGACGCTCGGTGGTCACTTGAGCTGAGAGATTGTCATGGACATACACCATGCAGGGCGCCGGCTGGTGCGAAGCTTGAAATAGCTTCTCGGCCTTCTTATCTAGAAGACCCGCATTCGTAAAGTAAATCGTTTGTCATGTGTTTTGGCAATCTAGGCTTATAAGCGTTGGTATTTCTGGTCTGTCCCATCTAGCCACTTATTTTACGTCTCCACTGTTCCCTGCTTCATTTGTTTCAGTCTCATTGTCACTTTCCAGTTCTTGCCACATCTCCTTGTCCTAAGTATCCACTTCATGTCTACAGTCTCCATTGTTCACAGTTATCAGCCGACTTCTTGTTACATCGCCATTGATTCCAGTCATCCCAGCTTCATTGTCACGTCCCATTGTTCCAGATATCCATGCTTCATTGTCCTGCAGTTCTGCCAAGTGTTCCGTGATCCCCAAGCTTGCCATTGTTACAGTCTCCATCTGGTTCAGTATCAGCTTCATTCCCCCCCCTATACATCAGGATAATATTGGTTCCAGCATCCAGCGACCAACGACTGTACACCACCCCCCCACCTAATCACTTGCTTACAGAGTCCTATAATCCTGCGGTTGGCCAGGCAGTTCATACTGCTTACACCACCTTCCACCTCCGACTAAGATAACCGTAACACCCTACAGTACAGATTTCTGAACAGAGACAGACAGGATCTGCAACCCGATCCTGTCTGCATCGTTTTCAGAAAATCTTGCATAAACCACAGTCCCCGAGCGCCGTTCCTTAGGGGAACCTGCTTCCGGGCCTTGGGTGTTCCACGGCCGCGACTCGACTCTTTATAGCGGAGTCTAGCGAGGCCCGATGGAATTGCGGGCCCTTTAAGAAGAGGTTTACACCGCCCCGCCCCCCCCCCTTTCTTTTTCCCCCCCTCCCTCCATCGTTCGGCGGCCCTCCACGCTGCGACTCGGTTCGATGGCAAACGAACGTTACACACAGTAACGAATATAAGGCTTTAGCGGTCGTATTCTGTGTGTACCCAGTTAAAACGTGGTCTTCCCGTAACTATATTCCTCGACCAAAACTGAGTTAGTGGCAGCGTTAACATGAATACTTTCTATTTTTTCAAAGGAAACAAGCTTTAATAAAAACACATTACACAATTAATGAAAAAAACAATGTGATATTTCACCCATTTTATGTGTGACATGACATATTTTTGTGTCTATTTGCCCTCTCCCCCAATGTACTATTAAGTTACTATTTGCACTTTTATAAATGCAGACCATTGCAATGCGTGGCAACACTTGTTTGCCACTTTTTCCCGCATATTATTCAATTGTTTGGGTCTGGCAACTTTGTAATACGTACCATTAGTAACATTGGTAATTTGAAGTTGACTAAAGACAATGTCCATCAAGTCCAAACTATTCTTTCCTTTTTTCTACTAACAAAATTTTATTGAAATTTCATTAAAATATTTCTTCATTAAGACCCACAGTCGCAATGGTTACAGTATCAAGCTCATTTCAACAGTACTCATTGTTCCGGATCAAGGTAATGTCACAGTCTCCATTGTTCCAGCATCCAGCGCCATGTCCAACCTACTCCCTTGTTACAGAGTCCTACCGTGGTTGTGCCAGGTTCTACTGCTTCCTCCTTACATCCGACTAAGATAGGTACATTACAGTACAGATCTGAAAGATGACAGACAGGATCTGCAAGATCCTGTTCTGACATCTTGCAGAAATGCGCTAGACACACAGTCCGAGGTTATCCATAGGGAACGATACGGACTCGGACTGTGTGTTCGCAATCGGCCGCGCCGGAGAATCAGTATTAGGGGTCTAAGCGAGCCGATGAGAACTTTTCGGCTTTCCCGAACGAAAGGCGTACAGCGCGACAGCGATCGTTCGGCCGCTCCGTCCCAATAGCAATGTATATCTTGTTTTAAACATTTAACATATATATTTTTGTTATAGATTTATATAAATAACACTGGTTCTTTGTTTATACATTGAAATGATTTATAGAACATTGGCATTGAATACCATAGATTACAGGTTTATAAATATTTATAAGAAAGAAGAGAAAAGAACCTTTACAACATTTCTTTTTGTAGAGTAATTCAATTATAAAGACTGTTATATTTTAACAAAGTTGATGTTCTTTATTTATAGTTGTACTGCTTTCAAGAGATATACAGTATATTAGATTTTTGAATTCTGTTCCATTGATCTTATGTCTATGTACCATAATTCCCATTTTCTGTAGAATTTGGGGAATTTTTGTTGGGTAATTCCATATGATTTTTCATAATGCATAAATGGAGTTAGTTGATTGACAATTTCTTTAAAACTTGGAATTTTATTGGATTTCCAATATTTTATGGTTAAACGCTTGAGGGACATACAGGCATGATATTTGATAGTGGCCATATTCTCTGGGTACAAATTAATTCCTATATTTAATTTTGCCAGTAATGGGTTCAATGGTATTTGGGTGTTAAATAAATTATTTAGTAAATTGAAAACTTTGTGATAACATTTCCTAATTTGGGGACAGGACCACCATATATGTTCATAGGTTCCTATTGCAGTACAATTTCTCCAGCATGTAGGAGAGTATCATTGATGCCATTTAGAAATAATATATGGTGTTAGGTGAAATCTGTATAACATTTTTCTATCTGATTTCCATAAGGATAGAGATCTTGTCAATTTAAATGGTATATTCATGGCTTCTTTCCATTTGGAAGTATATCTCTCTGTAGTTCCTGTTCTGTTGATTGGCTGAGAGACAATGGTTGGTTGGCTTGGGTCAAGTTTACATGCTTAGCATCAAGGTGAATGGAGATACAAACTCAAAGATCATAGTAAGCTTGTGTAGAATGAGTTTTGCACCCAGACCCCCAGAAAGAGGCACCACAAGAAAGGAGCAGTGGCATCACGGATTTCCAGTAAATTGAAATATTCTACAAATTATTTCTACACTAAAAGGCTAATTTCTGAGGTGAGAGACATACGGTTTTACTATGTGACAGTCATATGTGGAGCTACATTTGTTATTTGGGATTCACTCTTTTTCAGCCACATATAAATATACCCCATGATGATATGGTAAAGAAAAGTGCATTGAATTGGTCTCCCCAGTGTCCTGGCTGCAGTGTTAGCAATGCATGCATCGATTGAATTTTAGGCGGAATTTTCCTGCAGTGATTATCCAAACAGGAGGACTACTGGATATGGTAATGCTACATGGATGGAAAAGCACTTGACAGTGATAATAGTAGTATTGCCTTCAAATATTCTATTCAGGATCTTCAAATTTTAAAAAGGAGTACATGTTAAAACAACACAAGGGAAATCTAAACTAGATGTATAATAAATCGCAACATCTTGCAATTAATGCAAATCTTGCGAGGGGTATGGTCTGCAGTTATGCCACTGAGTTTTTGAAATAACAATAACTATATCTTTTTTACAGTGTATCAGCAATATAGAGTACTAATTTTTCCATTTTGTCCCTCATTTCCTGAGAGTAGCAAATGCTCATTTTGCAATGATTTAAAGGGTATGTTCACCCTAAAATTAATAATTTGCTCCCAACCCCAACTGCATGGTTTATTTGTAAAAAAAAGTCGGTAGAAACTTACCAGTCCGGGTTCACTCGGCTTCAGCATCCAATGCAACTTCTGGCATCTAATGCAACCATGTTGAGAAAGCCTAAGGGCGAAACACGTCCGTTTAGCTGTGTCCCTCCGACCCCTTCTCCCTGCCTACCAAATATGGATTTATGGATTTCTGTGTGTGACTGCATACTTACCTTTGCTTATTAGGACCTTCCTGCCTGTCTTTAACTTGACATTATTCTCTTCTCTTGTGATATTATTTTGTGTTCTTGGTTAGGGTTGGGAGGGGGGAAGCTACACAACAGAAAAGGGATTACAATTAAACTTAAAACTGCACAGATTAAGGATCCATGGGGGGGGGGGGGGGGGGGGGAAGGGTTCCACAGCGCATGTCTGGGCCCTCAGGGAGGACAGAGAAGAGGCAGAAACCTTTTTCACAGGCAAAAAGGCTCCTACTCTTTGCTTTAGATAGACACTGCAGAAGAACCATTTGGAGCAGAGGAGAAAGGTAAAATTTTAGTTTTATGGGGTGGAAATATCCTTTAATATAGCACTTGTAACTCTGGATCCATTCCAGTTGAGTCTTACCCCCCTGCATGACTTTAATGAAAGCTATTTGATGGCATTAAACAAATCACAATCATGATTTAAAAATCCCTGGATACACAAGTGTCTTTTGCATTTCTTTCTTTAAAGTTACACTAAACTTAGTGTGAGTTTTAGAAAGTAAATCAGTCAAAGTCCTTGGTAAATGAGGCCCAATCAGTGTTCTGGAGAAACAGAAACTTTTTGCATTTGAGCCCATGTAGAATACATCATTGCAATAAAAGTAGTACTGTCATTCAAATATTAACAAGCGCTTTCTTTAAAATGTAACAAACGCCTTGTTATACTTGCCATGAAAAGGCACAACAGAGTACATTTAAATCTGGTAAAAAAAATTCACTGTAATTAACTGCAGATCAAACAAAGGAATATCTTGCTTACTGAAGATATTATTGCCCGTAATATACAAATCAGTGGATGCTAATTAGAAAAAAAATAGTTTGTTGTAATCAGGAGCACTAAAATTGATTAATAGAATCACTGAGTGTGGACATAATTGAAAACAATGTATTTGGTTAAGTAATTGTCATCTGTTAATTGAGAGTCACAAAACTGAAATATTGTTGAATGTAAGTACGTGTACGGTATAGTCCTAAGACATTCCTAGTCTACTGATTATGTGACTTGCATTATACATTATTTTCAAGAGGAAAAACATGCATCTTTAAACATGCAGTAAATTTATGCAACTAATTAACAAATAAGGATTATGTGAATCAGTCCACATGCTTAATTTTATTCCACATGTCACATCTGTAAATAACACTAAGAAAAAACATGAGTTCCCTTGAAATTTAAAAGGAAAAATCATTCACAGAATGTCTATTAATGCCAGACATTGTGATATACCTATTACTATTTCACAAATTTACGGTTCAATTAGTTTTATGGTCATAAACAGAAAAACATACCCAGCCCCACACAGACGCAGGTGCACACACCTACTAATTTACCCCTACACCAACCCTTCCATTTCTATGGCAACCATATATAAATTATCAAAGGAGTTAATTTTAGATTATCAAATGTTAGATATACTGTTATAAACACAAAATCCAAAACTCTCTGGAACATACCTGAAAGAGCACCTATACTGGGAAAGTTGTGTTTTTTTAATTGCCCGTTATTGAAAACAATAATTCTTCCCAAACACCATTGTTTTTTTGTTGTTGATCTGCCCTTTATATATCCACTTTTAGATTTAATCTGTCATTCACATCTTCAAGTACAGGGGTGCCCAACCCATTTGACCTAAAGCACCTCATGTTCGGCCTCTGACCACTTTGAGGACCGCATACTCCTCCGCACACATCGACAGGCACTCCTCCTGCACACACCGTCAGGCAGGCACTAAGCATGGACAGGCAGGCACTCACACAGACAGGCTAACACAGACAGACAGGCAAACACACAGACACACAGACAGGCAAACACACACAGACAGACAGACAGGCATTCACATAGACAAGCTAACACAGACAGACAGACTCTCACAGGCAGACACACACACACACAGACAGGCACTCACAGACAGGGAAACACAGACAGATGTACAGGCACTCACACAGACAGACACTCGCACAGACGGACATACTGGCATTCACAGACAGGCTAATACAGACAGACACACACAGACATACACAGACAGACTTACAGGCACTCACACAGACAGACACTCACACAGACAGGCTAACACAGACAGACAGATACAGACAGGCAAACAGACAGACAGACTCTCACACAGACAGGCTAACACAGACAGACACTCACAGACAGTCAAGCACAGACAGACAGGCAGGCAAACACACACACAGACATACAAGCACTCACACAGACTACTGGGGCTTGACAGGGTCTAAAACAGGAAGGGAAGCATGCCACCACCCCCAGGTTTTTGCTGGTCTTACCTAAGGTATGGTGCAGGGGGATGCAGGAGGTTCGGGGCAGGCAGGCCGGGAACCAAGGGGAGGTTTCACGAGGATCGAAAGAAGAGAATCCCAGTTTTCCCCTGCAGCAGCGGAGACAGCTCAGTCCCCCTCAACACCAGGAACACCAGGAACAGGCTCTGGCTGCGAACAATGGTAAAAAAAAAACAAAACCTGTCCATCGGCAAGGGGGCCTGCCAAAATCAGTTTACTTTGTGCTACTGCTCCTCATAGAAATTATATTGGGAGGTAGAAATTACCAATCTTACCTTCTTGCTCCAGGTACTTTTAATTTAAACTGTTATTGAAAAAAGTTTTTAAACTGTATAGTTCTCCTGCAAAGCAAAAATAGCAAATTTATAGTTTATAGTTTATAGTATTTGAGGTTGAATAAAGACATATGTCCATCCAGTCCAACCCATCTAGCAATATCCTCATTTCCTGCCTAAATGTTGAGAACTAACTAATGAAAATAACATAAATAAAACATGAAAAGAGTAGCAATTGATCTCTCATATTAGTTATTTTATCATCATTATTTCAAGAGATGATTACAGACTATAATTGGTATCATCACCCTGTTTGCTCTATCTTTACATTGTATATGAAACAGGTAGATTTCTTTATGAATACAATAATAAGTCTAGAGAGCCTGAAAAAATATGTTTCTGATTTTCAAATGGTATTTATACTTTGGAGAGTGAAAAGCTTTGCCAGAATCCAATATTTGTTATTAGATCAGTTAGGTTAATGCATTTTCTTTGCGTACTTGATTCTTAAAGGATATGTAAGTTTAAAGGATACTGTAAGTTTAACTTCAGTGGTGGGGAAGATCCTGGAAAGTTTAATAAGGGAACATGTTCTAGAGTATGTTTTAAGGACTGACATTGTAAGTAGTAACCAGCGTGGATTTAGGAGGAATAGATCTTGTCAAACTAACTTGCATGGCTTTTATGAGGAAGTAAGTAGAAATTTAGACTCTGGTATAGCAGTAGATGTAGTTTTACATTGGAATTTTGCAAAATTTGATACATTCCCCATAGGTGAACTAATGTATAAGCTAAAGGTCTGTTGGTCTGGGGGAGTCACATTTGTTTACATGGATAGAAATTGGTTAATGAAATAGGATGCAGTGGTGTGTTAATGGGGCTTATCATATGGGGACTAAAAGTTACTAAGTGGGTGCACGGGTTTCTGTTGGTTGGGGCCGATTCTTTAATTTAAATTTAGTTAGTAATGGATTTGGACGGGGGTATTGTCAGCAAGGTTTCTGTGTTTTTGCTTGACGACACAAAAAAACTTTGTCGACCATTAAAAACTTCAGAGGAGTGGCAATCGTTGCAAAGGGGATCTAGATAGGATTATCACATTGGGGCTGCTAAGTGGGCAGATGAAATTCAATGTTGATAAATGTAAGGTGATTGCATTTGACTTTTAAAAATACTGTTGTGCTACTTATACTATAATGGGCTGGGTGGTTAAGTGAATCCCCTGTTGGAAAGGGGATCTGGAGTTTTGGTGGTAAACAAACTTAAAGGTAGCTAAGCATGTGCAGGGCAGGCAACAGCCAGAGCCAGCATGTGTATTGTCTTGTATAAAGAGGGTATGGATTCAAGGAGGAAAAATGTAATTCTCCCTCTTTACAAAGCATTGGTAAGGCCTCATTTGGAATATGCAGTGCATTTTGGAATCCTTGTGTTACAAAAAGGACATCTTTGAGGATGGGGAGCTTGGAATAGAAGGAGACTGGAAAAGTTAAAATTTATGTATGCTGGAGAAAGCGCTTGCGTGGGGGATATTGTGTATGTATGTGTATTAAATACATTAACGGGGCCATACAATAAACTGTCTGGGCTTGTTCACCAATAGAAACATGTCAAAGGACCACGGAGGACAATCCCTTAAGACTTGAAGAAAAAAGGTTTAGGCTTCAAGCTCGGAAAGGGTTTTTTACTGTTGGGAACGGATAAAACGCTATGGACAACTGTCTTCCAGCTGGACGTTGTAATGGCAGGTTCATTGGGTCAGTTTCAAAAAAAAAGCTGATGGAGTTCTGCAAAACAGGAATGTTACAAGTACTGGTATTGATAAAGTAGAGTTGGATCCAGGGAAATTTCCGATTGCCACTTGGAGTCAGGAAGGAATTTTTTCCCCCTTTCATTAAAATTGGTGTGGGTTTTTTTTTGCCTTTCCTCTGGATTTCAAACAGTTAGGCAGGAAATGAGGATATTGCTAGATGGGTTGGACTGGATGGACGTATGTCTTTATTCAACCTCAAATACTATACTATACTATGTACACTGAGAAATAATTTTTAAACTTTCCTATTACTGGAAACTATAATTCTTCCCAACTATCACTGTACCAATTTTTTGTTGATCTGCCCCTATTTCTTTAGATATCCAATCTGAAACATCTTACAGCTGTCAATCAAGTGCCTAATGGGGCCCAATATAGTACGGTCACCAGGTCATGTATGCATGATCATACAAACATTTTTATCATTGGCCCAGTGGCCAATGACAGGTGGTACGTGGACTGCATGGTGGGAAATTCCCTCTTCCAATGTTGCCTCATAGGGATTACTGAGCATGCTTGCCCTCACAGAGAGTCAGATAGACTGACAGTGACCTGGGGGACAGAGGGACTGAGCTTGAGCAAAACAAGTACTGGTGAAGTCATGCAGCAACACAAACATTTTATACAAGTGCTGCTTACATGTATTCATTTCTAGATTAAAATTATGTTTCATTGTACAGTTCCTTTAAATATAAAAGTGTTAAGTCTTTAGTGCATCATTTTTGTTATTTATTCATGCATATTAAAAGTGTAGAAAACACCAATATTATTATATAAGTCTGAGTTTTTTTTTAAATTTATAGTGCTTATTCACAGTATAGTATAGGAATAAGATAAAATATTATACCCATGTCTTACAGTTTTATTTTAATACTTTATCTAACTTTAAATGCAATTTCAACAGCACTTGATCAATTATTTTGTCATCATTGGAAATTTCACTTTAATTTGAATATGTATCATGTAAATTAAAAGATTAAATAATTAGCTAACAAAGTTGTTTTAAATCATTTTATGTCTGCAACCGACATTTACAGCTAGACAGGCAATATATCCTTTGTATTATCTTAATTTCCTCCAAGCAATAAAGTATACATTCATGTGTCAAGTGGCTACAAACAGCGAATTGCATTAGTCTCTGAAGACACACTATGAAATTAACATAATACACATTATCTAAATTAATCTAAACAGTGTAATTGCTTCATATTTGATGTTTGCTTTATGTCTATTTGAAATGTCAAAGACTTTTATAAATTTCATCTACATAAACTGAAACAATGTGTGGTCTATGCAGTAAGCATTGTAACGTTAGAAATATGGTCATAAATGAAGAATATGGTTTTATGAAACGTGCACTGGGTTAAGAAATACTTTTAATTTTAGGAAAGTCAATGCATATATCGTTAATCCTACCCACCCCTCTTACCACCTTCCCAAATAACTCAGACTTCAATTTGAATAACATTGTAACAAAATGTCCTCTGGCAATGGCACTTGACTTGACTGCTCATATTTCTCACCTAACAAAACCCAGTCGCCAGCTGGCCAGAGATACAGCTCGGCGAGGTCTGTAGGGGTATTATACACCACCAATATATTGCCAAGTTATTTCCCTTCTTTACCCCTTTACTTATTGAATTGCCACCACCAGAGACATGCCACTAGCATGCAAGGTTTTAACCTAAACTTGCATGCCCCTCCACACCCCTAGGGCCCTTCCACACCTTCCATCAAGCCTAAGTTAAAAACATCTAGCCCCACCTCAGTCAAATGGACTCCGTCCACAAGAAAGAAACTTTTGTCATGTTCCAACAATCTGTGTCTGATTACAAACCCTCCCATACTCCTCACAAATTTTTCCATGGCCCTATTTACTTTAATTGTGGTCTTTTCGATTGCCATGGCGGACCGAGCACCCCACCAACAGAAATGAGGTATTTTTTCAGACCATACGATCAACAATTGAGGAAAGGAGCTATTCAAAACATTTCACCCTTCATTTTCCATAAAAGTGACCGAATGGGTACCGAACCCAGGTCATTACCACGTAGGTGAACCAACAAAATGTTAGGTAAATCCCCATGACTAAATAACCTTTGAAGCTGTGGCCTAAATTGTGTCCAAGGCATTCCACCCTTCCCGCACCACTACACCTGCAACTCGTTCTCCGAAAATCCAAATTGAATTCCCGCCGTACGAACTCGCACCTTGTTTTCTGCCCGACGAATATAAGAATGTCCAATCACTAGCACATGACATGTTGCAGAACCTAGACAAACAGTATGCACATTGTTAGAAAACAAATACTGGCAGTTCAACACCAAAATTAATTAATTTATTTATTTGTTTTTTGGGGGGGGGTTTGTTTTTGTAACAAAACAGTATTCCACACTTTAAAACTCCACTAGATGGGGCCTAACATATGACTTATACCTGGAAGAACCCCACCTACCAATTGCCTTAATAGCATCCTCCCTGATTCCTTGCTTTGCAGCCACTGTAGCTGCGCCGATCCTGAAGGAATGCGAGGAGTATTCTCCCGCTGCAAACCACAGATTGCTTAAACATCTACAAAGAACTGCGCAAAACTGAAAGCGTGTCAAGGGCTCGCTGTTCTCGTGCACTAGTAGGGTTCCTGACAAAGACCCTCCGAATTGAATAAACTTATGAAACACTTGACACGGGGATGTCTCGTCTGGAACTTAAAACAGTTACACCCACACTCCCTTTTCCTCCTGGTCTGTTTTTGATCTTGGAAGAAAAATGCTTAAACCTTTGTTTGTCACTACTACATTCTGGAATTGAATGCCCCCTGGAAAGTTTTTCAAATGGCTGACCAATTCCCCTAGCCTAAACGCTCCATAGAAAGCAAGTGAGAAAGCCAGACGAAATAATTTAGCCTTAAAGTAAGAATTACAGCTAGTTGAAGCCTGAGACAGTAAACCTTCTAACATGTGAAAAGTGATAGGACGTCTGCTATCTTCCTTGCTCTTACTTCTTCTCATGCCTTTTAGTGTCTGTTTTACCAAAAACTTCTTTGTAACATCCTGAACTCCTTGTAGTTTAAACAAAAAGGATAAGGCTGCTATAATCCTATTCACCCCTGCTGTTGATCTCCCTTTCAACCCTTCGTCTGCTAAGAAATAAAGCAATAGCTCCACTCTAGCTTCTTCCCTTACTCTCGTGCAGCCAAAACCACTTTCTCCAAACACTGGTATAAGCTTCCAACGTAGTCTTTGAAAGAGAGCTCTTCACCCAAACAGCCAACTGGTCGAGAAAATATGCCACAAATGGTCTGGGCATGTCTTGGACTCCTGCTCTGCTCCCCGTTCCAACTACCTGAAGTGATCCAACTGCAAACTAAAAGGGGCATCAGCTATGGTGTTAGACTTACCGGGTACGTGTTCTGCCCTAATTACCATATTACTTCATAAGCAGCTCAACACTAAATAGCGCAGCAAGTTAACAACCGGGAGGGATGTATCTGAGAAGGTAGAGATGGCACTCACCACAGCCATGTTATCGGAGTGAAACACCATCTTCCTGTTGGCTAGTTGCTCCCCCCAAAGCTATACCGCAAGAACTATAGAGAACAGTTCTAAAAATGCTATGTTCTTGGTTAGCCCTGCCTGAACCCAAGTCTCTGGTTGCCTGCACACCACTGACCTCGGAAATATGCTCCAAAACCCACTGAGCCTGAAGCATCCGTGAATAAATCCAATTCCTGTGCTGTCTTGGCATCTGCCAGCCAAATAGATTTTTCCATTAAAGTCTTTCAAAAATAGCTCCCATACCCGAAGGTCGGCTCTATGCTGACTAGTGAGTCTGATGAATTGGTCGATTCTCGATCCCTAGAAACTTAATCCTTGCATCTGGGCCTTCCGTTTTGTCCTCCGCTAGCTGTGTCCAGCATGCCCTTGACCCTGCAGGTGCTACACAGAAAAAATCGTCTAGATAGTAAAGAAATAACCGTGATCCAGATACTTCCCGCACCACCCATTCAAGGAAAGTTGCAAAGGCCTCAAAAAAGGCACACGAAATAGAGCACCCCATCGGCAGGCAACGGTCAATGAAGACTTCCCCGTTGATGGAGCAGCCCAAAAGATGCATGCTGTCCGGATGGACCGGCAACAATCGAAATGCCGCTTCAATGTGGGCCTTGGCCATCAGGGCCCCAGCTCCGTGTCACCGGACCATCTGCACCGCATCTTCAAAAGACGCGTAAGAAACTTTGGCCAAATCCTGACTAATAGCATAATTTACCGAAGAACCCATAGGGTAAGACAGATGGTGTATTAGTCTAAATGATCTCTCCACTTTCTTGGGAACAAGACCTAGATTGAAATAACTAAATCGGGAACCAAGCCAACTTTAAACGGGCCTGCCATTAGTCCCAATTTTACCTAAAACTTGTCTTTAACTATGTCTAACCTACCTATTACGGAACGCAGATTCTTAATTTGCCTCCCACTCCCTGCAACATGGCCCTGACAGGGAATTCTAAAACCTGAGTGGAAACCTTCCTTTAAGAAACTGGCCTGATCTCGTAGTGGATTTCTATTTAACCAGGGTAACATCTTGCCTAGAATCACCGGCATCCTCCCTTTTTCCAGTGTTGCTGCCCGCCCCTCCGCACTGTTTTCGGAAGCACCAGAAAGGTTGGATGTCCAGGCGTACTGCAAAAGGAACAGTCGATCTTAAACCTGCATGATGTCCCCACACAGCCACACTGGCTGTCGTTGAACAACCAGAAGAATCCCTTCCTATTTAAGTCTGATGTTGCACTTGTCGGGCCACCAGGTGCCAACTGAAAGGGCTGCTGTGCTGGTGTTCCATCCATTACTTCTGACCCACCCCTGGGAACGGACATCAACCGCATCCAGAGACCAATGTCCCTATGTTCCCACTGTAATGACGGGCATACTGCCATCCGCTGTCTAAATTGCTCGTTATATTTGAGCCATGCTACACCCCCATAGACCCGGTATGCCTACCAAAAGACATACAAATAACAGAACAGACCTGAGCAATGTTGTGGAGTCTTTTCACCAACTACACTGCCTAGAATGGTAAAAGCCTTAAGCCAATTTCCAAAGGTGCGTTGAATTAGCTTAAATCACCTCCTCTCTTCCTCCTCCTCCTTGTGTAACTCCCTAACCCGCTCCTGACGTTCTGCAGGGAATCTATCTAAAGGCAGTAAAGTAAAAATATGAACATAATCCCTGCCCCAGATTTTTTCTTTGACTTGAGGTGGGCCCCCAATGGACCTTCGTAACATAAATATGTGTTGCTCATGGCAAAGTCAGATAATTTTGACACTGCATTATCCCCACTCTGTCCTGTTGTAGGCACTACCCTTTGTTGACCAGTAGGTATGCCGCTGACTGTTACCCTGTTACTTTCCCCCCTCTCGTCGGGTTGTACCTGTACCTGTACCGACTGCCCAAATCCCATCTGCAGTGAGCCCTGCTGAAGCCTGTCCCAATGAATCTGCCCCTTTATGGACCCACACACCCCCAGGTGCCCCTAGCTCGGGAGCTAATCTAACATCCCATTTATTAAATAACCCCCTCAACTCCTGCATAAAGGTGCTAATACCCGTATTGTCCCTAGAAACACTCATCGGGCATGTTATTTGTGCCGTGTTGTCCCCCCCCAACACCACACCTGTTGGTATTGGTGTTGAGGAGATGGAAGAATGTCTGGATTGGCCAGTCTGCTGCTGCTGTATAACACTGCCAGTATCCAGCTGTCTACTACCGCCCACTGGCAAGGCCGGATGCGGTGTGTAGGTTAAATGTCCTGGGGCTCCAACCCCTACCAATTGCACCTGGAGAAGCAATCTGGCATGTAGGCTTGCAGAGAATACGCCTGCCTCCGGTGCTGGCGCAGTGTTAGTGCCCTGGACGATGGGATGCATGCTGGAGAACGATGCTGGGTTGGCTCCCATCTTGTAGAAAAACTAGGGTATCGGCCCTGCTGCGTGCAATGGGGGAGCGACTGGCATACCCTGTTCTTTCATTCTGATGGTTGCTGACCCGCTTCAACTGGCAACCTTGCCTGGGCCCCCACCCCGATTGGCTCTCTTGCGCCCCCCTTCTTTGGCCCATAGCCGCTTGTCTACAGAGGGTGCCTGGGCCCTTGCTGCCCTGCCCGCGCTGTGAACGAGACCTGAGGGCGGCTGTGTGCTATGGGTAAACAGCACCGGGGAGACAGAGCTCTGCCCCCCGGCCTGTGCGCTGGATGGGGAGTCTGTCCTGCGACCTTGTTCCCTCCCTAGTTCACAGCTGCTTGGCTGCTCGCTGCCCTAGTGCTGCCAGAGGGGTCGGAACGCTGGGGAGTTGGGGATGGGGACAACAACCTCCTCCTTCCACTTGCCTGTGTACCGGCACTGGGGCTGAGGCAATCTGGGGCCCTGGATCTCCTTGTTCTCTCCGGGTGTCCCCTCCGAGCTGGAGTTGCGGCGAGCTGCTCCTGTACCCAGTCCTCTCCTGCTTCTTGTGCTCTGAGCCTAATCCGCTCCAATAGCTCCTCGATCGCGGATGCGATCTCGACAAGTGCTTCTCCTTGTCGTTATCACTACCTTCCTCTCCCTATTCTTCCTACTGAACTCCTGCTCTACCTACCGCACGTCACTTCCTCCCTCTTCCTAACCACCCACTTAATCTCTCCCTCACTCTCCTGCCTTCTGGTCATGTGCCCCTCTGGGGCCATTCTTTCCCTTGGGGCTTCTGGCTGTGTACCCTTCAAGCCCTCAGGGATGCCCACAAATCAGAGGTTCTGCCTGCGGCTCTATTTTCTAAATCATGTTTTAGCCTGCAAGTAGTGGATCTGTTGTTTTCGTTTTACCCACATCTGTCTGTAAGGGAGGGAGTTAGTCTTCTATTTCTGACACTCAGATGTTCATTTTCATTTATTCACTGTCGAATTGTCTGCATATCTTGCCTAATAAGGCCCATGTATATCTTCACTTACAATACAATACAATAACATTTATACAGCTCTTTTCTCCTAAAGGACTCAAAGCACATCCTCAATTAATACTGTCAGCGCTGTCCTGGAATCAATTATGGTTTGTACCTGAGGTGGGGCTATTGTAGTCTCAGCATCTGTTTCTACATTCACAGTGTCTGTTTTCAGGGGCTTTTTCTGGCTGCTATTTGGAGGTGTATGCTGCGCTGCGAGCGAGGCAGCTCAATTTCTCAGGTGCTTGGCACCATATTTTGCAGGGACATGCTGTTATTTGGCAAGTTTTTCCACCATATTTGCCGATGCACTATGCCGCAGGGAGAATGTGCAGGTTCTCATCTGCTGCTGAGTGGATAAGTATCTGTTTGGAATATTTGCTCAGATATTGTGCTGGGGTCTGATTAGGTGCGGATCAATGCGATCGCTCCAATTGCCATCTTGCCATGTCCCTGCTCATAAAATATAAGGTTGCAGACCTTTGATAATACCAAAAGAAGCAATAATACAAAAGGAACAGTGTACAAAGTTCAGTTCTTTTTTTTTTCAATAAAGCACATACTGTGCAATTGTGTAAAACAATTTGGATTTATTAAGGCAATTTAAGCTAATCTACAGTCTTCAGCACTTTTGTTCCTCATTTTAAGGCAAAAAGGAAATCAGAAGAATATTAGCATAATCATTGAGTAGTACTAATTGCATTTTTGTCACAATGTAATTCTTAGCAGAAACACAGCTATAAAACTATATGCAAAATATATGCTAATTATCCCAATACATCCCAATGCATTTAAAGGGCAACTGTGGTCTCCAAACAAGTTAAGGTTAAATGAAAGCCTGCAGTGTTTCCTTTAAAATGAGCCAACAATAACATCTCTGGCTTCAGTCTGTGAGAAATTATATTAGGGTGAATGTTCAAACTTCCTGCTTCCAGTAGGTTGAGTGACATCAGTTGACCTCTGCCCGCCCATCCACCCCAAGGGAGAAGCATGATCAGTAAAAACTTACCGTATATACTCGAGTATAAGCCGACTCAAGTATAAGCCGAGGTACCCATTTTTGCCTCCAAAATCAGAAAAACATTATTGACTCGAGTATAAGCCGAGGGTAGATAGTTGCCCTTTAAATGTACAGTAATCCCATACAGTAACCCTAATACCTTTCCACTGTAGATGTTTGGAAACTACAACTCCCAGCATGCTTTCGTTGCTGGTAGTTGTAGTTTCCAAACACCTATAGTAGAAAGGTATTGGGTGTTACTGTATGGCATACTGTCCCCCACCCTAGAACCCCCCCCAGTTCACTTACCGTACCTGGACAGTCTTCAGTCTTCATCTCTTCGTCGGCTGCCGCTCGCTCTGTGCAGAGCCGGCAGTTCCTAGTACTGCTTCGCGGCTGCGCGATGATGTCATCGCGCCAGCGTGCGCGATGACATCATCGCGCACCCGCGAAGAACTACTGGGAACTGCCGGCTTTCCTTCCTGACTCGCAGCTGCATCTGGAAATAAGGTAAGTTTTCTCATGACTCGAGTATAAGCCGAGGCAACGTTTTTAGGTAGATTTTTAAACCTAAAAACCTCGGCTTATACTCGAGTATATACGGTAATGCTGGGAAAATCAGAAAGTACCTGGGGGAAAAAATTGACAGTTGAGAAGAGGAGCCTATTAATGCAGGCAGGCTGGTCACATAACTACAAACTGGTCACATGGCTAAAAACAGGAAGTGTTCAAGCAGGAAGTAATATTTCTGAACCTTTCCAGCAATAACTTCTCACTCATTGTACCTAGAGATGTGATTTAGGTTTTATTTTGAAGGTGGGATGGAAGGCTTTTTATATAATTCTTACTAGTTTGGAAAAATTGGAGACCACGTTATCCTTTAATAAAAAAAAGAATAGCACAAATCGTAGGAGTATTTTGATCCCATATAAATGTACCTTACTAATTGGCTTATTAAGCAGTTGAAGTATTGGATAAATGACTATTTTAGATGGCCCCAGAGAAAATTTAAAAGTAGGAAGAAAATATTGCTCTAAAAATCTAAGGTGAAGTGAGGAACACACTTTGTTGTCCTTCATTATGAGGAACGAATCATGTATGATAAATAAATATAAAAAAAATAGAAAAATTCTCCAAAAAGCTTTATGTATTACTTGTTAAATCATATTTGGTTTTGAGAACATGACAGTAATGTTTTCTTATTCAAACAACTTAGGAATCTAATTTCCTCATTTATTAATCTCAGACCTCAAACAGGATGTTCAATCATGCTTGTTACATTTTCCCATTTTCACCTGAGAATTAGAACAAAGATTTGAATGGTCAAGTACATTGCTGAAACCTTTCTGTTTGCCATTTTGCCTGACACATCATGCAAGTTTTCAGAAATCTGATGCAAAGCTGTATAAAAAAACAATAATATAATTGAAAGTGGATTGTTAAGAAATATGCGAAAACTAAATGGTTAAAAGGCAAGTCCAGCCCTCAAATGAAAACTTACATACAGGTAAATCACACCCCAAAACCCTAAATAGTAATAGTTTGAAATCTAAAATATATAAGTCTAACCTGAAATCCTGCACAATGTCCTGTTTCCCCTGTTTCTGCTTCCTGGTTCTTCCAGTTAGCAGCTGTCAGTTATGGATTTGACAGTTGACATCACAGCCAATGACTGAATGTTAATCCCCTAGCTGCCTCTTCTGAGCATGCCCAGGCTCAGTACATGTTTCTCAATTGCTCAGTTTCCATGAGGCATCCAGAAGCATAGCAGGCATCCAGTAATGAATTCATAAGACAGATATAACGATGATATATCAACATATTTTAAAGAGGCCATTCTTTCTAAAAGATGTTCTTATGAGGGTGGAGTTGTCCTTTAACCCTTCTCTCAACTGCTGTACAATATACCAACCTTTAAGGTAAAAGCAAATGAGGAAAAGTTTAATTAGAAATAAGTTCCTAATTTGGTTTGTGCAAAGATGGTGCTTGGGACCGATGGATGGGGTAGAGAAGCAAATAGAAGACAATTTAATTAAACAATTTGAATTCCTCACATAATAGAAATGTGGAATTTGCCTTGAAAAGAAACTAAAAGGCAAGTTATACATTATAGGCAAGGTTTTTAATATAGGAAATATGTTTTCTAGCCTCCCATTAAACAAGACTGATTGTTAATACTTTTAATACTGTAAAAAAAACAAAAATGGTTTGTAGCAATTTATATTTTTTGGATTTCAATTTTCCCATTGGTATACTGTATACTGAGTAGATAAAGTTATTATCCACCAATAATGGTACGATTATGGTTACTCTAAATGAAAAGGTTGCAGGAAAAGCAGGTTAGGTATCCAATATAACGAAGGTGAGGTAAAACCTATATTGGATACACCAAAATAAGGCCGAAATATGTAGTGTGTCTGTTGCAGCAATAAAAGCACCACTGGACTTTTTGGTCAATTTCCTTGTGTTTTACCTGACCTTTTCTATATCACATCTATTCACTGGCTTCTAGTGGACAGGATGCATCTTTAAAGAATAATACTAAGTATCATTAAATAATAATTTATAAATATGTTTTCCAGATTCATTTATTAGTTATTTTGTGATGTTTCTATCAATGAATATGCTTTAGGTGTGTAGAAGATAATTCACTAAAAAGATTTATCTTTCTCTGAGCATAGACAATTTAGCCCCTGAAGGTTTGGGGAAGATTTATAACATTGGGCTACAATATATTTTGTCATTCATTTTTTGTCATTCATTTTTTTTTCTAGCAAGGTAATATATTGATCCTATTGTAATAAGACCAGCAAAGATATTTATAAAGCGACACTATTTGCATTGTTATTATTATTACTGCATTGTGGGTTTTTTTCCAATTTAGTTACAAAGCTGCAAATTTCTGCTGTGCTTTTTTTTTTTTGCCATGGAGAAAAGTAGCTATAAAAACTGTAAAAAATGTAATGAAACAGTGATTCAAATGAAATAAAACACAAAATTATAGCAATTCTGTGATATAGGCACATATCCAAATAAAAGGCTAGAGCTTGCTTTTCTTTATTTATCAAGGGCTTGATAAAGGTCCATGTTATAGGACCGAAACGTTGCCTTTGTTGCACCATGTTTGAATAAATTTTCATATACTTTGGAAAAGTCCCTTGTGTTTTCCATATTTCCCACATGATACTTATTGAGAAGATTCGGCGGTAGCACCAGGGCACTATAACCCACTGGAGAGTAGTGTGTCTGTTCATATATATATATATATATATGTGTGAGTGTGTTCACAACTGCCCTGGTGCTTCTGATAATCAACATACAAAGAAAATAGAAAGGTTCAGTGCACACATGGGTCTGTCCAATCATTTAAAGTGCTTTATTTACACAAACTGCATATTGGCAACATTTCATTCCTGCCCTTGTGGCTTGAGAAAGGTCCTAGATGCGGGACTGAAATGTTGCCAATATGCGTTTTTTGAGAATAAAGCACTTTATATGATTGGAAAGACCCATGTGTGCACTGAACCTTTCTTTTTTCTTTATATATATTATATAGTCTCCAACACCTCTCTGGTAAATGTTGAGCTAACTTATGTAAAACATACTTTGGAAACTTTACTTCAGTTATGTTTATAGGCCTGGTCTACCCTGCCCTCCCCTTCTGTCCTGTGACTGGCCTATGGGAGGACTCACTCTGCATAAGCCCAAATTACCATTGGCCAAGTCCCAGACTCAGGGAGATGGTGAACAGTAGACCATACATGAGAATCGCAAGGTTTAGTACATATTTTTAGTTATCTATTGAAAACCCAGTGGTGTTTCCGTAATGATGATTGGACCTAGGTAAGAAAGGGTTTTGTAAAATGTGTTTATATTCTGCTTTCTGGGGGGATGCTTTGAAACACCAAACACAACTGTGATTACTGCAACTAACCAAGTCACCATTCAATGTAATTATGATTAATCTGACACGTAAATCTATTGTTTTGTTTTGTGTTATGGCTTTCATTTATATTAACCTGAAAATGTTCTCTTCCAAGATGCCATTCAAACACAAATACTGAGAATTTTAGATAAAACTAATCATTTTGTCAGCCCCTGTTCAGAATCACCATGGAGATAATGATGACAGATTGAAGTTCTCACATAGAGTGACAACACCCGTATATCAAACCAATGAAAACATACTTTTCATTGTCAGATAACAGCATTAATTTTATGCGTAAGGAAATAAGTACAATTGCATTTACACTTAAAAATAGCATAATTTTTTTTCTTTTCTAATAAAAATGATCAAATTAAGGTTTTCTTTCAATGCACAGTCGGTTCCCTGCTTAATGATGATAAATATTTTATGAAGATTTGCACACTTTACTGTATTGTATTGCAAAATATTATTCTCTTCGAGTCAGACAGACAACGTAAGTACAGTAGGTTTGTTTATAACAGGTCTAAACTATTTTCTCCTTCAAGTTTTGGTAATTGAAATTATTTTCTTATTAAAGGTAAACTCTGGTCTCCACTAAACAATTTATTAAATTAAAATCCATTTTTCATTGCTTTTCTATAAGCCCACTGATGCCTCTCTCTAAAAAGCAATGAATAAATTATAACCAGAACGGGTTACTGCATATCATAAGTATAGTACTGGTTCCTAGTAGTGTCAATGAGGCTACAACATTGCCTGTCTCCCTAATGCAGGCAAGAGCAGTACATGCATGGGCATTGAGAGTACGGTATGAACAGCTGCTGATAGATCTGCAATAGAAGCAAAAACAAATAAGGGAAAAGGCAGAGGAGTATAACGTGGGGTAAAGCTGGCCATATACTAGGAAGACATTAGATAGATTTGACCAGTGTTTCTCAACCAGGGGTCCCTGAGAGGTTGAATGGGGGTTCTCAATAGATTGTCAGAAACTGTATGGATCCACTTCTTTGATGAATACAGATATATTTTACATATATTTATCAATGTTCTGTATAAATTCTGTGTTTGGTGTATTACTACCTGAGAGATAAATAAAAATAATGTAATAATGTAATGTAAGTGTTTTTAATGTGTTTTTAATGTAAGAAAAATAATAATATAAAATCATTATTTTATGTAGGGGTTCCCTGAGACACAAAAATAGTTTCAAGGGGTCCCTACATATTTAAAGGTTGAGAAACACTGGATTATTAAATGTCTAAAGGCCGCATATTACAAGCAGCGGTTCTTACCTTAAGATAATCCAACTTGGCCCATTAATTTTGTGATCTTGAGTTGATTGCAGAAAAGAATGGTCTAGGCGGTTCTCAGATAGATTAGACATTTGTCTATAGATGAACTTCATAGTACTGTATGGGCACCTTAAGGGTATAGCCACAATTTTTTCGTCTGGCTGCCTCTCGTTTCCGCATCCACTCTTCTGGCCACTGACGATACCAGGCACCAGAACAGTGGATACGGAGCCGGAGATTGACCGCAGCTGCTAAATTATTGGAGTATGTAGAGTCTACTGCACACTCTTCTCTTTTGGAATACTGGATTACACAAGCAAGTCCCTCTCCTGTACTCAACTGGGAGGTTCTGGGGGTGTGTTTGCAGTGCTTACTGACCCCTTATATATTATACAGTGATTACTGACACCCTATACATTATACAGTGATAACTGACCCCAATACATTATACAACAGTTGCTGGCCCCTATACTATTGGCCCTTTAAATGTCTATCACCAACCTTATTGGCTATGCCACCACTACCTTCACAAAAAATGCAGGAATGTTTTGCAAAATCATGTTCTCTCTGTTCTCTTATGTCCTGATCTCCTGTCCAGCTTGAAATTCTGCTGAAGTAAAGCAGTTCTAAGTATTTGCACTCTCCTCTCCCAGAGAAGCTGATAATAGCATAATTGTGCAGTATCTTCTTCTCCAGTAAGATGATACAATGTTGCTATTGCTTGAAGCTCTGGGAAAGGAGTGCGAATGCTTAGAGATGCTTTTCTTCAACAGAATTTTAAGACAGAGATTGGACAGGCAGCGAAAAATCCCATTTAGACCCCTAGGATGCTCAGGCTTGGAACAGAAGTACCTTCTATACCCCCCTGATGGTGGCCTTGGTTTCAGGGGAGTTTACAAAACCAATCTCCTGTCTCAAAGCCACACTTAATAATTAGCATTACATGAATTGTAGTGGTTGCATACTTTAAAGAAATTTCATGCACAAAAGCTGCCACAATCAAGTTGATATATTTTAACATGACTCACAGATAAACGTCTCACAGGGCTTAAGTCCTACAGTAAATACGGCTCTCTATGTTTTAGGGTGTATGGCATAATATTTGATTACTGTTTTTGTCATGTTTAGTAATAAAACAAGAATTTGACATGTGAAGGGGTCATAGAATAATAACAGTTAAAGCCTGTTTTCATTCCAGCTCTTTAGAAACCTAGTAAAAGAGATTTGGAGGAAGCTCTATATCTGAAAAACAGAACTTCTTTAACTTTCTTTGTGTGTTGTAGTTATGTAGTTACAGGTAATACTTTGAGATAAAACAATTTAAACTATGAAAAGGTGATACCTTTTTTGGCTTTTAGTTGCTTTTATAACATACCCGTATATGCCGGCGTATAAGACGACTGGGCGTATAAGACGACCCCCCAACTTTTCCAGTTAAAATATAGAGTTTGGGATATACTCACCGTATAAGACTACCCCTCTTTCTACGCATCCCAACACCTCCTTCTCTGACATTGGTAAACACAGACATCATGCCTCCTCCATCCATCTGGCACACCCCTGTATACAGCCGCTCGCATGAGTAGCAGCCAAATGCAGCCTCCTGGTTCCTGGTTACATAATCCGGCAATCCACCTCCAGCCCTGGTTCCTGGTGACATAATCCGGCAATCCACCTCCAGCCCATCCCACAGTTTCCTCCAGCAAACGTCACTACGCTCCCCGCGCGTCATCAGTCAGCTCACCGCCAAACCAGGAAGCTGCCCTGCCGCACCATTCGTTTTCTCCACTGCAGGTAATTGTGGCTTAAGGCAGTGACACCCGGCGTATAAGACGACCCCTGACTTTTCAGAACATTATAAGGGGCTAAAAAGTAGTCTTATACGCAGGAATATACAGTATGTCCCTTTTAACCTGATTACCTATCATACTTCTGCATTGTGGAGCATATTAACCCTCAAACTTCTTAAAACATTGTTGTAATATGGGGACCACTATAGGTTTAAGTTAAAAAATAAATTCCTGTAATCATCCTTGCTTATCCTTTTTCTCTCCACAGTTGGAAGGACCTTTCATGGTAATGCTTTAAGCATCCTCATGGTCCAAAATAAAATCAACATCATCATAGGATCAGGGGAAACATATATAGAAACTGTAACAATATTTTCATTAATATTTAGATAGCAAGTATGTTTTTCAAACTTAAAGGTTTACATGTCTTTAAGATCAAGGTTTTTTGTGAATATATATATTTTTTATAAAATACAAGAACTTTGTAAATACGCATAATTCATTTCCATTTTATTCCCCCATTTCAAGCCCTTAAGTGTAAAATATACATTATATACAATATTAGTATACAGCAGTATACTATCCATAGATACATAGCTCTTCAAAATAATAATTTGTATGCAGCTCATATAAAAAATAATTTGTATCAAGCTTATATGAATTAAATTTTTTATCACTGGTTGTAAATAAACTAGTCATACTAAAGCAAGGGTTGGGTAGCCGACAAGGTAGCTGATACATAAGGGAGAAAAGGCAGTTTTAATGGAATCTTGTGAACTTCGGATAACCCAAATATATCACTGCTCTGTGATGGTATAGATCAATTAATAATTTATCAGTCTTCTGTGAAATCCATTCAACTGACAACTCCATATTGACATTTTTTTTTACATCAAAATTTGTGTAGCTTTACAATGATGTAAACAAATGGTCCAGCCCTCTATTGCAAGTAAAAAAAATGTGGAGCATCATGCAATGTATGTAGAGGTCGCATGTGTTTCTCTAACAGGCCATTTATTATGTCATCCTTGGGCAATCGGGTCAAGTTTTACAAACGTTATAATAGGATTCTTATAAAAAGTGAAATCAACTTTGAGAATTTGAGAAATCTGCTTGTCACGATTGACTTACAGGAGGGTATAAGAGATTCCAAGCCACGATTTGGAGATGCCCTAATTGTGGGACATGTAGGTATTTAATATTGGGAAAGAATTTCCTCACCCACACACAAGGAAGCGTATATACATTAGACACAGTTTAGTATGTACCAGTACCCATACTATTACTAGTTTCTTGTGAAAGGATAGTCAACCTTAGGGCTTCGATTAGGGTGGCCCTAACCACTGGTAGAGATAATGTTGCAGGAGGTGAAAAGAGAACCGGATCAAAACATTGGGACTTTTCAGTTGCACTGCACTTTAAAAAAGAAAATCATAATCTATCGATGATGAAATGGTGATCAAGAGAAGGAACTGCTGAAACAAGAAACACAGTGGATTATATGTTCACACACTTTAACTCCCTGTGGACTAAACAAGGCAATAATATAAGCTATTTATAAAAAAATGCTGCTATTTGGCTATAAGATATGCTCCTACTTTGTTTGTATTATTGTTCTCATTCTTTTGATGTTTTTAATGTGTTTTAATTGTTTGACTGTTGCTTTGACTACTTTGATAAACCCTGGTTGCAATTCTCTTTACCTTGTGATGGTGATGATCCTGTTTAGCGCTGTAGTGGTGGGTTAGTCACATCCTGGATCTCATAGGAACTATGGTGAGAATGAAAACATATGGGAACATAGAGGGTTGCTATGGAGAGGGTGGGATGGTGATGTGCATGAAGTGATGCACTCAACAGATTACCGGATACTGTGAGCAGCTGTCCTTAGTAGACTGCTTGTGATTGGAGACATAGGGAGGTGATAGATACACACAGCTATTTAAGAGGGGTGGATGTGTTTGTTTGTTGAACCATGATATCAGCCTAATGCAAGGCTGAAATGCGCAGGTCAATAAAGTAATTTATAACTATAAAGTCCTCTGAGTGCACTTACTTCTGTGATTTTATATGTTATTTGAAGCTGTACCAATGCAAGTGTTTGGTTTTTTTTATAATTGTTGAGTGATGTCAATGGTGGAATGTACTGTATATAAATATATACTCCATAGTTCTCTCTTATGGTGATTGGATATATAATCCTATGAAAATTAAGAAAATCAGCCTAGAATGTTTTTCCAAAAATACACACAAAAAAAGTCTAATTTGTAAGTCTCAAGACTGCTAGAATGGGAAGACGATGTTAATGTGCTATGAAATGGAAGAAGGAAAACAGATCCCATGCAACAAATCCACATTACAATAAAGAAGTTTTATGGAATGTTCTGTAAAGAGGCCTTTAGCCCTGTCAGATATTGGGGAGGGGATGGGAGACAATCTCAAATTAGTTTAAGTTGGAGCAAGATAGAGTTTAAGTTTAAAATATTTTGAGTCATAACTTAAATTTGATTGGTTGCTGACAAACTGGAACCTTTTTGGTAGGATATAAATAACTGAACAATTTCCTCTCTGGATGGGACCAACTGGAAAGTTAAATAATTTAAATGTATAAATTAAAGTTTAATAAAAATGTTTTTATAATAAATTTGTGCTGCAGCCTTTTCTCTACCCACAGTAGTGTCTGTGTGATTTATTATGTTGGGTTATCATACTTATATATATATATATATGTATATAATATGTTCTAAAAGGAGGGCACTCACAACTTGATTTCTAAATTTTCAATATAAAGACCCCGGTGCTACCAGTTGGTTAATCAACATAAAAGATATATTAATCCAGTGCACACATGGGATTTTGTGAACAAAAAACAGCCTTTATTGGCAATACATAATAGACAATGTTTTGGCCCTTAGTGTTGGGAAAACTCACCCTTTCTCTAATCCTTCTTGCAAAAAGTCTAATATGTGAGGAATTGCTGCTTGAAGAGGATTTATATTATGATTCATGAGCCCAAGAAGAAAATGTGTCCAGATATTAGAACATCTAGTTGAAGTGGACCATTTTCTGGCCCTCAACAGCATGTCAATTAACTTTACGGAACAACCTTGTTACCTTAACTTACACCTTACAGCTACGCTGCAAGTTTTAGGCTGTCTGGACTCAGATGAAGAAATAATCCCAGCATTAAGATGTCCCTCCTGACTGGAAGATGGAATGGCCCCTGTACTGCCAGCCTCCTCAGCAAGAGATACCAAGTCCGTCCCGGACAGTCTGGAATGCTGGCTATTATTCTCACCCAGGAAACCAGAATCTTCCTGAGCACTTTGAATATCATGGGATTTGGCGGAAAAATATAGACATTCAGCCCCTCCCAACTCAGCATCTTGCTGAAATGGAAATTGGGAGAAGAATCTGAAACCTCAGTTATTATCAAGAGGACTCAGATATACTGTGATTTCCCTGCCCATATTCCTTGAAATTAAAGGGTTCTGGCACCTACTTGAGGAAGATGAGTAGGCTTTATCTCATACAGTTTTTGTCTGCTTGGGTGACTTGGAGAAACTGGGTATCTGGTTCCTAGAGAAACGGAACTGGCCTCCCTTCCAGTACACCGATCTTGTATAGTCACACCCTGGTCTACAGCCCTTGGGATCTTCTATCCTTAGTGGTGGAAACCTATCTAGTTGTCTCTTTGTCTACTCCCAATATTTCTTGTTCCCTGGCTTTTACCACCAGATTATGTTATTATCTAATCCAGGGCCTTGCCAAATAGCATTTCTTCCTCAAAAGGTGGCCAACACAGCAACTTTTTAGATGGAGAGTCAGCAAACCAAGCCCTCAGCCATAATGCCCTTTTTGCTGCCACTGAAATTGCCATTTCTCCGTCCTGGATCTTAACTTAATTTGCTGCTGACTCCAGTGCAAAACGTGCTGCAAAATGCATCTTGGGCAAGTTAAGGAGAATTGACTCTCTATTGCACCACTCCTTATATTTTCTTCCTTCCTATCCAGCCAGCTATCTTGGACACTGAAACTTGAGAAATTGCTACTTTAAATCCTGCCCCTGCAGTCATATAAGCTCTCTTCAAGTCAGATACAGTTTTTCAAAAAAATTTCCACCGGAATACGCCATGACATCCTTGCCACTCTTTTCACTGCCAGTAAATGGGAAAATAGCAATGAAGTGTTGAGTTGTTGCATCTCTTCAATAACCAGAGTTTGTCTGATTGATTTAACCAAGGAGGACACCTGTTTGAGGTCAAAATTAGATACCTCATTCTCATCCTCAGAGAGTTCAGCAGATTCAGATTAATATGAGGTTCTGGCTCTTTAAAGGAGAACTTAAGTCTCCAGACAACATTGCACTAATAGAAAGAACACATTCACAAAGATACAAAAAGCTGTGTCTCACCTCTTCCTTTGCCGTGGATGCTGGGTGATTTAGGAAAATAACCTGTGGGGACTAGTGGTCAGTCCCCATAATTCACCTTATCTGGGAACACCCAGCAGTACACTTCACAGGAAGATTCATCTTTGCTTCCTGGAAGCTGACAGCCAATCATGTTACAGCTCAGAGACCATCCCTCCCTCTGACACAGAACACAGTTTTTGTATAATTACATTAGAACTGCTCCCATCCTTAACAATGATAAATGACTTTGCTTTTCATACAAGAAAGAAAAGTAATCTTTGCAGTTTATTTCTTTGCTAGCATAGATGTAAGAAACAGAATATTAACATGTCAGCAAAAGATAAAAACTAAGTATGGGGAATCGAACCTGCAACCCTCTATGCTGTGTCTTGCTAAAAAGAAAGCTTTCTACCTATATGCCACAAGGGCTAATAGGGGGATATCAGTAAATGTAGAATCTTTATCTTTTGCTAGAAACATAATAGAAACAAAAATAAAAATGTAAGCCTGGAGAATCAGAACCTGTGTCCCAATGGTCTGTTTGTTTCCAACCCCACGACTTTAGAAGCAAGCCACCACTGCAGATACAATAGATACAAGTACATTTGAGTAAATGTCAGTCAAACAAGTTCACTATTTTGTATGGCTCCAGGAAGGCTGTCAGCTATTCATGCTGGTTGATAAATAAAAAACAGAGCTGTAATAAATAAAGTTTTTATATATGTAGGCAGTAGACTATATTGTATTGTTTTGTAAATAAACCAAGAAATTTTAACCTGTGACGTCTTGGGCTGTATGTTCCTAAAAACACAGCATTTACATGGTGTGCCACAAGCCACTCAACAATGCACACAGGTACATTTAGAAACTTTATCTGTGCATAGAGACTGAATCCCGGGGTTTTTTGAAGCCAACATGTACTGGCAACAACATGGAAACCTTCTTTGTTAGAGAATCTATTACTTACTAGAAAATAACTTTTCAATGTATAGGTGTTCAGGGGAGAAAATATTTCACAATTGGATTAAAAAAATGTAAGTTTAGTTCTCCTTTAAGAGCAGCCGAAGTGGAGGGTTGTGGCTGAAAGGCTTTTAATCCCTCGGAAACTGCATGAGAAATCCACTGCAGAACATCCACTTGCTCTGTGGGCTGATTCCTTGAGGTTGCAGGCAAATCTTCAGATTCTAGCCGATATGGCATACAGTTTTTACTTATAAGTGCCGGAGAGGGGATCCTGGTTTCTAGATGTGGGGCCCCTTAAGCCCCAAAAGGTACTTGTCAGTGCCAAAAGGGCACATAGAAGTGCCAGGAAGGGGGTCCCAGTTTCATGCTGTGGGACCCCTTAATGTCCAAAAGGCACTTCTCAGGGCCACAAGGACACTTATAATTAATGGGGAGTGGGGCCCGTTTCAAGCTGCAGGGCCCCCTAAAGCCCCAAAAGGCTCTTTTAGGGGCCCTGGTGGGGTGCAGGGTCCCTGTCTGTGGAGGTGGGGGAGGCCCACCAGCTAGTGCACACTCCCATGGGGATGGCACTAGTGGGACACACCCCTTGTACCCCACCTCGTTAAAGTCTTATCAGGGACTTCCATTTTAGTGTGGAGACGTCTGTTTAGAAAATACTGCATAGAGACAGTGAATACTGGGGTCAGGGCTGTGGGTTTTTGAAGTCTACATGGGCTGTAGGTTGTACTGGAAACAACACGGAAGCCTTCTTAGTTACAGAACCTATTACTTACATGTACTAAATGCAGCTTACTACAGAATAATCAATGTTTAGGTGTTCTAGGGAGAAAGGCTTTCACATTTGGATTTTTAAAAAATGAAGTTTAGTTTTCTTTAAAAATTGTAACTGCGATAATACATTTACTACCGCATGTAATTGTACGAACGGTCGTTCGTATATGTAAGGCCGTGCCGTACATTTGGTGCTCTGGTTCAAGAGAGGTGCTAATAAGGCCATTTATGTGAAAATAAAGAAACCAAGCCTAAATAGAGGTGGGGGGGTTCGACACCAACTGTCTGCCATGTACAATGCTGTTTTGACACCTTACCCTGCGCGTTCCTATAACACCTCTTAGCCACTATCCAATCACGCCCTTAACACCTGGCTGTGATATGCTAATTGTGATTTTCCAGGGTACATAATTGCCACAGATTCTTGTACAAGTCATTCTGAATTGAGAAAGCCAGTCGGATGACTAGCGATAAAAGTGATGAAGTAAAGCCAGTCGGATGACAACAGATAATAGAGATGAAGTAAGCCATATACAGGTCAGTTTTTCCATTTCATCATAAATACAGGCGACTCTACCTGAACATGTTTTTTGGTCAAAACCATCAAACTTTCTTTGTTTTAAATTCCTTATCGACCAAGCAATGTATTTCAATGGAATCATTCCTTGCAAAATTGTCTTAAGGTTTTTCATGTAAGAATTCACTGATAAATTTGTTGTATGTCTTGTCTTTTCATGTGCAAAACATCTCTCTATCAATTAACCTTAAATTACGAGGCTGTGTCATGGAAAAGAAATCCAAACATGGCATAAAAGAATTCCTAAATCAATAAAAGACGCATTCAGTCCATCTTTAACTTCCTTATTTAAGTGTTTAAAAGGGGATCTTGAAGAGCAATAAAAAAGTGGAGCATATCCTAGTTTAATTAACAAAAATCATTAGAAACAGCCCTAGCCTTGACACAAACCACAAAGGCCAATCATGGGAATCCAAGCCTGACCTAAATATTGAAGAATTAAGGTACTCTTTTATGGTAGATGTCACAGTTGTAATTGGTAGTAATTTGGTTAAGAATTAATGATAGATAAAAACCTAACATGTCATGGTCTTAAGCTATGTTACAAAAAAGTCTGAGAAAATATAAACAGTTTGAGCAGTAAAACAATTATTCAAAAGGCTAAGGGGCTCATTTATCCGCTATCGCTCTGGGTAAATGCTTCCTCTGCGATTTAATAACGCGTTTGCGGGTAAATGCCAGTAAGGGATTTACCCACTGCGGGATTTTAACTCCAGCTATATTAAATCGCAAGCGTCGGATGCACGAGTGATTTTTGCGTAACCCGTGCATCCAACGCGAATATGGAGCTAAAGTCGCACTAACTGGTAGCAAACCGGTTAGCGTGAATTTAACTCCATATATTTGCCCTGCGAGTCTGGGTAAATGAGGACCTAAATGTTTTCCTATTCCACACAGAATATTGCATCAAATACAGTTTGGGAGATTTTAATATGCTGGGACTTGTGTAATCCTGACTCCTATTTGCTCTCTGGTCCCAAACAACAACTTATCTCTGTGCCCTCCTTTTCTGAACCTGGCCTAGCAGCCATCCATTGACATAAAATGGTTTCCAAAGCCCTGCCTCTGTTGCTCACTTGAACTCCAGTCACACTAGTTGTAAACCTGCAATTTTGGTCCGGTCTCTACCTTCTTTTTTGTTTCCAGTATTCAAAGTATCTAACTCTGCTAGGTCCATCACCTCTTCCACTTAAACTCGTCTGTTCGCCGATGATATAGGGCCATATTCATAAAGGCAACTTTAACGAATGTTGCCACAATAGTATATTTATGACAGTAGCCATAAATCAACGATAACGATCGTAAACCTATAATCACAAATGTAGGTTACTGCACTCCCATTGAATACCTTTGTGATATTTTACTACCGCATGGTATTCTACGACCAAACCACGAGTTTGTAAATACGGCACATATTTTACAGAAAAAAACATCAGAAATGGTTTTCCTGTGCACCCTGGCCCAGCTTTCCAACCCCATCCACTACACTGCTTAGCCTCCTTTTAATGTCAACCCTGTCATTTGTACCCTAACAAAGCTTCATCACTTTTACAGAAAAGGGACTCATGTCTTCTATCTAGGAAATGTTTCTCCACCTGCCCCCTTGACCTATCCCTTCTTATTTCATTCCCTATTTTTCCTCTTCCTTCATACCAGCCTAACTGCTCTTTTAAACTTGCCCCTTCTCACAGGTACTTTTACCTTTACTTTTAAACACACTGTTATATCTCTAAATGTACCTGCTACTTCTGCATGTCCAGTGGAGGCTGTTTGCTAAAGTGCTGGTTGGAACACTGATTAAATTCCCCAGGCTTCCATTTTTTGTTTCTATTATTTTCCTAGCAAAGGGTAAAGGTTCTACATGTACTTAGTGGTAGAAAGCTTTCTTTTAAGCAAGACACAACAAAGAAATGGTTCGATTCCCCAGAATTACTTTTATTTTTTTCTAAAATGTTAATATTCTTATTTTTACATCCCTGCTAGCAAAAAAATAAACTCCAAAGATTACTTTTCTTTTTGTATGAAAAGCAAATTAATTTATCATTGTTAGAGACAGGAACATTTATATTTAGCTATAACATAATTGGCTGCCAGCTTCCAGGAAGCAAGGTTGCAGCTTCTTTTGAAGTGTACTGTGTACACCTAGCTTGATGTTCCAAGCTAAGGTGAGATATGGGAGCTGACCCCTAGTACCCACAGGTTATTTTCATAAATCACCCAGCATCCACAGCAAAGGGAGAGGTGAGTTTTTTTAACTTTGTGAATGTGTTCTTTCTACTGGGGAAATGTTGTCTAGAGACATAAGCCCATCAACCTGTTTAGACTGATTTCCCCTAGTGCTTACATAGTAATTGAGGTTGAATAAAGACATACATGCATCAAGTCCACCCTATTCCCTTTTTTTTAACCCTACATAGCAGTTGATCCAGAGGAAGGCAAAAAAAAATCAGCTAAAAGGGGGGGGGGGGATTCCTTCCTGACTCCAAGCGACAATAGGAAAGTATCCCTGGATCAACCAGATTTACAGTATATGTATTAATACCAGTAATTCTCAATATTTTTTAGTTTTAGAAATGTATCCAGGCCATTTTGAAAGCTATTCAATGAACTTGCCATTACCATATCTGCTGGAAGTAAGATGTGGTAATGCTATGTAAGCTTTAAAGATATAAAGGAACTACCTGTCAGGTAGTTCCTTTAAATAATATATAAAGATACTCACGTCTCCAGCCGTTCCGGTCCGTCCAAGATGGCGGCCCCCAGTGACTCCATACGCCAACATCATCACGCCTTGCACGGTGGTGCGAAGACTTAAATTAAGGCATTTCCCTTGACCGGTGCCCGATTATAGCCCCGAGATGCTGTTCTTCTGTTGTGCTGGGTTCTAGTTCCTGCTGTTGCTGGATTCTGCCTTGTAAAGTGTACCCTGATCCTGCCTTGTATTGTGGATCCTGTTCCTGCCTTTGACCTTGTCCTGTTCCTGCCCTGAACTTTATCCTGATCCTGCCTAGGATTTAACTGTTACAGTTCTGCTGTGTCTCCTGTCTTCCCCTGCGGACGCCTACCCTCCTTGGTCCCGACTTCGCCTGACATCGATACAGGTACTTAACACTACCCATAGAGTACATATGTTTGCCGATTGCTTATCATAAACCTATAGAAGATACAGAAAGGACATTAGAATAAATAATATTATGGCCAAAATGCCTTCCACTAAACACATAACAGAGCCAAAGTGCTTTGTTATGTGTATAGTGGAAGGCATTTGTGGAAACAAAGTGCTGAGACTTTTTGACTTTAGCAACAAGACAGGAATATTCTAGCAAAATAAATGCACGTGACCATCCTAAATTAAACAATACAACAATAAGAGGGTTTGGTGACTGAAGAATCAATTCCATAGCTGAAAAGGGACATCATACAGTTTTAAAAAACTGGTTGCAGCTGGTTGTAAACAGGCAGAAACAGGTTATTTTATTAGAGAAAGCATCTGGAATAGGAATAAATCTTTTTCCTGACATACTGCCGGGACAGTTTTAAGATAGATAATCGATCATGATGGTATTCAAATGCTCCAATCCTTTATTTATATTCTAATTTGAAGTAAAGATTCATAGAAATGAAAATAAAGTAATGATGTTCTAGGTAGGACTGGGAGAATTTATTAGCTTGTTAGTATTTCCTGGGCAATTTCATTTATGAAGGTTTATTTAAAGAATACATTTATTTTCCAACTGGTACATCATGGCAAATCCTAATGAAATAGTAAAAAAAAGCCATTGTTTAAAATTAGATCCCATATATCAACCGAAGAGTTCACTGAAAAAGTGAAATAGTCCTTTAATGCATTGATTAAAGAATGGGGGGGGGGTAAAGGAGCTGTGCCTTCCCCTCTGTTCTTCAATCAATTTTACAGGAGCCAGAAATGAAGAGTTAGAAATTTACCTTTCTCGTGATCCATCACCAGCTGCATTTACAGGTCCCGACCGCTTTGGGTTCCACTTAAACTATATTTTGACTTTTTCTAGATCTACATTTACATTGATTTTTATTTTGATCTAATTTCCATCATCTTACTTTTCTTGTGCTCCCCTTTGTTTGTAAGACAAAATTACCTCATAACTAACTACAAAGTGTATGGACCCTGAGAAAGAAGTGAAATCACAAGATGAAATATTTGTTGATATACTGTAATTCCAGAAACTTGAGGTATGTTTAGTCCATGAATAGGACATACAGAAAATACACAGCAGGTAATTTCTTTATATAAAACCTTATAATTGTATTGAAAGTAAAACTATAAATGCACAATGATTTCTGCTTTGAAGCTCTCATGCATTTTGACACATTGGATCTTCCATTGAGGAATGGAGTGATGTCAGGAATCCCTGCACCTCCTTTTTTGTTAATGAAATGTACTGGAGATGCAGAACAGCTGATTATGTTACACAATTCTGTTGATGGTAAATTTTTAAACTGTTATCCCTCTGTAACTAATAATTGCTCTTATATTCAATGTCATTAGTTACAAGGGTTATATATATTATAGTTAAAATTGTATTGAACGCTCCTTTTCACTGTGTTAAATACTAATCAAATTAACTTTACCAGTTTCTCAGCTTCTCTTAAATGTATGAATCTTCGTTCGTACAGTACCATGTAGTATCAAAATACCACAATGGAATTGTATGGGCAACTGTAAATCTACAATCTACAATCTACGCAGTTGTATGACTGCGATCATAGCTGTATGATCGTGATCGGAAATTTACGATCATAGCAGTGACCATTAAAGGCAAGGTATAACAAAATAGCAATACAGTCATTATAAATATGGCCCCTAGTACTGTAGGAAAAGAAGCAAATGGTTGGCAAGCTATTCTATCGTTTTCCTCACTAGGGGTGCCCTGTAGTTTTATACCAAACCTCGTTTGGGGACAAAACTACCATTTTGTCATTTGAAACTGCCAATGAAATTTCATCACAAATTCAAAGTGCACATTGAAGCTTTTGGTTATTTGCATCAAAATGTTGTGACTATGTATATAGTTAGATATATACATAGTATATACATAGATATACATCAAAATGTCAAAATATTGATTTTTTGACATTTTGACAAAATTCCAATTTCAGTGCAAGTTTTTTTTTTTTTTTACATAATTACAGTTAATGAAAGTTGGGTCAGGGGACTATAAAAAAAAGGACGATAAAGAGAAAACTGATGCAGTGATGACAGTTCTGCACTCTGTCTCACCTTCCTCTTCACCCTACCCTCTAACTAGGCTGCATGTGTGCCTATGTTAGAGATAGGACCCTGTGTCGCAAAAGGAGGGTGTGCTGTAGAGGAGGACTGGAAAGGAGCTGTCAAGTTGGCCCTTTCTTTATTTACAGATATTGGCTGCAGTAAATAAAGTGAGATGGACGTTATTATAGGAAGTTATTCTTAAAGTTTAGTGATCCTTTAAGCAATGCATTTTTTTTTACAAAATCCTTCTTTTAATCCTTAAATCCCAGGCTAATGTACCACGCATACATTTTTAAAAATCCTGCCTTTATGTTTTTCTTTAATGTGTCACATAAGAGCCTTTTTTTTTTTTTTACAAATCTTCTATTGCTTTAAACATTTCTCTTTCTATTCCTGTCTTTCTTTACCGTAAAGTCTCTCTCAATACAGTAGGTTTCCATTTAAACTTTTAGAGCACTGGCACTGGCATTGTAAAATCTTAGGGAGACAGGAACTTCCAAACCCTAAAGGTAGGTATACACTTATGTCACTGCATTCAAAAATTAACACCTGCTACTAATGGCATTGTTTGTCCTCAATAAAGGATTGCTATCAGTTATTACCAGTCTTATATACATATGGCTTTTGTGTTGTTTTGGATAGATGTTCTTTTTCATTTTCTGTCCAAGGTGTGTATAACTGTGTATTGTTTATGTTACAGTTCTATTAAATTTTCATTATCTATAGCCGACAATAAAAAATAATAAAGCAGTAATGCTGGCCGTACATTGCTCTAATGTTAAGGGGGCCATACACATGCGATATCCATCGCAATGCGCCGACAGATCACATTGGTATCTGTCGGCACATTGCAAAGGGAACCTTCACAAATGGAACCGACCGTTCTGGTATGGGGATCGGCCAGTCGTGCATCCATACATGGTAGGATCGTATCGGCTCTCTTTACTAAAGTAAAGGGAGCCGATAACGACAGACTTTAGTCGTTCGTCGGCACTATGGTCGGTCGGGAAAAGCCCATCCACTTGAAAGATAATGGGTAAATCCCATCATGGAACATTATCATTCATATGTATGGCAACCTTTAGGCTGATTCATTTTTTGGTCATCAAATCAATCTTATATTGATCAGTATAATTAACTCATCTGCTGATATTCCTGCAATGTTATACAGAATATTATAGCAAAGTGCTCAGTACGGATGGTTGTCAGATAATCGCCAGTCTGTCATTGTATGGGAGGAATAGCTTGAAAATCTCTGCTTAAAATTCTGGGAGTAAGGTATAATATATTTAATTTGCAGGAAAATGCTATTTTAGGGCAGCTTACCTGAAGACTCATAGTATTCTGCCATACAGCAGCCATTATTCTTTGCATTGCCGAAGTCTAACAAGATCGAAAAATGTTGTGTCTGTAAATTTGATTAATGACTATACATATAGGCTATACTACATGCTACCATGCCATTGGTTCTGAACAAATGCATTGGCTGAAGGGAGTGAAGTTTCATTTCTTTGATTTATTGGGTAATGGTATTTTATGGCATCAGTGTGTATAGTACCCTCTGTTTTAAGAAAGCTTTGCTGCATTTTATGTTAAGTTGAGATTTTTTTTTCGTGTGGATGGCTCATTGAAGCCCATCTCACCTTGGTGTTACACTTACAGATCTTTAATTCCAAGAATAGTCAATCCAGTCAAACAATTTGGAATTCTTAAAAGAAAAAAACAGATTATTTTAAGTACCATAAAAATCAAATTCCCTAGGTTAAAAAAACATATTGGCCAAAGGTTTCTTCTTCATTTTACCTTTACTAAATATGATTTCCGAAATATGATTACCATTCCAGGTCAGTGAACTATTAGAAAGGTGTTAGGCTGTGTACACACCATGCAATTTGTCAGCCCGACCGACCGATAGTTCAGTGTATCAGTTGGTTGGACCGAAGTGGTGAATGGTTGGATGGGATGAAGGATTGCAAGGTGTGGTCACACAAGGAGCTCAATCAAGGGGGGACTATAGGGAAAAGTTTCTTTCCCCTATGGTCCGGAAGCATTTATTTTTTTAAAAAAAAAATTATGACTGATGAGCTACTACATTAGCAAAACAGATCTGCATAAAATATTGTTTGTGGTGGCTGTGTGGTTAACCATGTCACCCACACAGCCACTGCAGGGAAGCAGTTAAACGTTGCCCCTCTCAGTGTATTGTTATAATTTAAAATAACCTCCTACTCCAGTCTCAGAAGCTTTACAGTAGAATAGTATTAAATACTCGGGGGCTGATACAATAAGACGTGCAAAAGTTTGTTTGTGCTTTTAATTTAAAGATTTGAACTTTTTACTGGGTTACTGCAGTTAGATGACATCTGATTGAGTGGTGCAGATTAATAGCATGGGAAAACATTTGTACTGGCTATTGCATCAGCCCTGTCTATAGCCGGTACAACAGGTAAACTTTGCATCAGCCCCTATATCTCTGAACCAGTGCTACTTAAGGCAGGATTCTTTTTTAAGAAAAATAATAGTGAGATTTAAAAGACTACACTGTAAAAAATTTACTTTTTACAAATGAAAAGTGCCTGGGGCAGGGGGTAAGATTGATTATTCCTATCCCCCAATATTCCATCTGCCAGGTTTGTGTCCTGGGCCTTTTGGTTTTAAAGATAGAGCTGAAGCACTGAGGAAGTCTGTCAGAAACATTTTTTTTTGTGCTGTGACTTCTCACAGGAACAATACTGGGAAGTAGATATTATCAATGCTACCTCCCTGCCCCAGGTACTTTTCATTTTAACTGTTTTTTTTTTTTTTATTTACACTCTATAGTTTTCCTTTAAATGTGTGACATTAATATCAGCCTCATAGCTTCAATTAGTTACACAACAGTGTAGACATAATTTCCAATATTAAACTAAATGACAGCACTTGCTGGACACACAATAAGAATCTGTTCTTTTATTTTGTTTTTGATTATGTAATGATAGATCCCACCAGCACCTTACAGCTAATTCGTTTATTTGCATTTAATCAAAATAATCATGCATTTTATAGAATAAAACAGACCAACGAAGTATGATACCTCATTCTTTCACAAAAGGAACAATTCATTTTTTTATTGTAAGACATGACTGACCTGTTGTTATTTAGGCGTATGTATATTAGGAGTGGAAAGTATAGTAATTGTTATTGTTTAATTTTATTGCAAAATGAAAGTATATTAAATCTGTGTTTATTACATTCTATCATCCTTGATTACAAACTCAGTGTATACTACACTTATTCATATCCTACTTACCTGATTGCAAAATCAAAGCATTAAAGGGCAAGTCCAGCCCCAAAATGAAAACTTACATACAGGTAAATTAACCCCCAAAACCCTAAACGGTAATAGTTTGAAATCTGAAATATACAAGTCTAACCTGAAATCCTGCACAATGTCCTATTTCCCCTGTTTCTGCTTCTTGGTTCTTCCAGTTTGCAACTGTCAGTTATGGATTTCACAGTTGACATCACAGCCAATGACTGAATGCTAATCCCCTAGCTGTCTCTTTTAAGCATGCCCAGGCTCATTACATGCTCAGTACAAGTTTCTAAATTGCTTAGTTTCCAATAGGGATCCAGAACCATAGCAGGCATACAGTAATGAATTCATAGGACAAACTGTGATATATCAACATATTTTCAAGAGGCCATTCTTTCTAAAAGATGTTATTATGAGGGTGGAGTTGTATTTTAAGGGACATATTTATAAAGCTGTGGTATCGCTTTTTAGCGATACTGCAGGTTAGTTAATTTACGTTCACGGTCGTAAATGTATGATCACGATCGTAAATTTAAGACCGAACGTTCGTTAATTAACGAACATAGTAAACTACCGCAATGGCATTCTATGGGGATCATCAATCTACGGTTTCATTATCGTAGATTTACGATTGGTATCGTAAATTTACGATCGTTAATCTCCGATCGGTTTAACGAACGTAAATTTATACCAATCGGTAAAGTCGCGATATCGCTAAAAAGCGACACAGACGCTTTATAAAAAGATCAGCAATTAATATTATAATTTATATGTAATGTATAATTTAAAATATTTACCATAAGCCATTGTCATTTGGCCTCACCTATTTTATATTAAAACCCCTTTTAAAGGTATATAAAATTAAAGCTAAACCACCCCCTTTCATAATTTTATGTATTCTCCTGTACCTCCCTGTCTGCTTTTATTTATATAAGTAAGTTCAGGTTTTAGTCTCGTTGGCTGAACTAAATAAAATATATTCTTACAAATATTGTTAGAGGTCAGGTTAATGTGCCCATACATTTACATACAGCAATCCTGATCATACAATCCTGGCATTATAGAATCTGTTTTGACCTGTTAAAATTTTACCTGTAGAAAACGCAGGGAAAAACATACTAACATCCTAAGATTGATATGCGGATATCCTATAATCAGGATCAATGCATGTATAGCTGCCTTTTACAAGAAAAACAGAAGGTAGGATTAGTTGCTCCTACCTCTCATATAATGATAGATTTGGTCGTGGGGAGTTGTTTTTAGTGTGTAGTTATCATTGGGTACTGAGCACGGTGGCTCAGTGGTTAGCGCTGATGCCTGATGTCCTTAGTTTGATTCCGACCTTGGACACATCTGCATCCCCGTGCTTGCGTGGGTTTTCTCCGGGCACTCCGGTTTCCCCCACAATCATAAAGACATACTGATAGGTTGTATGTGTTAAATGTGCTTAGATTTTAAATTCTTCAGGGCAGGGCCTGATGTGAATGTATCCATGTAATTGTAAAGCACTACGGACGATGTTGGCGCCTATATTATTCCATAATCATAATAATTTATTTTATGTCTGTTAAAATAATTAGCAAAAGACAGCAGAACGCAACTTTTTGCACATTTGATTTTTAACTACTTTAAAGCTTTAACGTAATCCATAGAAAGTAATCCTGCACACACCTAAATTCCGTAAAGAAAGTAATGTGCTGTGTGCAAATGGCCGACTTAGGCAAAAAAGTCACAAGTTATAAAGAATATAAAGAGCCATGCACACCAGACTTGAGTATCCTGTGTACTTTATTAACATCACAGGTACATCATCGTGACGTTTCGGTACAACGTACCTTCTTCAGACAAAAAACTTTATTACCTATATCATTTAAACAACATTATATAGACCCAGGAAGTACATCCTTAGTGACACAGAGGAAAAACCATGAAAAACACCATAAATACATATTTTAAATCGCAATAAAACAGAAGTGACAGATTAGAAAAGGATAAAAATATAAAAGTTATAAAACAATCGTCATTTTTTGGGCAGAAAACAAGTTAGTCCTAAATTGGAATTAAGTCCTTTGGGAAACAGAGAGGCAAGGTGATATCCAAAAGGATTCTTGCACAGTAGCAATGTTTGTTGTCCCTCCTTGGTTGGTTGGGGAATGTGATCAATAACCATTCCTTTAGATCCACCACCGAATGTTTACATTCAACAAAGTGGGACGCTACAGGGGTTTCCTCGTTTCCCTTGGATGTACCTGTACCTTCTTGAGATTAGTAAGGCAAGTTTAATGTCGCTCCTATGGCGTGCATTCTCTTCTTAAAAGGCAATAGTTTTCCCTATATATATTAAAGAAACAGGGCATTTCAATAAATAAATACAAAATTCAGTGACACAGTTAAAATACCCCCTGATATAAAATTCTTCCCCGAATACGGATGATTAAAAGAGGGTCTGTTATCAACGTATGCAACTCTATGATAACAGGACCCTCTTTTAATCATCCGTATTCGGGGAAGAATTTTAATATCAGGGGGTATTTTAACTGTGTCACTGAATTTTGTATTTATTTATTGAAATGCCCTTGTTCTTTAATATATATAGGGAAAACTATTGGGCCTTTTAAGAAGAGAATGCAACGCCATAGGAGCGACATTAAACTTGCCTTACTAAGATCTCAAGAAGGTACAGGTACATCCAAAGGGAAACAAGAGGACACCCCTGTAGCGTCCCACTTTGTTGAATGTAAACATTCGGTGGTGGATCTTAAAGGAATGGTTATTGATCACATTCCCCAACCAACCAGAGGAGGGGACAGACAAACATTGCTACTGTGCAGAGAATCCTTTTGGATATTCACCTTGGACTCTCTGTTTCCCAAAGGACTTAATTCCAATTTAGGACTAACTTGTTTTCTGCCCAAAAAATGACGATTGTTTTATAACTTTATATTTTTATCCTTTTCTAATCTTGCACTTCTGTTTTATGTGATTTAAAATATTGGTATTATGGTGTTTTTCATGGTTTTTCCTCTAGGTGTCACTAAGGATGTACTTCCGGGTCTATTAAGGTTGTTTAAATGATATATTGTAATAAAGTTTTTTGTTGAAGAAGGTACGTTGTACCGAAACGTCACGATGATGTACCTGTGTATGATATAATAAAGTACACAGGATACTCAAGTCTGGTGTGCATGGCTCTTTATATTCTTTATAACTTTAAAGCTTTAGGCTGGGTACACACAGAGGGACTTTTTGTCCCGGCCGAGCGCTTGCTCGATGGGGACAAATGTCTGTTGGTCGCGGCAAATTCGGTCGAATTTTTGAATGATCTATCGTGCGTTCCCATAGGGAACCGCACAATCAATCGGAATTTTCTGACATGCCCAATCGTTCGTTCATCCAATCCGGACGAACGAACGATCAATGTTGGTCGCGGCCGCCCGCCCCACACCAGCCAATATTTTCGGCCGATCAACCGAAAGTGCCGTGAATCGGTCAGTCAGCCGAAAAAATTGGCTGGTGTGTACCCAGCCTTAGTTACCGCCCAGCTTTATTATTTTTTCATTAACTTTTTCCATCATTGTTTGGAAATCTATTCTTGTGGGATTTAAAGGTTGATATTCATCTCCAGTATTGCCTCTCACAATTCTGTCTTCATGGTAAAAGCATTTTCAGTTTCCATGTGCCCTTATAAATAATAAACATGTTTCACTTACTGATCACAAAACCAATCTTGAGTCATGTTTAAGAAATGTGTGCAAATGTTTAACAAATTTGATTAGTTTTGTTCTTTTGTAATTGTTTCCTTTTTGGTAAAATGTTTTAGTGCTTTAACATTTATTAAGTGATGCAATATTTGTTCTTATTTTAAAAAGTCAGTGTAAAACTGACAATATTCGATGAACTTTCGGGTTAGCATAGGTTTGAAATTTACTTTGCAGGTCTGTGTGAAATACAAAATAACAATGCAAAACGAGTTTTCACTTATCTTATGTTTAGTACCTGGACCAGGTTAAGTAACACGGCTTAGTATTACTGCATCTCCCTGTTAGTGTTACTGAATCTTTTTAAAGTTTTAATTTTTAAACCATTTTTTTAACACTTCAACAAAACAAGCCTCAACATTTGCAAAACATTCCTTTATTATTAGAAATATCTTTTTGTATAAAAATGTGCATGCGGAAACCATTGCATTTATGTAACACAACTCAAGGCTTCATGTCAATCAGCCATTACAATGCACAAACTCATCTCCTATACAGATAGAACATTATAGGACAGGAATGAAATTCTCACAAATCACAAAACATACTTACAATAATGGTGTAACATATGACAGGTTTTTTTTGTTTTCCATCAAAATGCCATTGCAGTTGTGAACATTATTTACTCATTTGATTCCTCTTTGTGCACATTAACTTTTCTTTCCCACTTTTTTTTATTCGTGTGCTTTTTGTTTAAAATATCATGACACAATTTTTTAAAAATAAATCCAGGCATTTCTTGCATGTCCATTGTGTTTTTTTTCCCCACCCAATGGAAATCTTTGTTTTGATTGTAGATGAGAACAATATTCGCAACAAAGATTGTTCTGTCTCAGTTTGCATGATTACTGTAGCTGACGTATGTGGTCTTCGTTGATGAAGCTGTAATAAAATAAGTAAGAGAATGTTTAATTTTTATGTACTTTATTAGATAGTATTTGTGTTCTACATATATTTACAGATGAGAGAGATGCCAAATGAATTATTGGGGATTTTTCTGAAATTAATTTTACCACAAAATATGGTATGTAGAGAAAAAAATTGGGTCAGTAATGTGCATCCTATTGTTAAACAAATATATTTCAATAAGACTCCTTTATATATGTATTATGACATATTGTGGAACATTGTGATACCTTATCTATCTCCGTGCTTTCTTTTCCTAGTCTACTCTTATGTGCTATCCTGCTATTGTCCTATACTGCTATTTTAACCCAGTAGATGCTGATGCAACTAAGAGAAAATAAGTTTGTCCATGGTATTAGTAATTTGCTTCATCCAATTAGATTTTAGCTTCCTACTGGCTTACTGCAGTTAGATAACATCTGATTGGCACAGTTTACACTGTTTTCTGCCTTCTCATGGGATTTGGGTGGGTGATGCTATGTACAATTTTTTTAATGGGTGGGGCGACATTTCCTTTAACAATACAAAGCTAATTTTGACCAGAATGGGAAATCCTAAATTTTGTTGGTTAAAACTAATGGTTAGTAACTCAAAACTGCTGAGTTTTTAGCAGTCAAGGGCATGTTTCAAATTCAACATTTTGCCTTTTGATACAGAATTTTGGTTTCCCTGTTTGAAATTCCAGAACATTAACACAACTGCTATATTTAAGTATTTCAAAGAATCTAAACTATTGCCCATATTTCATATATTTAGCCAATATGTAAGAGCTTGTTTTTTTACCATGGCTATTCTGTTTCTGAGCCTTGGAGGAAGCATTAGTGAGGAATTCTGCCTTCTGAGTCAATAAAATGAGATTTATAACACAGATGATTATATTGCGCATGAGTGACTTGATGTAATGGAAATCGACACATACATGGAATTCAGTGCTGCTCTCATAAAAATTCTACTTTTTTTTTAGAAAAAAGCATCATTTAAACAGTGATCAGTAATAATAACAAAGAAGATCTCCAGTGCAGATATGATATTTCAAGGAAAATGCAATTTAAGATTTGGAAATGGAAAGAAATGGTAAAAAAAGATGTTATACAGCGTACATATACACACAGCTAAATTATACAGATAGATATATAAACTTAAAGTCCAGTTGATGTAACTGAGTACAACAGATATACCATGACCTGGATGTATGAGAACCTTCACAGGCATATAAAGATGCATGTTTGCATTTTCAGTGATAGTTAATATGCCATATATATTATATTTTTGCTAAGGCAGCTTACTGCTAAATGGTTTGACCAGACCAGAGAGGTACTTTGCAGATAACATTTCTCAATATCTGCTGTATGCTCAGGGGCAAGGACATACAGCCATTCAAGGGTTACCGAAATCGAAGGCTACATTCGAGGGTTACCAAAATCGAACAATACGTTTGAGGGTTTCTAAAATTGAAGGATGCATTTGAGGGTTACCAAATCCAGAATTCGAGAATTAACAAATTTTTGATAAGTCCGATAAGTTTGTGAGTTCGAAAAACCCAAACCAGTTCGTAGTTCGGATAGTAACTCATTAAGTTTGACCCAAACTTGGGTTCGAGTCCATCACTACAAATTTATGATACATTTGAAAAATAATGGCCCATTTCATAAGAAACTTATAGAAAAAAACTTTATAAATAGCCCACTATTCTGACATGTCAGAGCACAAAAGTAGATTGTGGTCAATTTAGACCACATCTAGAAGAATGCACATTCAAAACTGGATGGATTGTTAAAACACATTTATCATAAAGTTGTAAATATAGTACAGTAAGAAATTTACTTGTTGTGTTTAATGTTTTAACTGAATGTGGATTCTTTATAAAGTAAAAATTTGATCTAAATTACCACACAACTCTGGAGCTCTGATGGGGAGCAATATGTCAATGCTTAAGATACTTCCCTGTTGGCTGACCAGGCAGTTACAGACCAAAGAACCAGTGCTCCATGAATATTTAACAAGCAGTATAAATTCACAAAGAAGTGCATTTTATATTGCATTTTATTCTCATATAACAAAAAATGTGGAATTTTCTGCACAGAATTCCCTTGCACTAAGTTCTTTTATTTCTTTACATAAGTTCTTTTTCAGATTCCATGCTATATTTAAACCCTAGCTATATTTTAGTTCCTTTTCTTTTGAACAAACTTATTAAAAATGGCAGGATGTATTTTATGTTCGTTTTATTATCAAGAAAGATTAATGTTAATTTACCCTCCTGGTTTTAGGGCCAGATACTCACGTGTACTTGACTCCTCTGGTTTATTTATCATGATCCTGATCTTGAGTTTGAAGTCCTAAGTGGGACATACATGGACCAATCCTAATCATACAATCAACTGATTGTACGATAAGGCCGAAAATTGGTAGATGAATTAAAAATACACCCAATTCTGCCATAGCTCCTACGGTCAAAAAGTTTAATGGGATAGTTTACATAACCCTAACATTCCCATTATCATCATCATCATAATCCTCCTGTGCTGGCTAGCTATTTAAGGACTCTGCCCTCCAGTGTTTAGGGCCAGATCCTCCTGTGTACTTGGCTCCTCTGGTTTATTTATCATGATCCTGATCTTGAGTTTGCAGTCTTAAGCGGGCCATACATGGACCAATCCTGATCATTTATTCAACTGATTGTACGATAAGGCCGAAAATTGGACGATCGGGCAATCGCCCATACATGATCTGACGATCGTACAATATTGCAGTTTTGTGATATCTTACGACCAGAGATTGTATCGTGTATGGTCCCCTTTAGTTCATAATCTTGATCATGTTCTGATCTTGTTCCATGAGTCTTGGCACCTGTTCTTATTCTCCGGCATCCTGCTACGGTCCCTGTTCCTCCTTCCCAGTTCCTAGCCCTTTCATTGTCCTAATTTCTTCTTTAGCCTACCCTTGCCTTTCATTGTTTATCCCTGTATCGATTCATCTTGTCTGTTGCCATTCTTAAGGTGGCCATACACTATTACGATCGTAATTACAATCTTAAACTGACCGATATTTTAATAGACAGATGTGCAATGTTAATTGTACTAAGATGTACCATACAAATTGTTCGACATTCAATTCGTTTTGTGATTAATGTTGAATGTCATCCATTGTGAGATTACATTACATTTACATTTAATTGGAACATCAGAAAACACTACAATTATTTTACCAAACGACTTAGAAAAATGACTTTCCCGATCTTAATTATGATCGATTTTACGATCAAATGTCGCATAATAAGATCGGGAAAATGTAAAATTTTTGGGCCAATCAATGGAAATGTCGAATTATATGTTGGATTGTACATAAAATCGGCCTAATGTATGGTCACTTTTATTCTCATTTGTATGTTGTTAATTCTTGTTTATTATCTTTATATAATCTTTATAGTTAGTTAGTTGGATAGTAAACTTTTTGTTTGCTGGGTTTGTACTATTGAAGTCTCGCTGCACTATCAGTTATTTATTTTGTTCTAGCTGCTTCACAGCCTGGAGCACTACATTAGGATCTGGCCCAAAATAATTACTGCAGCACTCACAGACTTTTTGTGTATTTTGGCCTGTATTTTTCCTTTTCTATGGATCCCACCCAGTTCTACTATTTTTGTATCCTGGCTAGAAAGGATGAAAGCTTTGCAAGCAGTCTATTATGAGCTGTTTTAAATCAGTCCAATCTTTGGTCTCGCAGTGACTCTTTAGTCTGGAACATGTTAACCTTTTATTTGCAGCCTGGTATAAAGTGTTCACCTCTTCTTTTACTGTATTTCTGCTGATTCCTCCTGTAAAACTCAAAAGCCCCACTACATGGACATTTTAAAAATAGCCAAAAGAAAATATTTCTGTTCAACATGTACAATCTATCCAGTTTCTAGCTGTACACAATGATCCTAGTCCTGTCCAGGGTCCGTTGCTACAAAGAACAAAACAAAATGAAACACATTTCAATACCACTAACAAAATAGTAACAAAATTCAAGGAAACTTACTTCCCTGGGCAGTAGGGCCGGGTGAAACCACAGTCAGCCCTAATCGCTAGTCTGTGCGGGTAGGGATCCCCCAGTTAAAATATACACCAAATCAGTGGAAAGTTTACATGAAATAGTATACATGAAAAGTATACATGAAATAGCATTAACATACGTTAATGACCCAGGTGCAACCATGCCCTGGGCACTTCGCTAGGCCAAGATCCAAGAACTCCAAACCAAATGCAAAGAGCTGTGTAACCTGGATAACACACTGGATGCTCTGTAGTAAAAAAGTTACTTTATTAGGTAAACATATACATACTAACATACGACCACCCCTGACGCGTTTCCTGTATAAAACACTTCATCAGAGGCTACAGCCTGATTCCCGTCCTGTCCAGGGTCAATTATTACAGCCTGATTCCAGTCCTGTCCAAGGTCCATTACTTTCAGTCATGTCTAGGGTCCATTCCTACAGGCTGCTTTTAGTCCTGTCAAGGGTCCATTACTGAAGTCTGCTTCCAGTCTTGTCCAGGGTCTATTACTACAGCCTGCTTCCAGTCCTGTCCAGGGTCCATTACTACAGCCTGCTTCCAGTCCTTTCCAGGGTCCATCACTACTACCTGTTCCCTGTCCAAGGTTCCTCACTATAGTCTGTTTCCAGTGCTGTCCAACCTCAATCTGCGCAGTCTGCCCTTCAGCCTAAAGACTTTCTGCCTGGAATTTCCTGTCTGCTTTTGGACTCTATGGGATGTAAATGCTCTTCCTCTTTATTATCCATTTTTTCAGGGGGGTCCTTCAGATATAATTTTATCTGTTAAAGGGTCATTCCCTAAACATGATACCTTTAATTAACTTCCTTTGAATCCACAGCTTACAGGCTCTCTGCCTTTGAATCCAGAGCTTGCAGACCCTTTGCCTTTGAATCCAGAGCTTGCAGAGCCCTTGCCTTTAAGGGACACTTTGTCCTGACCAAGCGCTCGCTACGAGCATGCACTTGGCCAGGACAAATGTTCGTTGGTCGCGGCAAATTCGGCCACGGCCGAATTTGCGAGCAATCGATCTTGCGTTCCTATAGGGAAGCATTAAAAGCATAAAAAAATTGAGAAATGGATTAGGGTTTTCTGCAAACCTATATAAAGAGGTGCACTCCGCCGCGGACCTCAGATGCCATCACAGTAGATGGCTGAAGAAAGAAGCGGCTGGCAACATCGGCTCTGCTGAGGCCGGCGGTGCCAGCGTGCTCACTGTTGGCCGCGGTGAGCCTGCCTGACATCGGCGACCTCAGTGGGGTTGGTGTCTCCAGGCCAAAGACATCGCAGCGGATCAAGACGCAAGGGCCCTGATAGGGCCGGGGAAGGGGGTCCCGGTTCGAGCTGTGGGACCTCTAAGCCCCAAAGGGCTCTTGTTAGACCCGCATGGGCACTTGTAAGTGCCGCAAAGGCCCTGATAGGGCCGAGGAGGGGAGTTCCGGCTCAAGGGCTCAAAAGGCCCTTCTCAGGGCCCCTGCTGGAGGGTGCCTCCACCCCTCCCGGCTGGCCCTTCCCTTTCTATAGGACTTTCTATAGGGTTGTGTATGGGACTTTTTATGGGGCTGTGTATGGGACTTTCTATGGGGCTGTGTTAAAGTTTTTCTATGGGGCTGTGTATTGAACTATCTATGGTTCTGTGTATTGGACTTTCTATGTGGCTGTGTATTGGACTTTCTATGTGGCTGTGTATTGGACTTTCTATGGGGCTGTGTATGGGACTTTCTATGGGGATGTGTATGGGACTTTCTATGGGGCTGTGTATGGGACTTTCTATAGGGTTGCGTATGGGAATTTTTATGGGGCTGTGTATTGGACTTTCTATGGGGCTGTGTATGGGACTTTCTATAAGGTTGTGTATGGGACTTTTTATGGTTCTGTGTATTGGACTTTCTATGTGGCTGTGTATTGGACTTTCTATGGGACTGTGTTATTGGATTTTCTATGGGGCTGTTGGGGTTGTACTGGACTTTCTATGGGGCTGTTTATATGGATTTTCTATGGGGCTGTGTATTGGACTTTCTATGGGGCTTTGTATGGGATGTTCTATGGGGCTGTGTATTATATGTTCTATGGGGCTGTGCGTTGGACTTTCTATGGTGCTGTGTATGGATTTCTATGGGGCTGTGTATGGGACTTTCTAAGGGGCTTTGTGGGGACTTTCTATGGGGCTGTGTATGGGACTTTCTATGGGGATGTGTATGGGACTTTTTATGGGCTGTGTTAAAGGTTTTCTATGGGCTGTGTATAAAAAATGTCTATGGTTCTGTGTATTGGACTTTCTTGGGGCTGTGTATTGAGCTTTCTATGGGCCTATGTATTGAAGTTTCTATGAGGCTGTGTATGGGACTTTCTATGGGGCTGTGTATGGGACTTTCTATGGGGCTGTGTTATTGGACTTCTATGGAGCTGTGTATTGGATTTCTATGGGCTGTGGTATTGGACTTTTTATGGGACTGTGTATTGTACTTTCTACGGGGCTGTGTATGAGACTTTCTATGGGGCTGTGTTATGGACTTTCTATGGAGCTGTGTATTGGACTTTCTATGGGACTGTGTGATTGGACTTTTTATGGGACTGTGTATTGTACTTTCTATGGGGCTGTGTATTGGACTTTCTATGGGGTGTGTATTGGACTTTTCTGGGGCGTGATGGACTTTCTATGGGGCTGTGTATTGGATGTTTCTATGGGGCTGTGTATAGGACTTTCTATGGGGCTGTGTATAGGACTTTCTATGGGGCTGTGTATTGGACCTTCTATGGGGCTTTGTATGGGACTTTCTATGGGGCTGGGCATTAGACGTTTATGGGGCTGTGCCTTGGACTTTCTATGGGGCTGTGTATAGGACTTTCTATGGGGCTGTGTATGGGACTTTCTATGGAGCTGTGTATTGGGCTTTCTATGGGGCTGTGTATTGGACTTTCTATGGGGCTTTGTATGGGACTTTCTATGGGGCTGTGTATTAGACATTCTATGGGGCTGTGCATTGGACTTTCTATGGGCTGTGTATGGGACTTTCTATGGGGATGTGTGTTGGGCTTTTTATGGAGCTGTGTATTAGATGTTCTATGGGGCTGTGTATTGGACTTTCTATGGGGCTGTGTATGGGAATTTCTATGGGGATGTTATGGGACTTTCTATGGGGCTTTGCATTGGACTTTCTATGAAGCTGTGTATGGGACTTTCTGTGGGGCTGTGTATGGGACTTTCTATGGTGCTGTGTATGGGACTTTCTATGGGGCTGTGTTATTGGACTTTCTGTGGGGCTGTGTATTGGATTTTCTATGGGGCTGTGTATAGGACTTTCTATGGGGCTGTGTATTGGACTTTCTATGGGGCTTTGTATGGGACTTTCTATGGAGCTGTGTATTAGACGTTCTATGGGGCTGTGTATGGGATTTTCTATGGAGCTGTGTGTTGGGCTTTCTATGGGGCTGTGTATGGGACTTTCTATGGGGCTGTGTATTGGACTTTCTATGTGGCTGTGTATAGGACTTTCTATGGGGCTGTGTATTGGACTTTCTATGTGGCTGTGTATTGGATTTTCTATGGGGCTGTGTATTGGTCTTTCTATGGGGCTGTGTATTGGACTTTCTATGTGACTGTCTGTGAAACTATGGGAGAAAGTGAATTCTCGGTTTATAATCGAGTCAAGCAGTTTTCCTAGTTTATCAGTTAAAAATAAGTATCTTGGTTTATATTCAGGTTGGTTTATTCTCAATTATTTACAGCAGTTAGATGGTTAGGGTTTTGTTTGCTGGGTTTGGGTTGGTCATTGTAGTCACATATTTGTTGTTGTTTGTTTTTGGTTGTTAATAAACTTTTTTATTGCACTATTAGTTATATATATTTTGTTCCAGTTGCTCGGCAGCCTGGAGCCTTACAGTGGCTAGAGAGTATTTTTTAATCCCTGTTACTGGAAAGAACCCAAATTAAGTATAAAGATATTGATTTTTAAATTGATTCTGACCTAATTTCCTTAAAGCAATCTTTTTCACCTGCTCTAATAACATAGTTCTGTTCTTCTGTTCTTTAAAAAAAAGATAAAAAAAATAATAAACCTACATAAAATGGCATTTTGATTCTGCATGTTAAAATTCAGTCTGATCGATGACATTTAGCAAAAGATAAAGAATAAAATTTGCATTTAATCTAAAGTTTCAAATATCAATCATAAATGCTTTTATCAATCTATTGTGTATCAACCTGATGTGTTGTATTTGAATTTTTTTTATATTTTGTGGTGATTATTGTGATTTAAATATAAAAAACTAGCACTTTACACAACCAAATTAAAAGATATTGTTTGATACACACATGTGATGTCACATACACAATATAGGGATACAGTGCCTTACGTATCAGGGTGTAGTCTTCAATATGAGAGGTGGCTTTAATCTGTACAGTGACCCCCATTGTTCCTTAGCATTTATACATTATTAAACAAATAAAAGAAAAATCACAGCCTTTCTGTACACAGGAATAGTGTCTTAAGTTGGCCATACACTGATCTGGATTTCTGAACAAATCTCGGTCACCCTTCCGATTGATAGACTGCTTGTCAATTTTGAGCAGTTTATTTATTGAAAGGTTATTAGACAATCAAATTCCTTCAATCCAATCTGTGCCCTTTGATCAGATTGAAACCTGCAACGTTGTTTTTGATTGAAAAATACTGATTGTTTGCACCACTGCATATATGGATAGCCTATAGCCCATGTAGATGCTAGATTTTCAATGTTGGACTTTATACAATAATGTTAGTGAATGTATATTAACATGTATAGTGTCCATATACTGTAACTGTTCTCTGGCATAAAAACCATCGCTAATTCCACTACCCCCCCCTTCGGCATTTCTACTCTTTCTGACTCTTTTCCCCACCATTGAACAGAACGTGGTTCTTGGCAATAGCTAAGCAGCCTGTCTGTATAGAAATCTTTTGTGAAATTGTAGCCTAGTACAATCACTAACAGTCATTTCAGTCCAATTTTCTACTATGCTGTTTGAATATCTAAATTTTTGACCTTTGACTGACCTTTGGATAATGTTCTATTGAATTTTGTTTACCCTATCATGTTTGGCTGTTTCTAGACCTGTTTCTGCTTGACACTTTGTGTCTTTGTAGCTCAGGCCATTGTTTTCACCCCCAAGAGATCAGCTTTTCTTGACTTAATATAAACCAAGGCTCTGTAGCTACTGGCTATTCATGGTGATCTTTTCATTTTTGTATATATTTTATTTTATATTTTCATGGGACAATACTAAAGATATGATTTGTATACTTTGATACAATGTAGTAGTAGTAGTCGTTGTCAGTGTACAGCATGTATAACTGTGTAAATTTGCTGTTCCCTCACAATTGAGAACACAAGAGGACATGTAAACTGCCAAATCATTTTCCAATTAATCAAACAGTAGTAAGGATTAATTACCACCAATCTTAAATCAGTTTTTAAAAGGGGGAGGGGCATAGCTAGTCAGTAAAGAACTGTCAATCACCCAGACCCATCCCCATGGTACACTACACATAGAAACTATCCATTCTATTTTATTCTATTCTATTCTATAAAAGTAAAGCTTAGTTTTTGTCACTACATGGCTAATTGATTCAGCATTATGATTAGGAAAATGAATAAACATTATCTGTTGCTCTGTGCTCTTACTGTGCCTTCAGCCAACACCCAATCCTTTCACATAAAATCTTGGGTAAAGGCTATTGGCTGTATTTTAGCACAGATCATTTCCACACTCAAGCTGTGCCTCAGTTTTGGGAGGTGGCAGAAACAGAGAGGAGCAATGCATACTAACTAGGGGTGAGCTTAACAGGACAGATATGAGGAGATCTAGTAATCAGAATAGGATTGGAAGGAGACTCCATGCAGTAATCCACTGCAAACAACTTTTATTTCAGTGCTCTTTGCAACATGTTTCGGATCTTACATGGATCCATTTGATGCTTGAAAAAGGATCCATGTAAAATCCGAAACATGTTGCAAAGAGCACTGAAATAAAAGTTGTTTGCAGTGGAATATTGTGTGGAGTCTCCTTCCAATCATATTCTGATTACTGTAACTACTGCTGGGACAGGGGCAGACAGGAGTAGAGACACATAAATCCAAACCAGAAGTGTGGGACACACCAAACCAATGAGGAGATCTGGGAGCACAGGGAGCAAAAAGAATCAAGTTCCTGGCAGCACTAAAATATTGAAAAGGATAAAGGCAAGTCATTTATTAATGTCTAAACTGCTGGCAACAAAATCTAAAAATGTATTAATTGTGCAAAAGGTGATAGAGTTTAGGTCTGGAGACATGTTTGGATCATCCGCTACCTTTACCCTCAGTCTATTTAGTAAGGCAGTGGTCATCTTAGAGGTGTGTTTGGGTTGCTATGTTGGAAAACTGCCCGTGGGCCAGGTTCCGAAGGGAGATCATACTTCAGTATGTCACATTACATGTTGGCATTCAATAAACTGTAGCTCCCAATTGCTGGCAGTACTCATGCAGCCCCAAACCATTACACTTCCACCATCATGCTTGACTGCACACAACATCCCCACAATTGTAGTAAATCAGTCATTCTTAGCAGATATTACAATAAGTAACATGGGTTTTTCACTCATTTGGGTGATAGCAAACTTTATTATGTCTCTTTCAAAATCTCTCCGAAAATGTGATTTCCTGTCCTTTTATTGTAGACTGAATCACTTAGTCCCTCAAATAAGAAATTGAGAAAGAAATATAGTATAATGAAATTGATAGCTAAAAATAATTTCTAACATGTATTGTGTACATATACAAAAAGTAATGTCATGCATACAGTTTATTAATTAAGTTGCAGTTATAGTATATTTTGTTCTGTATGGAAGCTAAAGAAAAAACTACGGTCATCTTTTTCATTATATTTGCTGTAGATATGATAATGAAGTCAATGTTAAAAGCATATCCTCGATGAGACCATATTTATATTTAATTAGATCTGTATTCTTCTCACAATGTCCTACTGTGTTCACTAGCTAGAGATAGCAGATACCTTGCCAAGAGCAGCTGTTTCATTAATAATATATCATTGCAGCTTAAAGAATACAAGAGAACTCTGCTGCTGATAAAGACACATTAGTAATCCCATAGTAATATGAAAGCACAGGCATATATAGTAACTAAGGGGTTTAACTTAAAACAGACATTCAAAGAATAACTTACAGAAGTAATATTTTCCAGCCATATTATTCTAAAGATATGTTAGCTAGCATATTTGTATCACGAGGTGTACTCTTGGTTCATGTAATTGTGAAATCAGAGTTGGCAATATAATTTCCTGTCAGGGTCAAAGATATACACGTTACCAATTATAACAACTCATGAGCACTACATGTCACAAAAGTGAAATGTGTATGGATACTGTAGCTTAAGGGGTTTTATTTCTTTTCCACAATATTAATAGGGTATGTGTGATAGGGTAATTCGATTATAAGCTCTTTTGGGTCCAATGTAGAGAGACTAACCAACTGTAAAATGCGTAAAGCATCATCAATTTGCACAGGATTTGATTTAAACAGCTAGAGCAAATATAATCAGTATTATATTATAGCAATTTAAGTGGCTTGCTTCTAAGTTGAAATGGGTAATATAATTTCGAAAAATTCAAATTAACACACAAAACATACATACATATTTGTAGTGTAGGTTAGTAGTGAGTTGTTTCAGTGAAACATTAAGGACAATTTTACACTATCGTTTCTTTGGGATTAGGAGCACTTCCATGGCATATGTAAAATAGTAGTACCAAATTGAGTTTAAATAAATTATTTTAATATATATATTGATATATTGATATATTGATAATATGAAATCTTTTTTATTTGTGGGTTTGTGGGTACTAGTCAAAGTGGAAATTAATTCATACAGCCTTTAAAAGGCATGTCCAGCCATGAAATAAAATTTTACCTATAGATGCACCCCTTCCCCCTATTGGGTTGGGGGAGGGGTGCATCTTGTTATTTGCTGGGACGTCACCGGCACAACCAGGTAGCAGAGTGGCAAAGGACCAGGTCTTGTAAGTATCTTCAGGGGCATCTTTGGGGAAGGTAAGTAAAGCAAAAATTGGGTTTGAGGGTGCAGCATCTATAGATAAAATGAAATTTTATTGCTGGAAATGCCCTTTAACAAACATACAAACATAGATAATATAACCTGAAACCACACGCATCTGCTGGCTGACCTCACTACTCAGCACCTGTCGCACTTCTGAGGGCCAAGTAGTGACGTCAGGTGGGCAGATATGGAGCGAGTGGCCACCGGATTTCACAGTGAAGACTGAAAACCTTACATTTCCTGAAGACTGCCCAGGCAAGTAATACTGAACTGGGAAGGGTTTTGGGGGGGGGGGGGGGGGGGGGGGGGGGGGGGGGGGGCAGTAATCCCATACAGTAACCCCCAACCTTGCCACTGCACATGTTTAGAAACTACAACTCCCAGCAACTAAAGCATGCTTGTCAGTTTAAAACATCTGGAGTGCCAAGGAATTGGGGGTTAATGTATTATTATTATTATTGTGGCTTTATATAGCACCAACATCTTCCATGGCGCATTTAAGTAGCATTAATAGACATAAGGAAAACAATAGGATGGAGGGCCCTGCCCGAGAGCTTACAGTTTGGAGGAGATGGGGATAAACACAAGATGAAGCAGATCAGTAGCTGTAACTAAGTTGTCAACTAAGTTGTCAGTGGAGTATATCTAGCGGGACTGTGATGGGTCAGTAAGTGAGGTAGAAGTGTCCAGGTCCAGATTGTAACCTTGATTTGAAGAGGTGAGTATGGGATTACTGTCCATTTAAAGGACAACTAATGCCTCAAAACAATACAGAATCAGGAGGATGGTATCTATTGTTAAGAAGATTATGCTTCTGTATTGTTATGAGGCTTTAGTTTCCCTTTAATTGGAAAGCAGAATTCCCATACAGTAGTCCCATACAATAATAGCCATACTGGATTTGGCTATTACTGTATTTGACTAATGTATGGAAACTTTGCTGTCCATTTAAAAGGCAACTAAAGCCTCGGAACAATACAGAATCAGAAGTCAGTAGTGGTCATAATTTCTACCCTTGTCTTATATTTGAGCCAATCAGGTTTTCCTAATTTTCCAGGTAAAAATAGGTACCTCAGCTTATACTCTGGTCTGCTTATACTCGAGTATATACGGTATACAGGGAAATGTAAAACTGGGGGCTATCACCAAAATCTATGGAAAACACAACTGATCACATTATGTGATATTGGGTTAGCAGGCATTTTCTATTGGTTTTGCAAGGCCTGTGTGCTGCACCCGCTGCAAAGCCCTTTGCATTATATTTTTTACTACTACAGTATGTAGTACTAAATTTAATGCTTCTTCAATGGAGACATAAATTGTGCTACTTACCTGACCCATTCCCAGGAGCATAGTTGCATACTATGAGTAGCATAGTACGAGACATTTCATTACAACATTTCTATGTAGGTGCATTTAAGTACATAAAACTAATCAAAAATCCTAAATAACTTACTGTTTGTTTCTAGACTTTCACAGAGTTCAGTCTTTACTTCACCGTTTGGCCTATCAGTTCCTTTTTGGATTAGCTTGCTTTGCATGGTGGCAGCTGTGACAACTGCTTTGAAACTTCTTTTTCGTTTTTGAACATTCTGCTCTGGATGTAAAATTATAATGTAAACTTTGGGCATATAGAGCATACCCAAAGATACAGAAGCACTTAAACTCATGGAGACAGTCAAAGTAGTTGTCTGGATATACATCTGTCAAAATAATAATTAAAAAAAAAAAGATGAATAAAAACAATACAAAAATCCCCAGATCAATAAAGAACAGGAATATATTATCTACTACTACTAAAGGCTATGTGTAGATTATTGTACTGGCAGCTACTGTATCTGCCATAAAATATTCCTGTCTTAATGTGAAGTTGTAGCTATCAATACAATAGACCTGTCTCATTATTTCCAGTTTTTATTTGATAACTGTGGCAAGATGATCTAAGCTATATATTACACTTGACATAGTATTACCAACATTTATACAATCTAGATTAATATGCTAATCAACACAAAATATTCTTGGGTAATATCAACATTATTTCTGTGCACGGACAAATGATATTACAGAATATAAACATAGAATATAGGAAACAAATGACTTTAAACAAAATAAAGAAAAAATGCTAGACTGTTAATCACTAACATGCTTTCAAATGTTGTATAAATTTGCTGCTGCAGCACCAAGACATGGCTAGAATTTGTAATAGTTCCTAGAAATCAAATTTGGTTTATAGCTCTGCAAATATTTTAAGCAGCAAAATGTAAACCCTTTAAATGTATTCTTACTGAAGTGTCATCTCTTGTAGTGGGGACTTTATTATTATGTTATAAAGGTGTGAGTGTGCTCTTTCTAATAGAGGGCACTTGTAATTTTTTTTTTTGCTAATAGTTATGAAATTGTTTTTATCTTTAATCCAAAACTGCTAGTGCTGTTTATATAAACATATTTGATTAACAGTAAGATTAAAGGTTAAGTATGGTAATGCTAGGAAACAAAAGACCTAATTCAACCTGATTAGATTTATTTGCAACTCTTAAACTAAATCAGGACAATGCAATTGTTATTGTGCTGCATTCTTCTTCCATGTTTTGAATTAGTATCAGCAAACTGAAATTGACACTGTAATTGTATTAAACTTGTTAAACCCAAGTCACATATTGAGTTGGTGCATACTGTAACTTATTAAAACAGGCAAACAGGGCACCAAACAAGAGCAAATGAATTGAGGGGCACAGGCCTCAATTCTATATTTTTATTTTGCCTAGTAGTGTGGCAGAAGTAAGAGAAAGCACACTGTCTGTATATGGCATGTAGCACTAAACTATATTAGGTTATTACTTGCACTGTTTAAAGAAAAGTAAATACAGTATATTGGTTGACATTAACATTTTACTAGTAAGCTTGCTAGTAGGATAAATTAAAACAAATGCGACATTGAAAATTATGTAAGATTAATGGTCAATAAAAGCCTAGATAGACAATTGATCCACAATGTATTTTTAAAAAAACTGCACAAAAGGAGAACTATACTTACATCTCCCTACTCTCACCTTTATATGTCCCCAGAAAGAGGAACTAGCAATTTGGATTTGGGAGTAGATCAGCTGTAATACTTACATTTTCTCTCACTGGTCCATCCTGCTCTACCCCCTTGGCTAGGTCATGGAATGAAGAATGGGCAATGTTGCACCAGATGGTAAAGGAAAAACATGATGTAAATATTACAGCTGACCTACTGAAAACCCAGGGGTGAGAACCTAGTGGTTTATATATTTACCCTTAGGGCTTTTAATACTGTGGAAACATTTGAGACATCCATACATATAATGCATAAGACTTAGTGGCCACTTCCACTCAGCAAACACCTTTGATTAATTGACATTCTTGCCTTCAGGTCATATTTTATATTCAATCAAAATTACATTGACAGGGTTTTGTACTTTTTGTCTCGGAACAGACAGGTGCATTAAATGCAATGCATAAAATTTTGAGGTCCTGTTTTTATGCATTCCACAGTGCCCTTTAAAGACAGCCTCAAGCTGCTGTAACAGCTGCTTGTGGAGTGACATCATTTCATGGGAGGGATTCCCCCCCATAAGCAGACAAGCTGTGTGTACACACTAACTAAAATTTTGAATGTGAACCTGATTTTATATTTATTTAGTTTAAATATCATCAAACAGGCATAGCCTATAATGCTGTGCTTTAGTAATTTCAGATTAGCATTTTTTTGAATGACACATTCAATTGCTCAATACTGTAGATTAGAAATAGCTTTCGAATATATATGTCTTCTTTAGCTTGATGGTCCACTATGCAGTTTACTGGTTTTATAAAACAGGAACCATATTCTACAAGAAGGAATATGTAAACTTATGTAGCAAATCATGTATAAAAGCTAGTATTATCTCAGTATTGAGCGAAATACTGCCTGTTTTTGGCATGATGGTATTACTTTAATAATAATATTTCAAATATATTAATAAAGGGCTATGATTTATTTTACATTTTTCATTTAATATTTGGAAATGATGTCTTGTTTTCTGATTTATGTCTACTAAAATTATTGATGTAAAACATCTGTCACAACATCTGGTATAATGAGTATAAGATTAGACGATTAATACAATTATCTTCATTTTGAATTCTTAACACGTTACAATGACAAACACATCTTTAAAACAAATCTTCAAATCTCTATATATTTACAAAAAAACTAAATTGTAAATAGCAGAATTTTACAAAACAATATAAAAATGTATTTTTACAAAATTATTTTTAAAGTTATTTTAATAATTAATTGTATGATTAATATTTGTCTAACTAAACTGCAGAAATATCAAGCTATTGAATTTAAACAACAGCCTAAAATGTATTTATTTTAAGACTAACTTTAAGCAGAAGCCCTTATTAACCCTTATTTAATCCACTGAATCTGTGTACGTGGGGTGTGAAAGGTAGGGGGAGGTGGGATAAATTGCAACTCTCTAAATTTCCCCATGTGTGTTATGTTGCATTAAAGCTGCTGTAAGGGAAGAGTGTGAGCTGAACCACATATTGCTTAAAATTGCTAAAAATTGTGGCATACAACTTTGTGTGAGTATACCTTATACTGTATATTTAAACTGCAGTATGAGTATGCTGAATGCTTACATACAGCAAACAAAATTATGGATATTGTATACTATCAAGTATATATTACAAACTTTCTGATGACACAAAGAAATTAAAACCAGGCTTGACCTAATATTATACTATAAAAAATCAGACACTTCCATGAGTTTTTTTATGTACAGTTAAACACAACCCAATATCAAAAACGTATTTAAATCCTCCATTATTAAATTATTATCTATAATCTGTTCTTTACTTGATGAAATTGGGCTAAAAAAATGACAGAAAAATGCTAGAATACTATATATATGTCACTAATATTGAAGGAGAATGAAAGTCTAGATCATGTCTAAAAAGAAGATGTGTTCCATGCAGTGTGAACCTTCCTATTGGGAAGACCACTGGCCAAATGGAGTGGTGGTGGAATAAAGCAGCTCAGCAAGGGCATCTTTCTGGGTATTATTGGTAAACCCAGGGGTGAGGACCTAGTGGTTTAGGTCCCAACTATTCATAGGTAAAGGGTGGGTTTTCTTGATATAATTGTTCCTTAAATATGCTTAAACTCTAATTATTTAATTATGCTTTTAAAAAAAGAGCAGTATTGCCCCATCCCAATGACCTTAACCTGCCTGTCAATTGTATAAATAAATTCTACCGACTTATACTTAAATACTGACTTTCTGTTTGCAGGACCCCTTATAGTGTTGTTATTGTTATGCTCTTGACCTATTGGGTTGATTTAGTTGCTCAGTAGAGATGTGAGCATGTTTGACCGATCTAACTGCCAATCAGTAGAAATTGCTGTTCGGAACATTCCAAGGTGTGCATTCTGGGAAGAGGAAGGACCGTTAGATAGCAGGGAAGAGAAAAGGGTATGAAATGAACTGATTTTTCCAAATTAAGAGAATATGTAGAATAACTAGGCATGCATAATACAACCAAGAATTTTTAAAATTATTATACTTTCCACTGAACTTTCCCTTGAAATTATTATTAATAATAGCTAAGATTAACTAAAACTGCAGTGTTAAGGGCGGTGTAAGCAAACTAAACAGAATGCTAACAGCAGTTTCTAATATTAATGCACAGTATTAGATGCTTCTTCCTTTGCTGTGTCCTATTCTCCTTCATGGCTATTGACATCATTCCTATTCAAATTAATTTCGGGTAATAAGTGAAGATTTGTCAGGACAAAATAGTTTTAGCAGCTGATGAACCACTTGTAAAGAATCTTGGGAAATATTTAATTGAAAACCAAATTGTCAAAGATGTTTCCATAATGTAGGTAATTTTTTTGATGCATAAATATCATTCTGATCGGATAGTACATAACTCCTTTCTGGTCCAATCAGTCCCTTTTAACAGAAGTTTGCATTTGTTCAGGAGTGAGTACATCTATTACTTATTCCTGCATCTGTCAGACAGATTTTTATTTGAATTCTTTCTTTCACACACCTTGCAGGTTATGAATTCATCTGTAAATATCATGATAAGGTCATTGCTCCAGCTAGGTTCATGCTTTCAAAATGTTGAGCCCTTCCTTGTAAATCCTGGTTTTTCTAATTATTCCTACAATAGATTGGCGAATGTCTATGTAGAATTTTTTTCATTCAAATTATTTATCACATCAATAGTAGTCCATCTTTGTCATTACCAAGTTATGGATCTTATTGACACAAATCTTCTGTTCTACACCCAGTTGCATGCAGCTATTGTAATTCCCTCCACTTTGCTCCATTTCCTTTGCATTATTTGTAGCTGAATGAATCAAATCGGAGTGCAGATAAGTACATTGATTCACACATTTTGTGAAGAGACATACAGCTCTGGCTGCTGAGAAACATAATACAACTATTGAACAACTGACAAAACCCGATTTAGAAAGAGTGAAGAGTAATTAAAAAAGTAATCATGTATTTTCAAAGGGTATTGGGAAGTTTAACTGTTTTTGAACTTTGAAACAAAGATAGTGCTGCTGATTACAGAGATAAATAAAATGTTTCAAATGTTTTCAGTTTGTTAAGTTTCATAGGAAAGGCTTATTGGAACCAGCTCATTTAAATATGGTGATTTATTGTAATGTATTATCTTTTAATACTTTTCTGCCTCACACAACAAGATGAATAATATGAGCATTTTGTGTTTAATTATCAAATGTAATATGCTGCATAAATTAGAACAAAAGATTGAACATTCCACTTCCCAGTGAAACAAAATCATCATTTACTGGTAAAAAAAAGAACAATGCATTTTAAATGTTGGAAGCTTACTGAACAACTCCCCTATTGCTTTATTCCTTAATAATAGTTCAACTACAAATGGTTCTTAACTATGATTTATCATTGCATGACTGCCATATTATTCAGAGAAAAGAGCACATGGCTGATTTAAAGCAAGAACCTCTGCCTAATAGGGCTTACAATCAAAACTACTGCTGCTTGAGGCGTAGGAAAATAATGGAGCCTACTAAAAAACATGGAAAGGCAATGGAGGAAATGACCAGGTGTGCATTCTTCAACCTAATTTATGATTTTACACAATTTTATGTCATTTTTATTGCCATGTCAAGACTGGTTTTCTTCTTACTAGAATGAATATTTTATATGCTATGTGGCATTGTCACTATAGTTTTGGAATGTGTTTGTAGTATCTAAGCACACTGTCTGCATTTTGTCTTTATTTGCTCATTAGAATACTATGTTACAAGTAATCTACTTACACTATAGATAAGAGAGTATCGTTTGAAAGCTTTTACAGAACAAACACTGGACAATACTAAAAGTCAGTGTTGCAGTCTATGCTTTTGTGTCTTGAGTTTTTAGTATTGTATTCTTTTAGACTAGCACCTGCACTACACTAGTAATATATATATACACTTCTACTAATTTTCAGTGCCCTGATCATTCTTTTTTCTATTTTTATTATAGTTTGGCAAACACTTGACAGACACTGACTTCACTAGGAAAAATACAATGTATTGTAGTATATCACAACTGAGAAAGCCAGTCTGATGACTAGGGAAACATCTCCAAGAACTAAACTTTAAGGACAGTTGATCTAACTAAATACAACAGATATATGATGACCTGGACGAATGAGAACCTTCACAAACCTTCTTACAATAATTATACAGTAGTTATTTTTTTTTATTCTTGCAGAACCTCTTGGCTAGGGACTAAAAGGTTTAGGTGCAGTCATTAATATAGAACTGGCAGGGAGATTCAATAAAAGTTCTTATTGTTAAAAATGGTGCTAATTTTGCATTCTTGTTGTCCATTTTCTACCTACTACTTGTTCATAAATGTATGAGGTATAAGTATGTAACATATTAACATAGTAATTGAGGTTGAGTAAAGACATACGTCCATCAAGTCTTTCTTCTTTTTTTTTTAACCCTACCTAACAGTTGATCCAGAGGAAGGCTAAAAAACCCAGCTAAAAACAGGGGGGGAAATTCCTTCCTGACTCCAAATGGCAATCGGAAAGTATCCCTGGATCAACCAGATCTATATGTATGAATACCAGTAATTCTCAATATTTTTTTTATTTTAGTTTTAGAAACATATCCAGGCCTTTTTTAAAGTTATTCAATGAACTTGCCATTACCACATCTGCTGTAAGGCAGTTACACAGTTTCACCGAAACCTTTCCTAACCTGAAGATAAATAGAGATGTCCAAACTTCGCAAAATCCGGTCCGCTCAAGGATCCGCGAATTTTCATAAAAATTCAAAAATTTTCAAAATTACGTGTTTTCTCGTATTTTCGAAAATACGTGAAAACTCGGAATTTCGAAAATTTCCAAAAATACTAAAAATCCGCGAATTGGAAGTTCGGAAGGCGTAAAATCCGGAAAAATCTGCCGTTCGTGAACGGGATAAATCCGCAGCGGATCCGGGTTCGGATCCGCAAACTGGCCATCCCTAAAGATGAAACGTCTTTTCTTCCAACCTTAAAGGATGTCCATTAATCCTCTGGTATGACCTATTCGTGAACAATGCACCAGAGAGTTTATTGTATGGCCCATTAATATATTTATATAAGGTTATCATATCCCCACGCAAACGTTGCTTCTCCAATGTAAACATCCCTAACTTGTCTAATCTGCTTGCATAGTCAAGCCCCTCCATTCCCCTTATTAATTTAGTTGCCCTTCTCTGAACTGCTTCTATTACCAAGATGTCCCTTTTGTATATAGGATTCCAAAACTGCCCTGCATATTCCAAATGAGGCCTTACCAGTGCCTTGTAAAGAGGGAGAATAATATCTTTCTGTCTTGAATCTATTCAAGTAACACTTATTGTTCATGTGTGTATCTTGGCTCCCTTTGTTTTAATCCCCTTTCCCACTGATACCCCTTGCATTTTGTGATGACTTTAAGGTGCCAGAACTGCAGATAACAATGACAGTACTAGGGGCACTGGGCACCTGTAAATTCCCCACCCCCCCAAAAAAAGAAACTCCTATGGAGTTTACAGGACAACTAAATCGAAAAAAATCATTGATTTTTTAAAAAATGAAAAGTACCTGAGGCAGGGAGGTAATAGTAATTATTCCTACCTCCCAATGTCATTCTGTTGAGGAGCTCCAGTACATACAGTTTTAATCTGCCAGGTAAGTGTCCTGGACTTTCCTATAATAAAAATAGTGCTTAAGCCAGGGGGAAGCCTGTCAAAAGCAGTTTTCTTTTTGTGCTTTTTCTCCTCACAGAAAAAATATTGAGATTTAGGAATTGCCCCATGTACCATTCATTTGAAGTTTTAAAAAAAATCTTACATGCACTATAGTTCTCTTTGAAGCAGAAAGAATAAATTTATTTTTATTCTTTTTAAAAAATATATACAAGGATTTTACCATCTAAGTTTTATGTTTTGTTTTAAAGCACAAGAAAAGAGTTGTTTTTTTTTACCAAACACACAGGGAGATTCAATAAAAGTTTTTCAGGGAGATTCAATAAAAGTTCTTATTGTTAAAAATGGTGCTAATTTTGCCCCAACCAATCAGATATTAGCTTTCAAATGTTAAATAAGATCTGATTGTTTCGGGCACCATTTTAAACGATAAGAACTTTTATTGAATCTCCCTGACAGTATTTTACCACAGGTCAAAAACGTTATTAAACAATCACAAAATATTAAAGATGTTGTGGCACAACTATTTTTAACAACCCTGCTTAAATATAGGTAATAGATTTACATTTTGTTGTGTTGTTGTTGGCTTTGAGCCAACCAATAAAGTTTGCACTTATTTCAAACTGAGAATTTTAGTCATAAAGTTACTACATAAAGGAAAACATGTAAATAAATAGGGACCATATCATTTAAAATACAAATAAATATGTATTTAAAAAAAAAAACTAAGTTCCTAATAGATATAACCTATTATTTTTACTTTAATACTATTACCCTTAAAGGATAACTATCGTGTGTATAAAGTTTTTTTTAAAAAAACTGTTAAAAGGAAAAGTACTTGGGACAGGGATAAAGGATTGGTAATTCGTACCTCCCTATGTTGTTTCTGTGAGGAGCCAGTCCAAAGAAAACTGATTCTGCCAGTCTTCCTCCTGGCTTCAGCACTATCTTTAATAAATGATTAGTCTAGGACTAACCTGCTAAATGAAAAACTGTAAGTGCTATTTAACGAAATTATATTGTGAAGTAGGGATAATTAATCCTACATCCCTGCCCCAGCTACTTTATATTTTTAAAAAGTTACATTTTAGAGCATAGTTATCCTTTAAGGAAAAATATCTCTCTTTAAAGGAGGTGAGCAAAAGTTTGACATAGGCGATACAGGAAGTTGTCTGCTCATGCTTTCTGTTTCAGTTGGACCCGACACCCTACATTTGATAAAGGAGCAATCTATTACTTTAAACAATTACAGTAGAACATTAAAGAGCCTGATACAGAACTGCCACTTACCTCTCAGCATAAATAAAGTTTAAAAAGAAGTCAGAGTGTCCTCTTCTGAGGAGAGGGGAAAAAAACATATAAATCATTAGTACAATGTTTTATAAATAGCATTACTCGAGATGTACAGAATAAATAAATTCTCTGCTATTCCTCAAGGATTAAATGTAAATTAGAGAACAAGAGAACACTAGTTCATATTATGCATCTGCAGAAATCAAAATAAGCCTTTTTAAGAAAGATATATGCCTAACTTGTTGCATTTCTTGGTCTAACTAAACCTCAAAGGCAAGGAGTATGGGGGACTATTCTGGTGAGAGTGGAACTCACCAGTGGAGTTTGTAAAAAAAAAAAAAGAAAACCTACAAATATCGGTTGAGATAAAGCCTTTTATATTCTTTCACCACCCCATTGTAAATTTTCAGGTAGGAATAAAACGGTTTAAAGAAATAAAATTCACACTTTGAGGTACAATTTGTAGATTACTTCCCAATTCTTCCCGTCTTAAGATAAAAAACCTGCCAAATTTATCATGCACTACTGTGACCAATAGGGGTACCTTGCTAGAATAAAAACCCACAGTACTTCAGAGTCCTAACCAGGAACCAAAAGGTAACCAGCTTATGTGGCAGGAACCAGCTTTTATAGAGACCTTTCACCAAAAAGAAAAGCCCCACCTTATTCTTAATTTGCACTTAGATTCAAAGTTGTCTTTTCATCATGAGTAAAAATAACCCATACCACATAATTAAAAAATGTCTCCAAACAGTCAGGGGATTTCTAACCAACTGCTCCTATCTGCAACCTATCACTTGATATGGTATTGGTTTTCACTGAGCTCAGGAATCTTGCAATCAAATGAAATGCATGTTAATTAAACAGGACCAATGTGTTTCTTTGAAGGACATATGGTAGCGCAGCATGATATTTGTACACGGAGTACAGAATGGACTCTCCATACTCTGTGAACCCCTAAAAGGTATAGTGATGTCTGATGGGAGATTAAAAACCAAACACCCAGATGTGTGTGGGCAACAAAGCAGAGTCTCAGCAACCGATATTTTTATTACTGTTTTAACAGCTTTGTGAAGAACAAATTTCACTTACTTTCTGCACTGGTTTGGTGAACAAAGTACCACTACAATGGTGTGTAAAATTTCTAACTCAGTTTACTTTATTCCTTCCAGAATTTCAGAGACTCTCACCCAAGAAGATTTATCGGTAGACAGGCACTAAACACAGTGATGTGGTTGACACAATTTGTTTTTAATAGCACTTTAATATGTCGGAGAACATTAAAAATGTTCAAACTAGCCAGATCAACTGCACGAACAATTCTCATAGGACAATGCCAATTGGGGAACGTCATTTCTCATCTATGACTTACTAATAATATGGCTCACTTCATTATTAGATTATAATTCATCAATGGAAAGTAGGAAAAAGATTCTAATCAGAAGATATAGCTTTATGTAGCATTTGTTTCTGCCAATTGAACATCTACCAAATATATTTTATTTTTCTAACTACAAATGCATGGGGATATGATTACTGTATATGAATACATCAATGGGTCATACAATAAACTATCTGGGGTATTGTTCACCAATAGAACATGTTAGAGGACATGCGGACATCAATTAAGACTGGAAAAAAAGAAGTTTAGTCTTCAAGTTCTAAAGGGTTTTTTCACTGTGAGAACGGTAAAACTATGGAACTGTCTTCCATTGGACGTGGTGATGGCAGTTTCATTAGTTTAAAAAAAAAGGCTGGATGAGTTTCTAAAAACAAATAATGTTGCATGTTACTGGTATTGATACATAAAGCTGGAGTTGATCCAGGGATATTTCTGATTGCCACTTGGAGCCAGGAAGGAATTTTTTCCCCTTCATAATTCTGGTGGGATTTTCTTGCCTTTCACTGGATCTTTTTGTAAGTGGTGGAAAATCCTATGGTGATAATAAGTGTCAGGCAGCTAGAGGTCTTACTACAAAATCCAAACTCGTGGGTGAAACTTATGTAAAAATAAAACAGAATGTGACCAATTTAAATCTCTGGATGGCCACGAAGAAATTTCTTGTCATTAACAGCCGACAGAAGTAACACATATTACCGATTGATTGTTGGGGGAGTTGAAAAACCACAAAGAACAGAATGTACTGTTAATCATTCTGAGAAAAGGAAATAGATCATCGCTATAGCCACATCCTAACCTTACAGAATTAACTCAAGGTAAATGAACACTACAGTGTGTTACACGAAAGATGTTCAAAGAAAGCCTCTATAAGAAGTGTACAGCTTTAACACTCCCATCTGAAGGTGTTGCAGCAGACACAGTCTTTATATAAAGACTGGTTGAAAAATTACAGAATGGTAAAACTGGGCTATTTAGATGCTTGTTTCTGTGGCTTAAAATTTTTAACATATCTCAAAGAGGTTAGCTGTACTCCACACACAACGCCTCATATCTTTATTTAAGGAACACTATTCTGTGTTCAAGCCAAGCATACAACAGACTAAGTTTATAGCTATTTAAAGATTTGTGAAGACATTAATTAATAACTAAAGAACCTGAAAGGGTCCTAAAGGTCCTAAAAATGGAAATTTGATTGCCTTTGCAAGGGCACACAATGAACATTTGGCGTCTGTGAACATCACACAGTTAGTTCTATTTATAACACCCGTGTCTTATTTAATGCAAGACCTTGATAGCAAACAGTAGTCTAATGGTCACAAATAAAAATATACCAGCTGATATTTTGGCCTGACTGATTAATTGTGCGGTGCCTTTAAACTACCGTGATCAGCCATTAATTCGATGACATGTCTAGTCATGTGAACAAAACAATTTAGTCTCAAAATGTTGTTTTGTTGTAAATCACAACCAATTCAGTCGCAATATCAAGAGAAGGGATTGATCATGCCAAATTATCGGGCCATTATGTGTCATGTCTAAAGGACTAGTATAAAAATGACAAATATCACCAATATCTTTCCTTCATGGAAGAAAAATGTCATAAAGCTTTTATTTCAAAACTTCAAATTATTTAATCACCTGTCTAGATGTCTGTCATTCTCATTGTAAAAAATGTTGATTTTTGCAACAGAGATATGTTCAGAAATCTATCATTGATCAACCCCTACAATTGTTTATGAGATAACACAAGTCTCCAACTGTCCTGGTTGGCCTGAAGGGCCTGTTGTGTTGAAGACATGACCAAGACAGTCAGGGGAGTGGTTGAGGTGGTCCAGGGTAGAAATCGGTACTTTAGTATGAGCTGAGTTTCAATTGGTCCTACCAATGCCCCTACTATGCTTTCCCCAGTGTTGGGAACCATGCATAGAAATCAAGATTAACAGTATATCCAAATGGAAAACAAGCTGGAAATAAACATTGGCCTTGTATAAGGAGATCATTTTGATCTGTTTGTGTGTACCCAGCCTTAAGAGCCAGAAAATTACACTTTGTGTAATATTAAACCTAAGCTATCACATGGTAAAACTTCATTAAGGAGTATTGATAATGAGACCTATCTGAGCCAGGAAAATGATGACAATTGCAAATGACACACTTTGCAAATTGGGACTAATAATAGCAGACATGCTGTGGGTTTGGAACTTGCCAAGCCATATGCAAAGTGCACAATGGGCCCTATTTATAAAAGATCGTTATCGTTATCGAAAAAATAACGATCGATATCATAAAATAACGACCATTATTTTCCGATAGCGACCATTATTTTTCGATAACGACTGGTAATTCCCGATATCAGAAAATACCAGTCGTTATCGGAAAATAACAGTTATCGGAAAATACCGGGTGTTATAGGAAAATAACGGTCGTTATTTTAAGATAGCGATCGTTATTTTTTCGATAACGATAACAATCTTTTATAAATAGGGCCCAATGTGTCATATCTCCTTATGTAGGGAGAAAGAACTTGTAGGGGAATAGGTTTGTGAAGGTTCTCATTCATCCAGGATATAGTAAATCTGTGGTATTGAATGAGATCAACTGAACCTCTTATAATGCTGTCTAAATTAGCAATGCTCTCAAGAAGTCATCGACACCTTGCTGTTATATATTGATTGAGACGCATTCCAGGGTATTAGATGTACCTTTCTGTACCATTCTGACCTGAGAAAGCCTGTCAGGTGACTAGCAAAACATCTTTAAGAATTATACTTCAAGTTCAGTTGGTCAAACCGAATACCCCAAATTGAAGGTGAACTCACATTTAATTAGATACAGACCATTTTCTTCCTTTCCTTTGCACAGGAAGACAGCCGCTACTCTTCAGTTTCTGGACTTTGGACATGGACTGCACGAGAACCATAAGGAGCAGGGATGTATGGTAAGGATTTTTTAAAACTATACAAAGGGACCAGCACTGGGGCAAATTTTAGATTTGGGGGTGGAAATTACCTTTCAAAGCCAGCATCAAAAGTCCTTTTCCCCCCTTACGAGTAGGACTTTTATTTAACTTTTTATATTTAACTTATATAAGGATCAAAGTTTGATTTGTTTTGGGCTGTAATACTTTGCTCCCTGAAAATGCTAATGAAAAAATAACAAATACAAACAAATGAAAAACTTTGTACAAAGTCTCAAATGGCTACATTTGACAAGCTAATTTATTGGTCTCGGCAGGACACAAATATAGAATGGAAATGAACCATTCTTGGATTACCTTACAATTTGTACAACTGAATGTTTCTTTTTATATACACACTCTTTTTTTTGGCAATAATTACAAAGATGAAAAACAGGTCCTTAGAATTAGCAAGACTAAGAATAGTCTGTTTAACACGCAGAGAATGGTGTATTTTATAATAATAATAATAATAATAATTTTGAGCCATTTTTTTGTGCCCCTGGGAACCTGAGTTTTAATGTTACCCATTTTCAGCATCTTGCCTTATTGGGGTTTTTAAACTATTAAAACAATTATGATTGCAAGGTTCCAACATATAAAGGACCGTCAAACCCCATGAATCTTTAATTGTTTAGGAAGTAGGAGCAACAATTTTAACCTCCCAAGGGCAAGTTCATATGTAGGGCCAGAATTCTCAAAAACTGAATTGCGTTAATTTAAGAAATACATTTCTAACGTGTGATAAGGTTTTATGTTAGTGTCTTTTGCTGTTAATATTGGATCTTATCTTGGTGACCCTTAAGATGAGATGTTTCTTATGCGGCGCCTGACGTTGATGGTCCGCTGGACTGCCGTGGCCTGTTCCTGATTAATGCAGCCAAATTCGTTATCTGCAAATTTTCATAGTTTTGGGCTGTTGGTAAATGCAGAGAATCAACTTTCAATATACAATAATAATTATACAATAAAAATAATAATTAAAGCCTCATTTTTAAACAGGAACTAATACAATAATTTTATTGAGCTTAAAGGGTTAAAGGGTATCTTCAACCAGAAAAAAACTTTTTCAGTAGTGTAAGGCAACACGACCCCACAACCACCAAGTTTGTATTTGAAAAATAAGCCCCAGAAATATACTTACACTCCTTGGATCCCTTAATGTGTTGCTTTCAATCCTCTGCTTGCCGGAAGTTGCAAACTGAGGCAGCCAATAACAGACACGGCTGTCGGCTACTACAGAGAGACAAGGTAATGAAGGAGCGTAATTATATTTCTGGGGATTGTTTTACAAAATGAACTTGGTGGTTGGGGGTGGGCTGGGTTCCATACACTACAGAAAAAGTTTTTTCTAGCTATAGCACCAAGCAGCCAAGATGGATCCAGAGAGGTGGAGGGCTGCCCTGCACATGCCAGCATCCTCAACAAGGAAAAGGAAGAAGCAGGAACTGGATGACTCACAGACATCTCCTACTTTTAATTCTATTTGAACTACACAGTAGGGTCAGCACTGGGGCAAATTTTAGTTTTGCGAGTGGACATGCCCTTTAAATTAATGCTTGCATCGGGGAGATTCAATTTGTAGAGTCGCGTTACTTACCTTAGCCCGATCCCGCGATACAATAACTGACGTAAACGAGATTACGTCAGTTATTGCATCGCTGGAACGGGCTGAGGTAAGAGCGTGGGTTTAATGCCTCCCACACAGTACCGCTAAGTGGCACGCTACTATGTAGCGCAAAACTTAACGGTAGGGGTTTTACATCTATAGCACGGCGCTATTTCCAAAAACATTTGGAAATAGCGCTGTGCTCTAAAATCCGTCTAAAACCCACGTTAACCCGAAATTTCTTCGGGTTAACGTGGGTTTTAGACAGAAAAGCCCTATATTGAATCTCCCCCAATGTTTAATGTTATAGGTCGTAAATCTGTGTCCAGTAACTAGTAACAGCATGTAACAATATGGATATAACTGCATGTTAGATACTTTGTATAGCGTTTAGTACCAACATGTTATTTTTAGTATATACTTTGAAGATGGTTATCATACCTGGTATTTCAGATATATATGTGTTCTCCCTGACAAAAATAAATTAACACACCAATGGTTGTGAATAATGGTGGTGAAAAATGTTTTATTCATGAAGGATTGCGGAAGGATAAGCTAATATCTGAAACATGTTGTCTTGAGGCCCTGGCTCCCTGATGTTTTTTGGTGTATTATTGACTACAAAACTATATTGCTAGTAAGGGGCTGTATGTCTATTCCACCTGTCAGCTAATGAGATGTACAGTAACAAACTCCCATATATGTCTGCTTGTGAAGGTTCTCATTCATCCAGGTCATGGTATATCTGTTGTATTCAATTAGATCAACTGGACTTGAAGTTTAGTTCTTGAAGACGTTTCGCTAGTCATCCGACTGGCTTTCTCAATTCAGAATGACTTGTACAAGAATCTCTGGCAATTATGTACCCTGGAAAATCCCAATTAGCATATTACAGCCAGGTGTTAAGGGCGTGATTTGATAGTCGCTAAGAGGTGTTATAGGAACGCCAGGGAAATAAATGGCCTCCTTAACATCTCTCTTGAACCAGTCACGTTCCTTTGCCAATATGTTAGGATTACAATCTTCAAAGGTATTGGACTCAGCCGTGTACCTGCATCTTAAGGATAAAGGACATACCTTTTAAGATTGTCATGTTTACATATTGGCAAAGGAACGGGACTGGTTCAAGAGAGATGTTAAGGAGGCCATTTATGTGAAAATAAACACCTTACTCTGGGCGTTCCTATAACACCTCTTAGCCACTATCTAATCACGCCCTTAATACCTGGCTGTGATATGCTAATTGGGATTTTCCAGGGTACATAATTGCCACAGATTCTTGTTCAAGTCATTCTGAATTGAGAAAGCCATTCGGATGACTAGCGAAACGTCTTCAAGAACTAAACGTCAAGTCCAGTTGATCTAATTGAATACAACAGATATCCCATATATGTCCCATAAAATAATCACAAAATGGTTTGTCTTTATTTATAAATCACTGGGTGTACATCTAATCACCTTATAGGGGAACTAAAGTCTCCAGAAAATATTGTCCCGATATACAAGAAAAATTGGATAGATTCCAGCAAGACCCCAGCCAGCACTCACACACTTGTGGCCCATATAAACATATATAACCAGCCCTACAGACCCCTACAATCTACATAACCAAGCCATATTTGCCCAGCAAAATTGTAGTTCTGATTCTTGATTCGTATACTAATGTGTTACAAATAAATTACATTTATTTAAAGAAGATGGCAGCTGACTTTACTGACACTCTAATGGCACATTTCCCAAAAGGATAGAAAAAAATAGCTGCATCTTATGCCATGGCAAGCAAAGCTAGTTTTCTGTGTAATAGTAGAAAGTCTTTTCTTTTTTTTGATAGAGTAAAAATGAAATGTCAAACACAGTCCAAATGCACACTAACCCACAGGCACAGACTCCAAAGTACTACTTCCCAGGGAGTATAGGTAATCACACAAAACAAAGATGAGGAGTCACACTCCAAAGTGAATGGTGTACTTTTATTCAAAACCAAACATCAACACAATGTTTCGGGGATACAGGACCCCTTCATCAGGTGATGGTAAATGTCCTGAGCTGCATCTGTATCTAACTTTAAACCTATGGATAAAAACATAAAGCTTGAACTACTTCATCAAAGAAAAACATCTTTCAGCCCTTCAAGTGGTCAAATAAAACCCTGAAGAGTTAAACAGAGAAGCACTTTAATTATTGCCTTTAATCTTATCAACCAATTAAGATTCTGAAATTACTTACAGATTATCAAAACCTTTTAGCCAATCTAAAACTAATTGTAATATATCATCCTCTCTGCAATGTGGAGTAACATTAAACAAAAAAAATTGGATAGGATACTGTTAATCATCAGACCAATAGGTTACATTTCAAAATGTGCTCAATTATTGTGCACATATGGCTCTAAGTGTCATGGTTTAAGTACTTGATAGGGAAAATATTAAGTAAAGTGTTCTTGTTCAAATGATAATTTTATTTAGCATCCTCAAAGCAAAGCGTAATTAAGTTAGTCTGTCAAATGAAATGATTGAAGCTTAAATATGTAACAGCTGGTAACCGCAATGCCTTCACTTCAGCAGGGCAGCCATTGGCAAGGCATAGATACACAAATATAACCAATGTGTTATGCTAATATTTTTTTACATAATGAGCAAAAACAGTATTGAAATGAAAACACAGACAGAAAATAAACAATCAAATGAATTATACTAACCCTTAGTCCCATGTAGCAACTGACATTTTTGCTGGCAAATCTAGATAGTGTTATAATGATATGTAACTGTACTTTACAGATGAATAAGAAATAAAAATGTATTAGTTTAATGAGTACACTTTGGATTTTGTTTTTCTGCTCCCTGTACTGATTAACAGAGAACAGGGAAAATGGTCATAATTGGCCCACATGGGAAATGGTTTATCTTTCTTAATCATTTTGTCTGTTTTAAAGAAAGTGATTTAGGTTGCCCTTGTTTTGACTTTTGCTGACGTTATGCTAAGCTATGTATTTCCTGTTCCAAAGTAAAAATTTAATGTCATCTACAATGAAAAATGACACATATAATTATGTAGGAATTTCAGGTTTTTCTGTGTTACGATATTTAAAAAGACCATTAGTATGTAGCTGAAAATTTTTCATAAAAGCTTCTCCCTTCCTGGAAATTTTGAGCATTCTCTTAGAAGCAGTAAAATTAATACAATTAAAAACATAACCAAAAAGTAGTTATATACACTTGTAACTGCTTCCACATGAATATGGAGGCATTGGATACATTTTTGTGATAATTATACTCACCTCCCCCTCACTCCTTTTTCCATAGCTGCATAGTAGCCAGGTTGAGGACCTAAACCACTAAAGCCTCGTACACAAAAATATATAAAAGGCGAATACGCTGCTTTAGTAATTGCGCGAAGATACGAATGTTACTTTACGTGCGACCGTCTATATCTAACAACTATCGTGGTGACTATTGTTGCTGTGTGTACAGCTGTTGTTTCAATTATGAGGATTAACGATAATGTTGTTAAATGTTCGTCAGCTGCATAATACGAAAATTATCCAACGTGTGTACGAGGCTTCAGTCCTCATCACTGGGTAATTAACCTAGCAGCTATACTAAATTCCATGAAGTTTCCCTCGGACATCTGGAACTTTTCCACAATCCGCAATGTACCCAATGGGAAGGCACACTCTGCAAAAAGCATGTATTCCCATTGGCTATATTCAGTGGCGTAGCTACAGATTTATGGGCCCTGATCCAAATTTGAGCATGGGCCCCCCAACACCGCCGCAAACACAAATCGGCATCGCAAACCAAATAATGATTTCCATAAAAAACATCAAAATTCATCATCAACATTTTTTTTTAAAGGCACTCATTTTAAAACAGACAAATACTTTACTCATACACCTAGCAATACTATTCAATCAGATTCAAACAGTATTTCTAAACTCAGATCCTCAAACTTTCTAAAATAATTAACCAACTGGCGCTAGTAAAATGTTTTTACCACCAGAGTGGTAAAATGCTTTGTATATAACCAATGGTAAAATAGTTGACACACAGACTGGGTAAATGCTTGGCATGCAGAACCTGATAAACTGGTTGGGAAACTGGCATTGCACACAGCCAGGCACTGGTTTAATGATTGGCACACAGACAATGGTAAAAATGCTTTGCACACAGACCACTAGTAAAACAGTTGGCATACAGACTGGTAGTTTTGGAACCTTAGCACAAAATGGGGTCCCCTTCTTGGCCAAGGGCCCTGGTGTGGTCACATCCCCTGCACCCCTGGTAGCTATTCCCCAGGCTATATTGTGGACTGTCACTGACACTGGCAGACGGTAGAATGGCAGACACTTCAAACAGACACTTCAGAGTGGCCCTAGCTCCGCTGTATTGGTTATGCATGATCGAGCTCTAAATGTTCATGTGGCTTCCCAGAACCAAAAATATTACCTGGGGATCAAAACATTAACAATTTGTTTGTCTACAGTTTGGCCTTTCTGCATCACTGAAAACATTCACAACAGTATAAGTAACACTCCAAGAGTCTGAAAGGATAATAAATCTCAAGAAATTCAACTTACTCCAACCAAGACAATTATTTATAGAGGCTCTTATAGACACTAGATTAAGCCTTCTAGAAGACCAAAGAAGCAACAGGACAGCTTCTCCAACTGAAATATGTCACAGCCAGGGACTTCATGACGTTTCTCAGTCTCCTAGAGTCAAAGTTTAATCTAGTAAAATGGACAAAATTGAGAACAAGACCATTACAAATCTATTTTCTCAGTAAGTGGGGAAAAGCAAGTTATTCTCAGAAGATTTTTTTGAAAAAAGATCTCAAAGCCAAGTTCGGTGGACTTGCCAATTCAGCTTAAACAAAAAAACTCCATTACGAGATCTATAGTTAATAGAATTCTTTACTGATGCCTCAGGAACAGAATAGGGTGTTTGTATTCAAGGAACATGGATACAGGGAAGTAGGAGTCAATAGCTGGAAATAAATATTATGGTGAATGCAAAGAACATGAAATTAAAGAGTTACTTTTTGAGATTCTAGGAGAAGGATTGTCTGGCAGTGGATGCTCTTTCTCAGGACTGGAGTAGGATGAAGTCTTAAATTTTCCCACCCATACCCCTAATATTCAGGTTTCTACGGAAACTCCTGAAAACAAGAATAGGGGTGTTGACAATCATCCTGAATTGGTACTTACTGTGAGGGGTCCTCTTTATCTTCCTTGCAATAAGGACCTCCTTTCTCAAGAAAGCATGGATCTTGAGAGAAGAAGGGTAAAAGATTCTGGGTGCTCCAGTCCAGACATTAGTAAGAACAATTGCAGAACGCATCAAGAGAAAAAAATCATAAGAGATTAAAACCCAAGGGACATTATTACATTTTAGGGTTTGTGTAGTATTTGAATTTTAAGACAAACATTAAACTTAAGATTATAATATTAAAAAATATTTCTTAGTAAATAAAAGGCTTGTTGCTAATTTTTGCATTATCATACTCCTAAACCTAATAATTCTAACTTGATTTGGTATGGTTTATGTAGATTAGAGTAATCTTAAAAGCATGACAAAGATTTTCTAGAAGGTTTGGTGCACTGGGATTTGAATTAATCACGGGGAAAAAATGACATTATAGATTGGCAGGGAATCATAAAAGCAATTACGAAGAACAGCAAACAATGTAAAGAAGTGTTCTCTTTATGTCTAGCAACCATGGCTCCACCAGATATGGGCACTTCTCTGATAGCATTCACTGCTGTTGTTCTCCATTCTTACCATACCAGTGGGGAAACTGCTTCATGTGAAAAAACATTTAGACCAAAAGCAGAATGCGTACTTGATGTTTAAACCAACAATCTATATTATGAGCTGCCTAAACCTCATTAACATAGTCCTGTTGGTAAATTCGACATTGGGAACATTATTTTATTTTGCAAAATCCATTTTATGCTTCTACCATTATTTATAAATAAAAACACCCAGCTTCAATTTATCTGTAGTTGAGATTTCAACAGCTACAGCATTAATAAATAGTCATATGACATTTCAAAGAATATATTACAGTTTTAAAAGATTATTTTGCAAATGTCAAGCTCCATAATCCCTAAAAATCAGTCCCTACAGTCATGAATGTCCCTATTCCAATGGAAATCCTGGAAAACGTCATTTGCTAAAATGTTTGATTTTACACTTGTGCTTTCTGTGTATCATTTCATTCTACATGACAAATGTCAATGACAAGGAGATGATGAGTTAAAAAGGAGAAGAGAGCTTGCATCATACTTCTCTATGATGTTGAAGATAAAGGAGATTCCAGAGCTATCCCTCTGGTTGTATACAGGTTCTGTTCGGTGTGAGACAGCAGGCCATTTATAAAACAGCAAGGGACTATCATGAGACGGTTACTTAGCTTAAAGTACAAAACGCAAAAAAAGAGAAATGAAAGATTGATGAAAAAATGACCAGCGATTTAAAAGCTTAGAATATTGTGTAAGTGCAGCTGGCCATAACTGTGCATAATATGTGACGTAAATAGACAAATATTTATATTTCCCCATTGTTTCAATTGCATGAAGTCCAATTTGAACAATAAAAAGCCTGCCAGATGCCATCGCAGTAGATGGCTGAAGATAGAAGAAAGAAGCGGCTGGCAACATCGGCTCTGCTGAGGCCGGTGGTGCCAGCGGGCTCACTGGCGGCCGCAGTGAGTCTGCCTGGCGACCTGAGTGGGGTTGGTGTCGCCAGCCCGAAGACGTCGCCCAAGGGCTCTTTTATGAGCCGCACACTGGGGGTACCGGTTCGAGCTGCAGGACCCCCACCAAAGGCACTTGTCAGTGCCGCAAGGGCCCTTATAAGGGCAGGGGAGAGGGGTCCCGGTTCGAGCTGTGGCACCCCTTAAGCCCCAAAAGGCCCTTCTCAGGCCCTTCCCCTCCCTGCCAGTGGCAGGGCAGGGGGCTTGGAGGGGCTGCTGGGGAGGGGGTGCGCGGCCGTTTTCGGACATTAATAAATCACGTTAAACACGATTTATGCGGAAATGTCAGTAAAAATGGCCGCTAAAACTTAACAAAGCTTTATAAATATGCCCCTATGTTACTATTGGTGATATGAATCACATTTATATACAAATATAAACCCTGGAAAGACTATCAGGGTTATTCAATAAAACTTTTAAAACATCATTTAAAATGGTGCTAATTTTGCCCCAACCAATCAGATGTTAGCTTTCAAATGTTAAATAAGATCTGATTGGTTGGGGCAAAATTAGCACCATTTTAAACAATAAGAACTTTTATTGATGAGGAAGTCTTGCCAGTTTTTTCAACCCTCACATAAATATTTACAGTAGGCTTCTTAGAAAAAAAAAGACTTTACTACTAAAGTCTATTTACTGTATGTAAATAACTGGATGACTACTGAAAAAACAGCTGCATACTGTATATTTCAAAGTGAAATTACCCATGATAATTCCTTGTAAACTGCACTATATAGAATACAGAGAAGTTTAATAGTTCATTAAATCATATATTAGTAGACCCCTACGCATGGAGGTTAGGCAGATCTTGATGTCACAAATTTCATGATCCAGATTTATTTGCAGGGAATGGGCCAAAGGCTGAAAATCACAGCAATAGCTTATAAGAGTGACAGTAATGGTGTGCCATTATCACAAGCTGCATTTTCTCAGCTCCTATGGATGCATGTCTCCTATTGCTTGAATTTTCAAATAAATAATCAATGCTGGGAAATCATTATTAAATACTTTTTTATGTAGAAATGTGTTTAAGATTTTTTGGCGGGAGGAGGTTTGGAAGTCTTTTTAATTAACAAAAGAATTATGTTATACTTACTTTACCTTTATATCATAACTACTTTTCAATTTCCTTTTCAATAGTAAGGTTTGTCAGATATCATGTTTAATGAAACACAAGACATTTTCCAGTAAATCTTTTTAAGTTCAAACATATTTGTTAAAGAATGTGTAGAAATACACAAATGCAGAATTTGCAATTATGCCTCAGTTTAATTAACACTTGTATCCCTTTGTAATTCAGGCATTGTTTAGTAATAAATGAACTACTACCAGGCATGTCTTCGATTTGTGTCTCTCTACCACCCAGAAAATTAATTTGTCCTAATTATTTTGTCACAATTGTTATCTGGCATATGCTATCTGCCAAAAGTTCATAGATGGAAGTTGATACACTTAAAAACATATATTATCTCTGACATGATGTCAAAGAAAAGTTCTGAACACAACATGCTCTCATAGGAACAATGAAAACAGCAATTACTATTTCAAAGCACTTCAACGTTGTGTACCTATTCTCAATATATAGCTTTCAAATGTCTAAACCATTAAGTCTGCCTACCAACCACTACCTATAATTAAAATTGTATGCTGTAAAAATATCAAGGGTAATATTATTCGCTTTTACTTACAGTTTAATGTTGCATATTCCTAATGAAATTATACTATGCACATTGTACAAATAGGTAGAATACCTTTTGGCATCTACATATATTTGTAATACTCCCCTCCCCCTATGATTAAGAGGAATATAGACCCAGTCTTAATCCAGAATACATAGATCCAGTATTAATTGTACAGTATTGTACACAATTTATTTATTTATATATGCTCAAGTATGAGTCATTTACCTTTTCTAAACTTAACATCTAACCAATTGATATTTTTAATAGTTAATATCCATTTTTCTGATTATCATTATTATGCTGTACGTGCATTAACTAAACTCTGAATATTGGATTGAGAATATTCTAAAACGTGTGTGAAATCAATATTAAGTTTTAAAGCCCAACACTTTTCCCTCTGTTGTTTATGGGAGTGAGGGGAAGTCCGAGGTGAGGTCACAGGGCGATGCTATATACAGCAAAATTCATGTAAAACAGTAATTTTGCATGGCTGCTCTGTTTCCAATTTTTTTTAGAAAATAGCACAGCCTACATAATATGGCAATGCTAAGTTTTCCGCTACCCGTAGCACAGAACTTAAAGGACAACAATATCAAAAAAATAACCCCCATTACAGTGCTACACTCCAGCAGCTGTAATCGCTTACTCACATTTACAACCTTGCTTCCCTCTCTTAGATATCAACAGCAAGATGAGTGCTAAAAGCCTGCCTACTAGATGCCCAGGGCCATGGTTAACATAAACACTTGTCATTGGCTGGGGGAATGTCTGTTACAACTCTCTCCCCCTCCTCTGCCAGTCAAACAAACTTAAAATGTCCTGTTGCTAGGTTACAGCCTACATAATCAAGCTGATCAAGGATGGGTAGAGGAGTGGTTTCTCGCTTACTAGCTTTGAGTGACAGTTAGAGGCAGATAGAAATGTTACACCCCCTTCACAGCTGCAATATCGACCTCGAAATGTCCCAAAATGAAGACCAGCAACCTTGCTCTGTGAAGTAAAAAGTCCTTTATTGGTCCAGTTAAAAGCACATGCGGCTGGATGCCGCACAAACAGCACACAAGTAAAATGTCTATTATCCCAATACGCAGAAATATTAAATTCTCGAATCCGCAAGTAAAATGTCTATTTACCAATACCGAGTAATATCGAATTGACGAATATGCAGTAAAATGTCTATTATACCAAACACGAGTAAATCGAATCTATAGTCCGCAAGTGAAATGTTTATTATGCCTATTGAGAGTAAATGTCTAATATCATCCGCAAGTAAAATGCCTATTATACCAACGGGAGTAAAAATCTAATTCTCGAATCCGCAAGTAAAATGTCTATTATACTATACACGAGAAATATGAAAATCGAATCCGCGAGTAAATTGTCTATTATACCTATACGCGCAAGTAAATATCGAATTCATGAATCCGCGAGTAAAATGTCATTATACTCTATACTGATCAATGCGGAATCTCGAATCCGTAAGTAAAATGTCTATTATCCCAATACGCAGTAAATATCGAATTCTCGAATCCGCAAGTAAAATGTCTATTATACCAATACGCTAGTAAATATCGAATTGACGAATATGCAAGTAAAATGTCTTATACCAATATGCGAGTAAATATTGATTTCTCGAATCCGCAAGTCATTCATGGAAATATTGAATGTTCGAATGCGAGAACTCGAAAGTAGTGCGCGTCAGAGTAAATCTAACATGTCCCCAGACCATTTCCATGGTCCCACAGCTATTTACATTAAGTTACCATGTTTATTTTAATTGTATTTTATTCGAACTTTTCGAACTATTGACTTAATGGCCCATTTTCGAATTTCCATATAGTTCGAAATTTTCAAAAACGGACCGAACTTTCGAAAGTTCAAACCATCCTATTTGTGACGAGAATGCAATTCATTTGTGATTTCACCTTAAAGAATGAAAAGCTATCAAAATGAAAATACCTATTTGAATCCAGAGATCGACAGTATGAAAACCATTCATTGAAATTGTAAATGACCTGTTTTGGAGTCTAAAGAACCACAAACTGATTGTTGTTTGATGTGTGGCCTCACTAAATTGTGGTTACTGTTGTTGGAATTTTTGAGAATCTTAAAGTGCTGTTCAGTGGAGCGGACATGTAGAAAAATATTTTAAAATCAAGCAAGTGCAAGGGTGTAGAGAATTGCATCTCCTCTAACTAACCTGCCAGGTTATATCTAACTTACTTACACACTGTCAGTCTTAACAGAATGCGAGCACAAACTATTGTAAAAAGCATTTTATTGCTGACTTTGATGTAAAATATTTTCTGGAAACCTGCCCAAAATCGCACCTGCAAATATATTTTTATATTGTAATAAAATTATAGGGTTTTAAAATGGTGCTAATTTTGCCCCAACCAATCAGATCTTATTTAACATTTGAAAGCTAACATCTGATTGGTTGGGGCAAAATTAGCACCATTTTAAATGATGTTTTAAAAGTTTTATTGAATCTCCCTGTAAGTTACTATTGGTGATATGAATGACATTAATATACAAATATAAACCCCTGAAAGACTTTGTTGCTATTGGTGAAATGAATCACATTTATATACCAATATAAACCCTGGAAAGACTATGTTACTATTGGTGATATGAATCACATTTGCGGTTATTGTTTATATATGCAAAAATATGAAATTTAAAGCAGAGCCTACTGGAATATGACCACGCCCCCAGATATTGCTGTCACGGCTACACCCCTAAACATCATGGTCATGCTCATACTCCAACCATCAAGGCCACGCCCCTAAAGATAACTGCCATGCATTGCAACTATGCCCCCAAATGTTATGACCACACTACCAGATATTGTGGTCACCCCCCAAACCACCCAAAACTTTATGGCCCACCCCCCATACATCATGGCCACTCCCCCAAACATCCCAGGTCTGTTCCCGAATCATACCCACATGCACAAACATCCTGTCCATGCCCCCAAACATCACAGGCACACCCTCAAACACCACACCCATGCCCCTAAATGGCATGGCCATGACCACACTTTGAAATATCGTGGCCATGCCCCCAAATATAATGACCACCAAATGTCATGTCCAAGCCTCCTGGACACCACAAAATCAAAGACACGACCCAGACTTTCCACACCCTAGAATGACATGCCCCATTCACCTATTCAAACTGGGACAGTCAGGGGGTATGGACTACACAGGAATTACCTGCATTACCTGGACCTAAGAAACAGACACACACTGCCCACATGTCACACACTTCACAGATAGTTACAACTAAAGAACAAAGACAGCATGGCAATTTGGACCAGAAACTAACTTTATTGATGGGATCTAATAGTCAATATAAAGTGGTCCTTGAGCAAGGATAAAGCTTCAGAGACACTGACGCCTGTCAGTCACTCAAGTGCTGCGATATTCAGTTGCAATCAACACGTTTTCCCAACGACAAATTCCATGTAGCATGTTCATAAGTAGGTTCACCACAACATTTGTATATTTACACTCCAAGTGGAAAAACTGATAATGTTGTATATTGGTTTTGCAATAAACATGTGCTATACGTCCCTCAAGCAATGTCACCTAGAGATGTCCGAACTTCGCAAAATCCGGTCCGCTCGAGGATCGAGGAAGAATCCGTTCTTCGAAAATACGAGAATTCTTCGAAAATACGAGGATTCTTCGAAAATAGGAGGATTTTTCGAAAAATACAAGGATTTTTCGAAAATACAAGGATTTTTCGAAAATACAAGGATTTTTCGAAAATACAGACCCAAAAATGTGGCTTGCTCCATCCAAAAATGTGAAAAATCTTGGCGAAATTTTAATTTTACGAGGATTTCTCGTATTTTCCCAGATTTTCGAAAATATGAGAATCCTTGTAATTTCGAAAATACGGTTCGGAAAAGTTCGGAAGGCAGAAAACCGGAAAATCCGCGATATCCACCGTTCATGAACAAGGTAAATCCGCCGCGGATCCGGGTTCGGATCCGTGAACTGGGCCATCACTAATGTCACCTCCTCAACTCATAACTATTAAATAGATGACGTACATTACCAACTGTGCACTTCTTTTTCCGCCTGTCTCTTCCATCTAAGCCAAACACACACCTGCATGTAAAAATACTTTAACCACAAGTGTACACGGGCAACGCCGGGTACAACTGCTAGTAAATTAATACATGTAAGCAGCACTTACTCTGATGTGATTGTGTTGACGCATGACTCAATCCTGATGATTGAGGCAGCCAATCATAGACGCGGCTGCCAGCAGTGGAGAACGCCGGAGGAGAGAGGTAAGGTAAGTAATGATCGGGGAAGTTTCTGCACATATTAATTTAGCGGTTGGGGCTGGGGGAGCCCTACAGTACCCCCAAGGGGTTTTACACTAGGGGGGGGGAGAGGAAAATGGGAGGGAGAGGGAGGGCTGCTCTGAGCAAGCCAAAAAACCTCTGAGAGGAAGCATCAGAGGCAGAAACAAATACCCTCCCTGCAGTGCTCCTGGTGGCCAGTTTTTGGGACTTTACAGGGACATTACAGGAGAACCATTTGGAGCTGGGATGTAAGGTAAGGATTTTATTACACTAGACAGTGGGACCAGTAGTGGGCTAAATTAGAGTTTTGGGGGTGGACATGCCCTTTAAAGAAATAGAGGACAGATCTACAAAAAATGGTACAGTGATAGTTGGGAAGAATTATAGTTTCCAGTAATGTGCAGTTAAAAGAACAACTGTCCCATTGTAGATTTCCTTTAAATGAATAATAAGAAAACATAGCTGATTTTTTGAGGAAAGTCTTGCCAGTTTTTCAACCCTCACATAAATAATTTACAGTAGGTCTTTAGAAAAAAAAAGACATTTACTACTAAAGTCTATTTACTGTATGTAAATAACTGGATGACTACTGAAAAACAGCTGCATACTGTATATTTCAAAGTGAAATTACCCATGATAATTTCCTTGTAAACTGCACTATATAGATATCAGAGAAGTTTAATAGTTCATTAAATCATATAATTAGTAGACCAGCCTACGCATGGAGGTTAGGCAGATCTTGATGTCACAAATTTCATGATCCAGATTTATTTGCAGGGAATGGGCACAGAAGGCTGAAAATCACAGCAATAGCTTATAAGAGTGACAGTAATTGTGTGCCATTATCACAAGGCTGCATTTTCTCAGCTCCTATGGATGCATGTCTCCTATTGCCTTGAATTTTCAAATAAATAAATCAATGCTGGGGAAATCATTATTTAAATACTTTTTTTAATGTAGAAATGTGTTTAAGATTTTTTTGGGCGGAGGAGGTTTGGAAGTTCTTTTAATTAACAAAAGAATTATGTTATACTTACTTTACCTTTAAATATCATAACTACTTTTTCAATTTCCTTTTCAATAAAGTAAGGTTTGTCAGATATCATTGTTTAATGAAACACAAGACATTTTCCAGTAAATCTTTTTAAGTTCAAACATATTTGTTAAAGAATGTGTAGAAATACACAAATGCAGAATTTGCAATTATGCCTCAGTTTAAATTAACACTTGTATCCCTTTGTAATTTCAGGCATTGTTTAGTAATAAATGAACTACCAGGCATGTCTTCGATTTGTGTCATCTACCACCGCAGAAAATATAATTTGTCCTAATTATTGTGTCACATATTGTTATCTGGCATATGCTATCTGCCAAAAGTTCTATAGATGGAAGTTGATACACTTAAAAACATATATTATCTCTGACATGAATGTCAAAGAAAAGTTCTGAACACAATACATGCTTCTCATAGGAACAAATGAAAACAGCACATTACTATTTCAAAGCACTTCAACGTTGTGTACCTATTCTCAATATATAGCTTTACAAATGTCTAAACCATTAAGTCTGCACTACCCACTACCTATAATTAAAATTGTATGCTGTAAAAATATACAAGGGTAATTATTATTCGCTATTTACTTAACAGTTTAATGTTGCATATTCCTAATGAAATTATACTATGCACATTGTACAAATAGGTAGAATACCTTTTTGGCATCTACATATATTTGTAATACTCCCCTCCCCCTATGATTAAGAGGAATATAGACCCAGTCTTAAATCCAGAATACATAGATCCAGTATTAATTGTACAGTATTGTACACAATTTATTTATTTATAATATGCTCAAGTATGAAGTCATTTACCTTTTCTAAACTTAACATCTAACCAAGTTGATATTTTTAATATGTTAATATCCATTATTCTTGATTATCATTATTATGCTGTATCGTGCATTAACTAAAACTTCTGAATATTGGATTGAGAATTATTCTAAAACGTGTGTGAAATCAATATTAAGTTTTAAAGCCCTAACACCTTTTCCCTCTGTTGTTTATGGGAGTGAGGGGAAGTCCGAGGTGAGGTACACAGGGCGATGCTATATACAGGCAAAATTCATGTAAAACAGTAATTTTGCATTGGCTGCTCTGTTTCCAATTTTTTTTTAGAAAAATAGCACAGCCTACATAATATAGGCAATGCTAAGTTTTCCGCTACCCTGTAGCACAGAACTTAAAGGACAACAATATCAAAAAAATATACCCCCATTACATGTCTACACTTCCAGCAGCTGTAATCGCTTACTCACATTTACAACCTTGCTTCCCTCTCTTAGATATCATACAGCAAAGATGAGTGCTAAAAGCCTGCCTACTAGATGGCCCAGGGCCATGGTTAACATAACACTTGTCATTGGCTGGTGGGAATGTCTGTTACAACCTCTCTCCCCCTCCTCTGCCAGTCAAACAAACTTAAAATGTCCTGTTGCTAGGTTACAGCCTACATAATCAAGCTGATCAAGGATGGGTAGAGGAGTGGTTTCTCGCTTACTAGCTTTGAGTGACAGTTAGAGGCAGATAGAAATGTTACACCCCCTTCACAGCATGCAATATCGACCTCGAAATGTCCCAAAATGAAGACCAGCAACCTTGCTCTGTGAAGTAAAAAGTCCTTTATTGGTCCAAGTTAAAAGCACATGCGGCTGGATGCCGCACAAACAGCACACAAGTAAAATGTCTATTATCCCAATACGCAAGTAAATATTAAATTCTCGAATCCGCAAGTAAAATGTCTATTATACCAATACGCGAGTAAATATCGAATTGACGAATATGCAAGTAAAATGTCTATTATACCAATACACGAGTAAATATCGAATTCTATAGTCCGCAAGTGAAATGTTTATTATGCCTATATGAGAGTAAATGTCTAATATCAAATCCGCAAGTAAAATGCCTATTATACCAATACGGGAGTAAAAATCTAATTCTCGAATCCGCAAGTAAAATGTCTATTATACCTATACACGAGTAAATATGAAATATCGAATCCGCGAGTAAATTGTCTATTATACCTATACGCAAGTAAATATCGAATTCATGAATCCGCGAGTAAAATGTCTATTATACCTATACGTGAGTCAATGCGGAATTCTCGAATCCGTAAGTAAAATGTCTATTATCCCAATACGCGAGTAAATATCGAATTCTCGAATCCGCAAGTAAAATGTCTATTATACCAATACGCTAGTAAATATCGAATTGACGAATATGCAAGTAAAATGTCTATTATACCAATATGCGAGTAAATATTGATTTCTCGAATCCGCAAGTCATTCATGGAATAATTATTGAATGTTCGAATGCGAGAACTCGAAAGTAGTGCGCGTCAGAGTAAAATCTAACATGGTCCCCAGACCATTTCCATGGTCCCACAGCTATTTACATTAAGTTACCATTGTTATTTTAATTGTATTTTATTCGAACTTTTCGAACTATTGACTTTAATGGGCCCATTTTCGAATTTCCATATAGTTCGAAATTTTCAAAAACGGACCGAACTTTCGAAAGTTCAACCATCTCTAGTTGTGACGAGAATGCAATTCATTTGTGATTTTCACCTTAAAGAATGAAAAGCTATCAAAATAGAAAATACCTATTTGAATCCAGAGATCGACAGTATGAAAACCATTCATTGAAATTGTAAATGACCTGTTTTGGAGTCTTAAAGAAACACAAACTGATTGTTGTTGATGTGTGGCCTTCACTAAATTGTGGTTACTGTTGTTGGAATTTTTGAGAATCTTAAAGTGCTGTTCAGTGGAGCTGACATGTAGAAAATATAGATTTAAAATCAAGCAAGTGCAATGGTGTAGAGAATTGCATCTCCTCTAACTAACCTGCCAGGTTATATCTAACTTACTTACACACTGTCAGTCTTAACAGAATGCGAGCACAAACTATTGTAAAAAGCATTTATATTGCTGACTTTGATGTAAAATATTTGCTGGAAACCTGCCCAAAATCGGCACCTGCAAATATTTATTTTTATATTGTAATAAAAAGATTATCAGGGTTATTCAATAAAAGTTGTTATCGTTTAAAATGGTGTTAATTTTGCCCCAACCAATCAGATGTTAGCTTTCAAATGTTAAATAAGATCTGATTGGTTGGGGCAAAATTAGCACAATTTTTAACAATAAGAACTTTTATTGAATCTCCCTGATATGTGCTTTCTATTGATTTCAACTGACATTTAAAAAATAAATTAGGCAATAGATATTTATATAGTGTAATTAGGAGTGTAAATAAAAATAATCAATGCATATGAAAGAACAAGAAAGCACTAACCTAAAATTCCTATAGTACTTAATAGTGTTCTTATGTGAAAACATTCCTAAAAAGCCAGAATAAAATCATGATTAAACTTGCCTATGGAACAAGTGATTTTGTTATTGAGTGGTTTATATTAGAATTTGCCATATAATTTACAAAAAATCAGTAACAAGTACCTGGACAGGAGTTGGAATTGATTAGTCCTAACTCCCGATATTGTTTCAATGAGTCCTGAGCTTCCCTGTATTAAAAAAAGCACTGATAGCCCAGCAAAGAATTCATGCTAAAATAAATATTTTGCATAAGGCCTTTTGTTTTAGATCAGAGATATATAGTATGTCATCTCTATGCCTTTCTTTTGAGGCATCAATTATTATGAGACAAGCAAACCCCCGATTCTTTAAAGAATCGCAAATCCCATTCAACCCTGCATTTGAAGACCTCTCCCCTCTCTTTCTCTATCTTTCCCTTCTGTCTCCCCTCTCTCTCCTCCCTCTTCTTTTTCTAGTTAAATTGATTGTAGTCGCATTAGTGCACCTGTAGCATACAAGAAGATGAGAGTAAGTATAGTATGTGATACTCCTTTTATTTGCACTAATAATAGTTTTCTTAATAGGTTAGCTTTTTTCCTCCCTTCTTCAGATCTTTACGTCATCTGGCAACTAACAAACTTTTACAATATACAAGATATACAAGAACAGAAAATACCATTGGGGGTGAGGATAGCAATATAAACAAACAGTAAAAGATAAGGGATGGATAATTGGAATATGAATGGGGTAGAGAATAATTGGTAAGGGGAGAGAGAGTCTGATAGTGATTTAAATGGCTCAAGTTAATGTTGATGTCTTGTGTTGAACAGAATTATAATTCTGAGTTCAAAGGTTTTCCTTTCCTGGGTAGTTTTAAAATTTCCCTTCAAAACCAAGACATTTAAATCTTAAGCTGTTTGCCCTGCCTGGCTGAAATGGTGGCCAGCAGGCAAACAATTATCCTCCTATCTGTGTTGTTTTATAGTATTCCTATGTGAGTTAATTCTTTTTTTTAAAGGCTGTGATGTCTCACCAATCGTCCCTTATCACATTTGTTACACTGTATGAGGTTCACAACATTGCTGGAGGAGCAGCAGTAGGATCCCGTGATGTTATAAGTCCCAATAGCATGTGCAACACTTTGTGACTGGTTGATGTTCTCACATTGTTTGCAATGGTTTTCTTTGCACGGTTTAATGCCCTTGTTGATATTGTTGCCCGTGTGAAGTTTCCTATTAACCAGATTGGTTTATTGTCTGAAAGCCAGAATAGGGGGCTCTGGGAAGATTTCTTTTGAAGTCTCATCCTCTGCGATGATCGGCTGTAGTTCTTTAATGACTTTCCGTAAACCTTCTAGTTCTGGATTGTATGTGGTTACTAGTGGTATACGAGTACTAGTACTAGATTTTTTCTCTTTGTATTGCAACAGTTTTTCTCTATGGGTATTTAATGCCACATTGATGCTGCTGTTTATAGTCTTGGCCTTGTAACCTTTTTGTTTGAATGATTCTGCCAAAGCCTTAAGGTGTTACTTCTGTCTTCTGGGTCAGAGCATATATGGTGGTATCTCGTAGCCTGGCTGTGTATGATAGCCCATCTGGTGTGTTGGGGGGGGAAACTGCTGTTGTGAAGATAGCTACACATTAGTCAGTAGGTTTTCTGTACACTGATGTGTGCAGTTTTCCATTATTGATAGAAATTGTGGTATCCAAGAAATCCACACAGTTCCTTGAATACGTTTTTAGTTTGATTGAAGGGTGGAATGTGTTAAACTGGTAGTGAATATGTTTAAGGTTGCCTTCCCCTTCTGTCCATATTAGAAAAATATCATCTATGTACCGGTGATAAATAAGTGTTTTTTGTTGAACAGTGTTTTGAAATCAGCCATGAATAGGTTGGCATATTGTGGTGCCATTTTATTGTCCAGAGCGGTCCCCGTGGTCTGTAGGTAGATATCATTATTAAACGTGAAGTAATTGTGTGTGAGAATAAATTGGATGAGCTTTATCACACTTTCAGAACTGTATTTATGTTGTGTCGAGGATAATAAAAAAACTGTGACATGCGTCAATCCCATCTTTATGGGGTATGTTGCTGTACAGAGCTTCTACATCCATAGTAACTAGCAGTGAATTAGAAGGCAATTGTTGGATATGTTGTAGTTTGTTTAGAAAACCTGTAGTATCCTGCAGAAAGTTAGTGGTATCGTTGACTAGTGGTTTTAGAACATTTTCTACAAGACAAACTGGACTCAACATTGACTTGAGCCATTTAAATCACTATCAGACACTTTTATAACCACTCTCTCCCCTTACCAATTATTCTCTACCCCCCCCCCCTTCACATTCCAATTAATCATCCCTTATCTTTTACTGTTTGTTTATATTGCTATCCTCACCACCAATGGAATTTTGTGTTTAGGAGGTTGATGACACAGCACAGCGTCCATGAGCAATGCATATCAACATCTGTTGGTTAGTATCATTATTATGAGATTAGATAGAGGTGCAACATTTAAACTATTGTTTTGGTTTGGACCCTTTAATGCTATAATTGGCAATGCTTAATGGATTTAGGCCCAACTACTCTAAATAAATATAATATGGGAAGTTCTGCTACAGTTACAATATACCTAAACACAACAGGGAAAGAGCCTTTGGCAGGCAGATTAAATCTGAATTTCCTGCTAGGGCCCAATTTATTCTGGGAAATGAGTATGATGGATGCATATTTTTGCCACCCCAGACAGAAACTGTAACCTAAAAAATAACAATTATTGTGTATGTTCAGTGAAAGGAGATACAAAGCTTTCCTATAAAGGCAAATGCAAACAGTTTTATAGGATTTCATTTAGCGGTATTCCACAGATGTGGCTATTACAATGCTCATATGGGGACTATAAAAAAGTTATTCAGTTTAACCGAATCTGTAAACATCATTCACCTTTGCAGACCAGAGGAGAAAGGATGTTACAATTTAACAGATAGAAAGCCAGCCTTAACTCAGTGTAATGTATAAAAGTACACATTTAAATTGTTTTATACCCAAGATAAACTTGAATAAACTTTTTCCCTAAGTAATTTAATTTAAGGCGGAGTGTATTTCTATACATGTGCTAGAGTACAAACATGCATTATTAATGCCTGGCTATTAACTTGCTGAATGTGTTCATTTACAAAGAACACTATCATTTTCCCTTTCTACATTATTTCATGATTTTATACATCTGAGTACATCCATTACCAGCAGCCTTAACAGACAATGGTATTGAATTACTATGTAAAATGCATTAATATATTATTTGCATTACAGTTTTTTAAAAAAAAAACTCCAGGATTGCAAAATTCCAGTAATATTTATAAAAAATAATAGATTTAACATCCAGAAATGAAAAAAGTCTTCAAAACATTGCTTTGTTGATCCTTATTACAAAAATAATAAGATATATCATTGTGCTAGATTTTAATACTAAATAAATGAAAGTAAGTAATAAGGGGGGAAATAGATACCAAATATAAATCAGATTTATATTGGTTTGATTTAGTATCTATTTCCCCCTTATTACTTACTTTCATTTATTGTGTATAGATACGGGTGCCTTTTTCCCCTATCGGTTTTTGCAAGGTTAAGGACTCACCACTTAGGTAAAAGGGGTATTCTGTTCAGTTCGTTTGTGTGTTTTTTGTTAGATTTTAATACTAGTTGGTTGAAATATAATTGTTTAGAATTTGATCATTTTGTTCTTTTTACTCTAATCCATCTGTTATTTTATTACCTTAAAGGGTAACTGTGGTCTCTAATTCTTCTAAACTAGCAAGGATTATATAAAAACCCTTCCACGTACCTTCAAAATAAAACCTATATTACATCTCTAGATAAAATTTGTGAGAAGTTATTGCTAGAAAAGGCTCAGCAATATTACTTCCTGCTTGAACACTTCCTGTTTTCAGCCATGTGACCAGCTTGTAGTCATGTGACCGCCTCTGTCTGCATTAATAGACTCAGATGGGACGGCACTTGCTTCACTAAAAACACTCAAATTTTATTTCATCATGGTTAAAAGCAGAGGCTCTTCTTAGCCAAAACGCTTATAGGCAGTATACACAGAACAGAGCCTCTGCTTTTAACCATGATGAAATAAAATTTGAGTGTTTTTAGTGAAGCAAATGCCATCCCATCTGTACCTATTTGTTGTGGAGGTGTTGCTGTGGGACCTTCGGACGTGCACGGCAAAGATCGGGTGAGATAGTGAGTGCCGGTGCTACTTCCTTGTTTGTTTGCATTAATAGACTCCCCTGCTCAACTGTCAATTTGTCCCTAGGTACTTCCTGTTTTTGTTCACCAGCATTTAGTCTTAAAGGACAATTATACTCATCTTCCCTCCACTCCTCTTCTTTGTTCATTACCTTTTACCCAGGGTGAGGACCTGAACTGCTAGTTCCTCACCCCTGGGTTCATGTAACTTAAAGCAGAGTCTTAGTGCAATGCTGCTCTGGTAGGCTCCTCCCCCTCCTCCCTGTCGGCGATGAGGCCAATAGGAAGGCACGCTCTGCAACAAGCGTGCCTTCCTATTGGCCCCGTCGTGCAAGGAGAGGAGGGGGCGGAGCCTACCAGAGCAGCGTTGCACTAACACTCTGCTTTAAGTTACGTGAACCCAGGGGTGAGGACCTAGCAGTTCAGGTCCTCACCCTGGGTAAAAGCTAATGAACAAAGAAGAGGAGCGGAGGGAAGGTGAGTATAATTGTCCTTTAACTGAGCATGTTTCTCCCCTGGGGCAGGGGTGGGGCAGAGTTCAGGTGATGTCACTTAACCTACTGGAAGCAGGAAGTTTGAAAATAAACCCTAATATTTTTTCTCAAATACCGCAGTCTTTTATTTAACCCTAACTTGTTTGGAGACCACAGTTTCCCTTTAAGGTGCAAGGAAATGTACTGTATATTATTGCATATACAGTGCCCACCTGCAAGGGCTGCAGATTGATTGCTTTGTTTGAAGGTATATATACAGTATATATATATATAAGAAATAATATGGAGTTGCACACAATTTCTCTTTGCAAATAAAAGCTTATATTGTCGCTATGACTTCACAAAGACAATGTTTCGGAACGTTTGGTTCCTTTTTCAAGTCAAAATCATATGTAAATCACAATGATATAATCACAGTATTTAAAGGATAAAACAGGAAATGACATCTCCTTTTATATTAATATTACATCATATCCTGAAAGGCAAACAAAATGGCCCATGGTGCACAGCATTCTACATGTGCAGCATGGTAATCGCGTACACAGACTGTATCTGTGTACACGATTACCATGCTGCAAATGTAGATTGATGTGCACCATGGATTCTTGCGTAAACCTAAAATTCTCTGCATTCTCATCTGAAAATGTAAAAGTCCATTATACAAATATTCCCAATCTGTTAAATTTGAGCACAGTGTGTGCATATGTAATAGCTTTGCACTTTGCAACTTGATAAATAGGAATGGCTGGATAACATTTCTAATGAATAAAAGAGTAATTGTCAACTCAACCTTTTACAAATAGGCCCTCAAGTGATGTCTAAGGCATTTAATATGCTGTTCTTATTTTGTTTGCTTCACAGTTTTCCAGCACAATGTTTCAGTAGTCAGTCAGCTACTGATTACATGTTTTACATTTACAAAAAAGAAATTCGAAAATCAGGTAATTTATACTAATGAGCACTAGAGATGGACGAATATGCCAGGTTTTTTTTCAGCAGCAGGCTCAAAAAATACTGGTATATTATGGTGGTGAAATTTCGTCAATTAACAGACAAAATGTCAGCATCGAAAGTAAAATTTCACCTGGAAATTGTAGTTTTAACTATAAAATCTTATCAGTTTAATTTTGATGGCCAAATATTGGTGTCAAAACTGATCATTTTGTCCCAAAACAATTTTGATGAAAATAATTTTTTTCATCTCTAATGAAAACCCCAACAGCTGGGATAAAACTGTAGTTACCACTTTTTACACATGTACACCAGCTGCTCCCTTCCTCCTCTATACCATAGTATTCCCATGGTTAAGGATATTGGGAAGGCAAAAGGTAAGATTTTGGTTTAATTGCATTAAATTGTTTAAATGAACTAAATGTTCAGCTTTCTATGTGGCATGGATTAGGGAATCGTCTAAATAGAAAAAGAAATGAAAGTCCAACCACAGGTTAAAAGGCATGTTTTATCATGTTTTATCTTATATATATATAATGATATATTTTCTGCTACTTACAAAAGCTAATACATGCATTTTGATTGGACATAATGTACAAGAGAAATCTACATCTACTACAAAACATTATTTCCTGTTGCTTGAATTAAGAAATCTAACCAATCTTCTATACATGTGAGTATTTTATTTTGCACTGTTTAAACATCACATATAAATGCTGCAACACAGACCAGAATGTGAGTCTCCCAGCAGACTAATATATAAATATGGTAACATCTGTTAATCTCGCCACAACTCTGATTCCAAAAAATTGTTGTATCCTGAAGTGATTTACATCATAAACAGAAAACAAGAGATTAAAGGGTTTCTTCACTGAGGAAAAAGCTTTTTTTTTGGTTTATTTTAAAGTACACCATCCCCCAACCCTCCTCCTAATTTTTTTTCAGAATTTCCCTTAGTTTGTTTGCTGCAGCATGGGAAATTTGTGCTCCTGGGGGTGTGTCTTCGCCTGTGCTGGGAGTGCTGTCACTCAATGTGCATCATCATGGTAGCAGACACACCCACTTGGCTGCAGTAAAGAAATCCTTTCCTCCCTGACTCTCTAAGTTCATATTTACAGCTGATCATGCAGAGAGACAGGGTAGGAAAAGTTAAAATCCTATTTTCCACAATACTGGGAGAACACTGGATGTTGTTTTTAATAAAGATTGTTTTGTGTCTAACTCTGAGAGGGGTGGTTGAAAAAGTGATCTAAGATTAATTTTTAGGGGGTGCTGGGAATATGAGGCAATCTGGTATGGGAGGGGGTGGGAGAGAAACACAAGCAGAGGGTGAGAGGGAGTATTGGAAGACAGAAAAAGGTAGTACCTGATTACTCCTCCATTAATTAGTGAACTCAGCAAGTGTGTGTGTGTGTGTGTGTAAAGAATTGACCAACCAGTCAGATCACACAGACAGCAGTCCCGACAGATCCCGACAACCCAGGTGACTTAACAGCGGAGACTCTTTAAAGAAGAACTAAACTTAATTTTTAAAAATCCTAATATGAAACTGTTTCTTCTCCGAACACCTATACATTGTAAGATTCTTCTCTAGTATGTTTCATTTAGTACATGTAAGTTATAGGTTCTGTTACTGCAAGGGTGGGAAGTTCAATTTCACAGGGGGCTGCATGAGAAACTTGGATTGTTATGCTGCACCAATAGGTTTAACTCTATTCTTATTATAGAGATTGCAAAACTCTTTTTATAATAAGATTAAATTAATATCCCTGGTTTATTGGATTTTTAATACAAGGTGTGTTATATTTTTGATCCATTCCATCAAATTCAAAAGATCAATTTATTGTGTCATCATTTTTTTAATAAAATAAATTAGTTGTCCAGCCTGAAACAATTTAATATTAAGATTTTTTGTTTACAGGTTTAGTATTGAGGGGCCGGTCAGGGACAGCCAACAGGTCTGTGTTACTGGAATGTTGTTGCCAGTACAACTTGCAGCCCATGTAGTCTTCAAAGAGCCATGCCCCCTGACCCCAGTATTCACTGTCTATATGCATCTGTATTTTCTATACAGACTAGCAAACCCCGCCAACCCTTAACCCTCCTCTGCACACACCCTCCCCTGTGAATGCATTGCCTGCACACACATGCACCCACCCCTGACCCTCCCCCGCCAGACCCTTTGGGCAACAATTAGATGATGTCATGGTTGCCCGCAGAGACTTTGAAAGCAGCTTTTTACTTTGCAGTTTAGTTACCAGCCAGCATGAATTGCATACAGTCCTTCTGGGGCAATACAAAATAGTTAGCTGATTTAAAAAAATATATATGTTCCTTGCAAAAGATAAAGCTTCTAAATTTACCTGTTAACCTTGCATATGCTGTGGTGGCTCACATGCTTAAACACTTGCTTTAGAAGCCCACAAGGTCACTAGTTCAAATCCCCAGACTTACTTTTATTTTTTGTTTTTATTATGTTTCTAGTAAAAGCTAAAAATTATTTATGTAGATGTGTTCCACATAGTTTGTCTATTAGGTTAGGGGTAAACGTTCTGATTTTAGCAAGGCAGAGTACAGGTGGTTGCAGGTTCAATCCCCATGGTTTCACCCAGCTAAGTGTACGCAGTACACTTCATGTGCTCTGTAGTGGAGAGCTGCCCCCTAGTACCCACAGGTCAGTTTCCTAAATCATGCAGCAACCACAGCAAAGAAAGAGGTAAGACACAGCTTGTTGTGTGTTTGTGAATGTGCGCTTTCCTTTGAGACAATGTTGTCTGGATACTTTAGTTCCCATTAAAAGGATAACCAGGCAAGACACCGCTGAATGGAGTCTGGTTCAGTGAACCTGATGTGAACAATTGATTCAGGGTGATGGAAAGTATTGTAGACTTTACAATAAATGTAGAAGAATGTGTATTATTTACCATTACCTACAGTACTAATCCTCCTGTTTAGGTTGGAGTATATACTCTTTTATATATATTATCTTTTGATTGATGAATAAATGGTTGTAGTGCCACTTTTTCAGCAGGACACACTAGAATACTTGCTTTGCTTCTTTATTTAAAGAAACTATCTTTCTGGATGCACCAAACAAAGTTCAAAACTTCATATAGTATCATCTATGTATATAATAGAAACTAAAACATAGTCATACATCATTGATAACTTAACTGGACTGTTTACCTTAGTACAGGGTAAACACAAAATATTAACAGGGCAATAATGGTAGACAGCATCACTTCAAGGGCCAATGTTCCCTGAGCTATATGAAAAACTTAGTAGGCAGATAATTTCCTACTCAAAACCCCCAAAAAATAAAGTAAGAAAGTACTTGCCTCAGCAACCTTCTCAGCATGGAAGACTCCACCCAGGTGCTATTGTTTTTCGAGCGCTCGTCCGGGACAAATGTCTGTTTGTCGTGGCAATAGTGGGCACGGCCGACAGTATGTGCAACCAATCATGCGGTCCCATAGGGAACCGTACGATTGCCCAGATTTACCAACACGTCCGATCACCGGATCCAGATCGGACGAACGGGCGACAGACATCAGTCGCAGCTGCGGACCAAAGGAGCACCCAACTGACTGATAGATGGAAGTACCAGTCGATTAGGCTGAAAAATCTGCCCGTGTGTACCCAGCCTTAAAAGGGAAATGTTAAATAGGTACAAACAGATATGCATTGCACCAAACTGTGCGGGGTCAGGTTTACTTATTTATCTTCCACTTCCTACCCACCAACTATAAATTTACCAAATTTACCATGTTTGCGTACCTTTGGAGGGTATGCAAACATATTTTGCATAAACAAAACACACTCTCCCTTCCCTCCATCCCACATGGTTGCCAGATCATCTCATATGACAAGGACACGCTTAATAAATGTAATTAGAAAGGCTGCACTGATTGCAAAGTGATTGAATATATGTTATTTGCAGGGCTGCACTGATTACAAAGCGAATGAAATAAAAAAAAACACATTAATTCTAACTCAGCCATGCTATACAGTATGTGTTTTTAATAGGCGCCCTTACTTGTTTTACTGATTTGGCAACCCTGCCTCTATCATTCACCTTTAAATAGGTACACTATTGAGAAATGCACTCCAAAGAGCTGTACTAAGATCAGGTAAACTTCATTATGCTCCACCTGCAGCTCTGCTCTCTTCTGCTGGTTTTTTATAACTGTACCATATAAAGGTATTGCTCTTACAATTGTACTAAGGTTGCCTCCTATGAAATTGACATGCTGCAGTGCTAAATGCCATTGCATTAAATACATGTTCTACTATTACAATGAAATCAATACAGCTTGCATCCCACTTCTAAATGTATGCAGCAATAAACACACTCCTATAAATGGTACAGTGCAGAAATAAACACATAAAAAGGCAAAGCTTCATGAAAAAATTTTCATAAATACATGAACATATGTTAACAGGTTGCTTTATAAATACATATGCAAAGGGTCAACAGCTTCCCCCTCTCTGTACTACTCTCCTTAGGCAGCAAATCAGCTAATCATATTTGCTGCTGTCTCTGATGATTGGCTTGGAAAGACTAGAAGGTGGGGACTCTGGGGTCAACTGTTAAATCCAACTTAGCATAAGGGGGTGGGGATACAGACACAAGATACCTAGTTAGCATGTTCAGAAGGAATATTGTGTCTGTGACCACCATGAAGAGGCAACACTAAAAAGAGGCAGTGACATCACAGGTTTCCAGTTAACAAAAATATTCTACAAATGATTTCTACTCTAAGAGGCTGAATTCAGAGGTGAGAGACAAATGCTTTTAGAAAAGTGACAATTATAGTATTTGTTGAGCTGCCATTGTATTTTGGGTTTCATTCTCCTTCACATTCATTCTTATTTCCTCTTCTGATATCTGTTGTCTTTCTGTCCATTGTGCTTGAATTTACAAGTTGACAGCAATAAATGAAGTATTACACCACTATTAACTTTGAGAACATGTTTTAAGTAGTAGAAGCACTACAGTTAGAAATGTTCTAGCTCAGCAAAAAAGAAATGCCAAATAAATAGATAGCTCAAATTGTGTTTCAATTTGCTGTGTCTCTCCTCAAAAGGGTGGATAATTCTGTATGTAGTATTTTTGGAGTGGTAGCATATAAAGTTTAAAAATGCCTTTAGTGTATTTTTCTAAACGGTTATTGATTAAAGATAAGTAACAATAAAAACCTCTCAAGCTAAGAAAAGTTTAAGGGATCCTGAGAACTCTGCAATAGTCAAAACAGCACTGGAAATTCTAAGCCCTCCACAGCGCCAAGAAGGTCAGTGTGGCAAACAGGTAAAATTATGTTTTTATCAAGGAACAATACTGTATGTAAAAACGGCTTTACATATTTCTCAATTTACTTATTTACATTCCTGTTTTACCTAACAAGGCAGGGCTTAAAAAAGCAGATAAAAGTGTTTCTGGCATTCTGCAGGAAAAAAAGAACACATCTAGTGTAATTGTTGCCTGTGGTGAGTTAAATGGAGCTGTAATGCCATAGGCAGTAAAGAACATCCAGCTGCATGTCAGCTCGAATATTTCAGGTATTTTCTGTTTCTATCAATTAGCCACGAAAGATGCAAAGAAATCAGAAAGATTCTAAAAATGAAATTCAGATTTGCTTCTATTGAATGGGCAAATATTGGCAGACAAACTGCTGCTATTAATGGCATAATAAGAAAGATGCAAACTACCTGCAGTTGCCAACATTTACCCCAAAAATTCATGAAGCAGTAATATTTTTTTGTCATTAATTTGCAAATGCACAGTGTCTATATGAATAATCTGATTTCACTGAAAAACAAAATTCTTAGTGAATACCACTTTCAATGACAACAGAAGTGTTAACGAGAGAATTTAATTTAATTTTCGTTCCTCTGTTCAGCATTCCTGTAGATTTTGGTACATTGCAGGAGGTGTGGGACTGAAGTTTAAAGGGTATCTCCACCCCCCAAACTAAAAATTTCTGTGGATACCCCAGCCCACCCCCAACCACTGTGTTAGTTTTCTAAAATAATCCCCAGAGACAGACTTACCAGCTTTCGTTCCCTTAGCTCTCTGCTCCCAGCTCCCTGCTTGCTGGAAGCTGCAAACAGGGGCCAGACTGTCAACTGGGACTGTGATTGGTTGAGAGTCAGCCAATCACAGATGCAGCTACCGGCTATGTAAAGAGCAGAGGGAACGTGGACGGGTAAGTCTGTTTCTTTGGCTTGTTTTAAAAAAATAACATGGCGTTTGGGGGTGGGCTGGGGTACTCTACACTACAAAAAAGGAGGTTTAAATCTAAGGGATGAAGAAGCCATGAGGGGATCTGGAGGGGAGAGGGAGGTCTCCCCTGTGCATGCCAGAGACCTCAACAAGGACAAGGAAGAAGCAGGCATCCGGATGACTCACAGAAAGCTCCTACTCTTCACTTTCTGGGAATTTGAGTAGGCACAACAGGAGAACCATAAGGAGCAGAGGAGTAAGGTAAGGATTTCTTAACACCTTAAGTGGGGCCAGTAGTGGGTTAAATTTTTGTTTAGGGGGTGGATATGCCCTTTTTAATTTGGGACTGTCCTGCATATTATGTGAAAGGACTGCTAATTCTTGTGCACTGTAACTTTTTCTGCAATCTATTATATTAGAGCAGCAATGTATTTAAAGAGCAACTGTGGTCTCTGAACAAGTTAGGGATGAATAAAAGCCAGCAGTATTTCCTTTTAAATGAGCCCTGGATCACATCTCTGACTGTAGCTTGTGAGAAATTATATTGCAGATAATGTTGATACTTCCTGCTTCCAGTATCTTGAGGGACATCACCTTCTACTCCCTTAAAGGAGAACTAAAGTCCCAAGAAAACATTGTCCCAATAGAGAGAGCACATTCACAAACGAACAACAAGCTGTGTCTCATGTCTCCCTTTGCTGTGGATGCTGGGTGATTTATGAAAATAACCTGTGTGTACTAAGGGTCAGCTTCCATAATTCACCTTATCTGGGAACACCCAGCTAAGTGTCCGCCGGACACTTCACAGGAAACTGCATTCTTGGTTCCTGAAAAGCTGACAGCCAATCATGTTACAGCTCAGAGATCCCTCCCTCTGATACAGAACACAGATATCAGTGCAGTTTTTGTGTAAACACATTAGAAATGCTCCTGTCCCTAACAATGATAAATTCCTATGCTTTACATACAAAAAAGAAAAGTAATCTTTGCAGTGTATGTCTTTGCTAGCACGGATGAAAGAAACAGAACATTTAACATTTCAGCATTCAGTATGGGGAATCAAACCAGCAACCTTCTATACTGTGTCTTTCTAAAAAGAAAGCTTTCTACCCCTAGGCCACAAGGGATTACAAATAATGAACATGTACATGAAGAGTCTTTATCTTTTGCTAGACACATAATAGAAACAAAAAAAGGAACATGGGGAATCAAACCTGTGTCCCAATAGTCTGATTTTTTTCCTAACCCAGCACTTTAACAGAACACGCCACAGGTGAACTCTCAATTGATAGAAGTAAATGCAAGTAAAATCAGTACACTATTTTGTATTGCTACTGGAAGACTGTCAGGAATTCATGTTGGTTGGTAAATAAATAACAGAGCTGCTATATATAAAGTTTGTACATATGTAGAAACTTCAAATTTTTCTAGAAACATGGAAACAAACAAACAGAAAAAGCACTAAACTCAGGCAGTAGACCATGTTATATTGTTTCATAAGTAAACTAGGGGATTTGAACTTGTGACTTCTTGGTCCGTTTGTTCCTAAACACACAGCATTTACATGGTGCGCCACTAGAAAGAGATGCTAGTAAGTCTGCACATAGATAGTGAATCCTGGGGTCAGGGGGTGTGGCTCTTTGAAGCCAACATGGGCTATGAGTTGTACTGGCAACAAGATGGAAGCCTCCTTTGTTACAGAATCTATTACTTATATCTACTAAATGCAAATAACTAGAGAAAAATCTTTCAACGTGTAGGTGTTCTGGGGAGAAAAACTTTCACATTAGGATCTGAAAAACTGAAGTTTAGTTCTCCTTTAAGAATTAATGCTTGGAAGACAGGAAGTACCTACACAGACATAAAATGACATGGGGGGGAGTTTATTAACTCAGACAGAGCCTGGTCATGTGATCGACCACGTGGTCATGTGTTTTCTTTAACTACTAATTGATAATATATTTGTTATGTATTTGTTATGTTGGTTAGTTTAAATGACTGTGAAAAGCATTACATTTTTTTAATGCAATTTCTATTTAAACATAGAGGAAAATGCTAATATGTATGAAGCAGGCTGCACGCTCTCAGTAACTAAGATAAATCCTTTATTTCACATAAATCCTTTAAAAACACATGGCACTGGATACAAACAATATGGACAGACTCGCGGGACACAGGTGGGCCTAACGCGTTTCATGACGTAAGTCACTTCATCAGAGGCTAGAGGATAGAGGAAAATGCTCTTACTATTTTTAGACTGATCACTTGCCAATTTCTTTAATTATTAATGGTAATGTTATGATACCTTTATTATTTATGTTACATTTTGAAGAAAGCGATCAATTCTCTGCATGTAACATCTGGTATGCAGTTAATGTTACATGTACTAATTTAACACATGGTTGTTGTGAATATGCTATTAATAACTTAAGAAAGGATAAGGTCTAGCTGCTAAATGATTTTATTATGTTGAAGGAAGTGTGCCTATACTAAAAATACATGTTTTATTTTAAAACAAGGGCTGCCTTACCCAAGGAAGGACCAAACAGTACACTCATTTGCATTATAATATTCATATAGACAATAGGCACAACTGGTCAAGTTAACTAAAAAGTACAGTGTGACACGTATACAATATAATTTACATTTATATTTAAATATATAATTATTCATTTTACCTGCAAAGTACATTTATCACCTCCTACATTGTGCACACTAGGAAAAGTCATGCCAAATCTTTTTTAGAAACATAGAAAATAAACAGATAAACACCTTGTTTGTCATATCTGTTGTATTCAATTAGATCAACTGGACTTGAAATGTAGTTCTTGAAGACGTTTCACTAGTCATCCGACTGGCTTTCTCAATTCAGAATGACTTGTACAAGAATCTGTGGCAATTATGTACCCTGGAAAATCCCAATTAGCATATCACAGCCAGGTGTTAAGGGTGTGATTGGATAGTGGCTAAGAGGTGTTATAGGAACGCCCAGAGTAAGGTGTTAAAACAGCATTGTACATGGCAGACAGTTGGTGTCGAACCCCCCCACCTCTATTTAGGCTTGGTTTCTTTATTTTCACATAAATGGCCTCCTTAACACCTCTCTTGAACCAGTCACGATGTCATTCGCCAATATGTTAACATTACAATCTTCAAAGGTATGTCCTTTATCCTTAAGATGCAGGTACACGGCTGAGTCCTGACCCGAGGAATTGGCTCTTCTGTGCTGGGCCATACGTTGATGCAGTTGCTGTTTGGTCTCCCCCACATACAACTCAGAGCATTCTTCACTGCACTGCACTGCATATATGATGTCGCTTTTCTTGTGTTTTGGTATTGGGTCTTTCGGATGTACCAATTGCTGCCTCAGTGTGTTACATAGTAACATAACATAGTAATTAAGGTTGAATAAAGACATACGTCCATCAAGTCCAACCTATTCACTTTTTTTTTTTTTTAACCCTACCTAACAGTTGATCCAGAGGAAGGCAAAAAACCCCAGCTAAAAAGGGGGAAAAAATTCCTTCCTGACTCCAAACGACAATCGGAAAGTATCCCTGGATCAACCAGATCTATATGCATTAATACCAGTAATTCTCAATATTTTTAGTTTTAGAAACTTATCAAGGCCTTTTTAAGTTATTCAATGAACTTGCCATTCCACATCTGCTGGAAGACAGTTCCACAGTTTCACCGTTCTCACTGTAAAGAAACCTCTCCTAACCTGAAGATGAAACTTCTTTTCTTCCAACCTTAAAGGATGTCCACGTGTCCTCTGATATGACCTATTAGTGTTGTTCGGTTTAAAGCAGACAGGGATACGATGTTTTTTGAAAATTCTTCTTAATTTCTCGGAGACCCCATTTAGGGTTTTGAACCTCATTTAAGTCATTTCTACAGAGCGATCAAGCTCTTGAGCGATTTTCTGTTTTAAAGGGATTTTTCTGTTTTTAAGGGAATTGAGAGCGTTAAAAAACTAAAGCGTTTAAAACAAGAAAGCGTTTAAGAACAACACTGCTATTTCTCTGCTGTGTATTGCTGTGTCTCTGCTGTATATTGCTGTTCCTGTGTCTCTGGTGTGTATTGCTGTTAAGTATGGACAGTTTTGTTGGGGCCGTGCAATGTGCATCCTGCCGCATGTATGGGATCTTGGAGCAGCCGCCCCAAGGGACCTATGTATGTGTCAGATGTGAGTGGGTTGCCCATTTGGAATCTGAGGTCCAGAATCTAAGGGGTAAACTTGCAGCATTGCAGGGCTTGGCAAATCTGGGGGAAATGCAGGTACTGGCAGGGGCCAGTAAACTGGAGGGTGAACATGGGGCAGATAAGGTGGAGAAGGAAGATAGATTTGTAAGGGTCACCAGGAGACGTAGGGGACGGAAGGATAGGGGGGCTTCTTCCCAGCTGGTCGATCCCAACAGATTTGCCATTTTAGGCGAAGATGTGGAGGACGATGGCTCGGAAGCAGCATGTATGGAGCGGGCCTTTCCCTTGAGCACCCAGGGGACGGCCATCTCCAATACAAGGGAGGGAGAACTGGGGGCTAGGAAGGATAGGCAGGTGGTAGTGGTATGGGACTCCATTATTAGAAGGGTAGATAGGGTAATCTGTCGCCAAGACCCTACATGCCGAACAGTGTGTTGTCTGCCTGGTGCTAGGGTTCGACATGTGGTGGATCGTGTAGACAGATTATTGGGTGGGGCTGGGAGTGACCCGGCGGTCTTGGTTCACATTGGTGCCAATGACAAAGTTAGAGGTGGAGGTGAGGTCCTTAAAAATGATTTCCGAGAATTAGGGGCCAAGTTAAAAGCAAGGACCTCCAGGGTAGTGATTTCAGAAATACTACCGCAGCCACGTGCTACGCTAGGGAGGCAACGGGAGCTCAGGAGTATAAATGCGTGGCTAAGAGAGTGGTGTAAGGAGATGGGGTTTGGGTTTTTAGAGAACTGGGCTGACTTTTCTGTTGGCTACAGGCTCTTTAGTAGTGACGGATTGCACCTCAATGGTGATGGTGCAACTGTTTTGGGGGAGAAGATGGCTAGGGGGTTGGAGGAGATTTTAAACTAGGTATGGGGGGGGGAATGTTTAACTACACAGGGGTAGATAGAGAAGTTAGGGATCTGGGGGCTAGTAACACAACGGAGGGAGGAGAAGGAGGAGGGGGGAGCATAGAGGATAAGGAGGCATGTACGACCATGTATGGAAGTTAAACAATTGATAATCTAAAATGTATGTTTACAAATGCAAGGAGTCTGGCTGGAAAAACCGGCGAACTTGAAATAATAGCGTTAAAGGAAAGGTATGATGTAATTGGTATAGCAGAATCATGGCTTAATGATTCACACGACTGGACAGTAAATATTGAAGGATACTCCTTATTTAGACATGACCGAGTTAATAAGAAAGGAGGAGGAGTATGTATGTATGTTAAACAGGAATTGAAGCCAAATTTAAAAGATGGAATAGATGGGGGAGCAAACGATACGGCAGAAACATTATGGGTGGAACTGTGTACAGGAAGCAAGAAGGTAGGTAAATTAATTGTTGGAGTATGTTATAAGCCGCCATATTCCAAGGAAGAGGTGGAAATGAATCTCCATATGCAGTTGGCGAAGGCTGCTGGTATGGGGCATGTTCTGGTTATGGGGGATTTTAACTACCCTGACATAGATTGGAGTAAGGGAACTGCCAGCACCTCTAAAGGTATAAAGTTCTTAAATTTTCTATATGAGCATTTTCTTTCACAGATGGTAGAAGTTCCTACTAGACAGAATGCGTTGTTGGATCTGGTGATATCTAATAACCCTGAGCTCATTATGGAGATGAAGGTAATGGGAAGCTTAGGGAATAGTGACCATGATATAGTGTCATTTAGTATAGGTTGCAAAAAACTAAAGTGCACTGGCTTAACAAAAACTTTTAACTTTAGGAAAGCTAATTTTATGCTTTTAAAGGAATCGCTCCTGCTCATAGACTGGGGGGAACTGTTTCTAGGTAAAGAAACTGAGCAGATGTGGACCACTTTTAAAGGGATATTAAACTATTACATTTCCAAATCGGTACCTTAAGGTAACAAGTGTAAAAAAATTAGGTCCAGTCCTGCATGGCTTAATGCTCAGGTAAAAAGGGAAATGGAAAAAAAGAAAAGGGCTTTTAAAATTTTAAAAACAGAAGGCACAGAACAGGCTTACAGGGAGTACAAAAGCTGTAATAAAGAGTGCAAGAAAGCAATTAAACTAGCTAAAATAGAAAATGAAATACGGATTGCCGAACAAAGCAAGTCCAACCCCAAAGTGTTTTTTAAGTATATAAATGGTAAAAAGATGAGGACTGAGAATGTGGGACCATTAAATTATGGAGCTGAGGTGGTTGTAGAGGATGCCGAAAAGGCTAATCTGCTAAACCGTTTTTTTACATCGGTTTTTACTGTTGAGAATCCTTGTCCTTACAGTAGGGATTGTAGCAATATGCAGGGAAGAAATGAAGAGTTTTCACATTGGATAACAGAGGATATGGTACGGAAACAATTAGACAAAGTTAATATCAATAAATCCTAGGATTTTAAAAGAGCTTAGTTCAGTTCTAGCTAGACCACTGTTTCTCATATTTTCAGATTCGCTTTTGTCTGGGGATGTGCCGCTGGATTGGAAAAAAGGCAATGTAATACCAATATTCAAAAAAGGTAGTCGTTCACAGCCTGGTAACTATAGAACTGTAAGCCTAACATCAGTGGTAGGGAAGGTGATGGAAACTTTGTTAAGGGATCATATCCTTGACTTTGTCTCCAGAGATCATCTTATTAGTAGTAGTCAGCATGGATTTATGAGAAATAGATCATGCCAGACAAATTTAATTGGTTTTTATGAAGAAGTGAGTAAGAAGTTGGACTCAGGCACAGCAGTGGATGTGGTATATTTGGATTTTGCAAAAGCTTTTGATACTGTGCCACATAGGCGACTAATGTATAAACTGAGGACTGTTGGCCTTGAAGAAAACATTTGTTCATGGATAGAGAACTGGTTATTGGACCGCAAACAGAGAGTGGTGGTTAATGGAGCTACATCTATGTGGGCTAAAGTTCTAAGCGGAGTGCCTCAGGGTTCTGTACTGGGGCCGCTTCTGTTTAATCTGTTTATAAATGACTTAGAAGGGGGCATTGAGAGCAAGGTCTCTGTGTTTGCTGATGACACTAAATTATGCAGAGCTTTGGAAACTTCCAATGATATACAAGTGCTGCAAGCAGACCTAGATAGATTATCAAAATGGGCAGCAGAATGGCAGATAAGATTTAATGTTGATAAATGTAAGGTGATGCATTTGGGATTTAATAATCGTTGTGCCACCTACACCATAAATAACTCTGTGTTAAGTTCATCTGTAATGGAAAAAGATTTGGGGGTTCTGGTAGATAACAGACTTAGCTGTAGCAAACAATGCCAGGTAGCAACGGCTAGAGCTAGCAAGATATTGTCTTGTATAAAAAGGGGAATAGATTCAAGAGAGAAAAATATTATTCTCCCTCTTTACAATGCCCTGGTAAGGCCTCATTTGGAATATGTGGTGCAGTTTTGGAATCCCATATACAAAAGGGACATCTTGGAAATTGAGGCAGTTCAGAGAAGGGCAACTAAATTAATAAGGGGAATGGAGGGGCTTGAATATGTAGGCAGATTAGACAAGTTAGGGGTGTTTACATTGGAGAAGCGGCGGTTGCGTGGGGACATGATAACCTTGTACAAATATATTAATGGCCAATACAATGAGCTCTCTGGTGCATTGTTCACTAATAGGTCATATCAGAGGACACGTGGACATCCTTTAAGGTTGGACATAGTACATAACATAGTAATTAAGGTTGAATAAAGACATACGTCCATCAAGTCCAACCTATTCACTTTTTTTTTTTTTAACCCTACCTAACAGTTGATCCAAGAGGAGCAAAAAACCCCAGCTAAAAAGGGGGAAAAAATTCCTTCCTGACTCCAAACGGCAATCGGAAAGTATCCCTGGATCAACCAGATCTATATGCATTAATACCAGTAATTCTCAATATTTTTTAGTTTTAGAAACTTATCAAGGCCTTTTTTAAAGTTATTCAATGAACTTGCCATTACCACATCTGCTGGAAGACAGTTCCACGTTTCACACTTCTCACTTAAAAAACCTCTCCTAACCTGAAGATGAAACTTCTTTTCTTCCAACCTTAAAGGATGTCCCAGTGTCCTCTGATATGACCTATTGTGTTGTTCGGTTTAAGCAACAGGGATACATTTTTTTTTTGAAATTCTTCTTAATTTCTCGGAGACCCCATTTAGGGTTTTGAACCTCATTTAAGTCATTTCTACAGAGCATCAGCTCTTGAGCGTTTTTCTGTTTAAAAGGATTTTTCTGTTTTTAAGGGAATTGAGGCGTTAAAAAACTAAAGCGTTTAAAACAGAAAGCGTTTAAGAACAACACTGCTATTTCTCTGCTGTGTATTGCTGTGTCTCTGCTGTATATTGCTGTTCCTGTGTCCTGGTGTGTATTGTGGTTAAGTATGGACATTTTTGTTGGGGCCGTGCAATGTGCATCCTGCCGCATGTATGGGATCTTGGAGCAGCCGCCCCAGGACCTATGTATGTGTCAGATGTGAGTGGGTTGCCCATTTGGAATCTGAGTCCAAATCTAAGGGGTAAACTTGCAGCATTGCGGGCTTGGCAAATCTGGGGAATGGCAGGTACTGGCAGGGGCCAGTAAACTGGAGGGTGGACATGGGGCAGATAAGGTGGAGAAGGAAGATAGATTTTGAAGGGTCACCGAGACGTAGGGACGAAGGATGGGGGCTTCTTCCCAGCTGGTCGATCCCAACAGATTTGCCATTTTGGAGAAGATGTGGAGGACGATGGCTCGGAAGCGCATGTATGGAGCGGGCCTTTCCCTTGAGCACCCAGGGGGCCATCTCCAATACAAGGAGGGAGAACTGGGGGCTAGGAAGATAGGCAGTGTAGTGGTAGGGGACTCCATTTATAGAAGGGTAGATAGGGTAATCTGTCGCCAAGACCCTACATGCCAACAGTGTGTTGTCTGCCTGGTGCTAGGGTTCGACTGTGGTGGATCGGTAGACAGATTATTGGTGGGGGCTGGGAGTGACCCGCGGTCTTGGTTCCACATTGGTGCCAATGACAAAGTTAGAGGTGAGGTGAGGTCCTTAAAAATGATTTCCGAGAATTAGGGGCCAAGTTAAAAGCAAGGACCTCCAGGGTAGTGATTTCAGAAATACTACCGCAGCCACGTGCTACGCTAGGGAACAATGGGAGCTCAGGAGTATAAATGCGTAGCTAAGAGGGTGGTGTAAGGAGATGGGGTTTGTTTTTTTAGAGAACTGGGCTGATTTTTCTGTTGGCTACAGCCCTTTAGTAGAGACGGATTGCACCTCAATGGTGATGGTGCAGCTGTTTTGGGGAGAAGATGGCTAGGGGGTTGGAAATTTTATACTAGGTATGGGGGGGGGAATGTTTAATACACACAGGGGTAGATAGAAATTTGGGATCTGGGGCTAGTAACACAACGGAGGGAGAGAAGGGAGGGGGGAGCATAGAGGATAGGATGCATGTACGACCATGTATAGAAGTAAATCAATTGATAATCTAAAATGTATGTTTACAAATGCAAGGAGTCTGGCTGGAAAACCGGCGAACTTGAAATAATAGCATTAACGGAAAGGTATGATGTAATTGGTATAGCAGAATCATGGCTTAATGGAATTGGCTCTTCTGTGCTGGGCCATACGTTGATGCAGTTGCTGTTTGGTCTCCCCCACATACAACTCAGAGCATTCTTCACTGCACTGCATATATATGATGTCGCTTTTCTTGTGTTTTGGTATTGGGTCTTTCGGTTGTACCAATTGCTGCCTCAGTGTGTTGTTTGGTTTAAAGCAGACAGGGATACGATGTTTTTTGAAAATTCTTCTTAATTTCTCGGAGACCCCTGCTACATATGGGATGACCATGTTCTTCCTCCTGTCTTGCTTTTCCCCTTCACTGTTGGTATTTGTGTTCTTTTCTTTCCTTCTACTTCTTTTGACAAAGGCCCAGTCTTGATATCCACAAGTTTTAAGGGCTCCTCTGAGATGTTTCATTTCTTTAGCCTTCGCCTCTGTGCTAGTGGGGATGTTCTCGGCTCTGTGTTGCAGGGTTCTGATGACACCCAGCTTGTGATCTAAAGGGTGGTGGGAGTCAAACATCAAATACTGATCTGTGTGTGTTGGTTTTCTGTAAACCTCTACTTCCAGTTTACCATTTTCCTTAACTTCTACCAAGCAGTCCAAGAAGGCAAGTTTGTTGTTTTGTACCTCTTCCCTTGTGAATTTAATGTTTTGGTCTACCCCATTAATGTGTTCTGTGAAAGCTTGTACTTCCTTCTGGTGGATTTTAACCCAGGTGTCATCAACATATCTGAACCAGTGGCTGGGTGCTATGCCCTTAAAGGTATAAAGCGCCTGTGTTTCTACCTCCTCCATGTAAAGGTTGGCCACAATGGGTGAAACTGGAGATCCCATAGCACATCCATGTTTTTGCTTATAGAACTTATCCCTGTATTTGAAATAGGTGGTATTCAGGCACAAGTCCAACAAGGAACACACCTGTTCTGGGTTGAGATCAGTTCTGCTGGTAAGAGTGCTGTCTTGGCCCAGCCGTTTTCTCACCATGTCAACAGCCTCCTTGGTGGGTATACAAGTGAAGAGAGATGTCACATCATAGGACACCATAGTTTCTTCTACACCGAGTACTATATCTTCAATCTTGTTGGTGAACTCCTGAGAGTTCTGGATGTGATGCATCAACGTATGGCCCAGCACAGAAGAGCCAATTCCTCGGGTCAGGACTCAGCCGTGTACCTGCATCTTAAGGATAAAGGACATACCTTTGAAGATTGTAATGTTAACATATTGGCGAAGGAACGTGACTGGTTCAAGAGAGGTGTTAAGGAGGCCATTTATGTGAAAATAAAGAAACCAAGCCTAAATAGAGGTGGGGGGGTTCGACACCAACTGTCTGCCATGTACAATGCTGTTTTAACACCTTACTCTGGGCGTTCCTATAACACCTCTTAGCCACTATCCAATCACACCCTTAACACCTGACTGTGATATGCTAATTGGGTTTTCCAGGGTAATAATGCCACAGATTCTTGTACAAGTCATTCTGAATTGAGAAAGCCAGTCGGATTACTAGCGAAACGTCTTCAAGAACTACATTTCAAGTCCAGTTGATCTAATTGAATACAACAGATATACCATGACCTGGATGAATGAGAACCTTCACAAACCTTGTTTGTCAAATATTATACTGCTGTAGAAAGAAGAACATCAATAATAATAAACACCATCTTGCCCTTTCCGGACCCTTGTTCAATATTTATAAAAGTTCTTTTAATTAGCTACCAGAACAAATGATAAGCCCCCAAAACATATTAATAAAAAATTACTTTACCCTTGAAATCTTGCTGTTACAAAGCATCTTGAATTAGAATGAATCCCGTTCCATTTAACTCAATGCAGTTAACAGTTTACTAGTGATTGAGTTTGAAAAAAAACATATTCTAGTTAAAATTCTCTTTTTTCCGATATCAGCTTAAAATCAGCATTAAAACATATGTTTAAAAATGCTTACAAAGTGTTTTAGATAACTTGGCAGTTTAACTTTGGCATTTACATCTAAAATATATTTGTTAAATGGCCACTTATTCTTGAAATAAGTGGCCATTTTTATTTGTCCTTAAAATAAATATCAAATAATAAAAACTGGATTTTGTCCATAAAAAAAACGACAAATGTGTTAAACAATCCAATTAAAAGCACAGGGTTGAAATAATTAGCACTTACCCTTTCTGCTGACTGTGCCGTTCCAAAAAATATTGGAATAAAAGCTAACCAAATAATGCAGGTGGTGTACATAGTAAATCCAATAGGTTTGGCTTCATTGAAGGTTTCTGGCACCCCTCTTGTTTTAATGGCATAAACAGTACATGTAACCATTAAAAGAATACTGTATCCAAGAGAACAAATAAGAGAAAGTTCAGAAATATCACATTTGAGAACCCCCCTGGCACTGAAAGGATCAGGTGTTCTTTGTTCTCCATAGTCAACTATAATATGCGGCGGATCTACAATAAACCATATGAAGACTCCAAGCAACTGAACAGATATAAGACTAAAAGTGATAACCAGCTGAGATGCTGGACTTATAAATTTTGGAGCAGTAACTGACTTTTTTCCTTGCTCAAATATTCGATGAATCCGGTTTGTTTTTGTAAGTAATGCAGCATAACTGAAGCACATGCCAAGTCCAAGAAAAATACGCCTCAGTGAACAAACAAACATATCTGGGGTGCCAATCATTAAAAATGTGATGGCGTAACACAAAAAAATCCCTGTTAGGAGCACATAGCTGAGCTCACGTCCAGATGCTCTAACAATAGGTGTATCATTGTATCTTACAAAGGTGACAATTACAAAGGTTGTTGCCACAATTCCAAGAATGGCTATAAAGACAGGGACAACAGCCCAAGGAGAATGCCATTCAAGTTTAATAATAGGGATTAGTTGGCAACCAGTGCGGTTTGCATTTGGTTTTTGATCTAAAGGACAAAGGTCACAGGTTAGTTCATCCACCTGATAATGATAGCCTTCACAGCGTTCACAGTGCCAGCAGCAGGGAACTCCTTTCACAATTTTCTTTCTTTCTCCATTCTTGCATGGCAAGCTGCAAACTGAGGCTGGATGCAGATGTTCTTTCCGTTTCCACTGCATGTCTTCCACCTAAACAAGGAAACATTGATCAGAATTCTGGCACATATACATTCCTAGGTTAATGTCCGGTACTTGGGGGAAAAAAAAAAAGTAAAGGTAACATAGAAAAACAGCAAACAATTCTAAAGAAGGAAAATTCTAGATGCAACATATCTTCTGGAAGGTATTTAGCAATAAAAAAAGCTTCTCTTCTTGTTTTGAGGATTTCAATTTGGCAAAGTTTAAAACAAAAGAAATATTTAAAAATGAGTATAGTATCATTTACACAGACACATACACTCAATTCATTATCGTTTAGGGTGAGTTTAAACCCTTGTTTGCTGTGGCTGCCCCAGTATCGCAAAAGCTATTAACGAGCTGCTGAGCGGCTCTTACTATGTAAGTATTTAATGCTAGCTATAAGCTGTTTTAAATACTCAGGGTTAAATTTACCCAGAGTCGCACAGTCGTGTGTGATACTCGTTAGGGATATCTACCAAGAGCGGCTGCTGCTCTGAGTAAATCTCCCTGATAGACTTATAAATATGATATACCAATGCTGTAAATAGTGTGCTCACAGGACTTTAAAAATCAAGATTTATTTATTGAAGCCTCAACATTTCCAAGCTGTAATATGGCTATTTTCAGGATCATGTTAAGGCAAAAAATATGCTGATAAAATTTAGATATATTCTTTGAGTGCACAGTCTATGGCATTTTTTTTTTAATTACCAGTAGTGCCACTGGTTTATTAATGAACATCTTATTGTAGTCAGTTTAGAACAGAGTACCTATTTCTAGCTTGTTTTTTAGCACATGGATCATGTTCACAAAATTGCATTAGAGTCTGAACTTATCAGTTGCAATGCACGTTTTAGCTGTACAGGCAGCTTCTGGGTACGTACATCTCTACTGTCACATGGCTTAATAGTTCTTGATAATCCTTTTCTCTTTGCCTAATACTTGACTTAATTTTTCTGTGGTTCCAACCTAAACAAATTCAATCAGGCATTCTTTAAATATAGATATATAATATATAATATATTGTTGGTACCCTGGGGACTGCCCTATTTTCCTTCTGTTTAACCACAATACATATATTTACATAGTTGTAAATATATGTCCATCTAGTTCAAACTTTTTAGCCAGGAACCATACATAACAGTTAAATCCAAATGAAGACAATCAAAATCATCCCAGCATATAAAGTGATCATATCCCTGTGCAAGTGCAGCTTCTCCAGTGTAAACAGCCCTAGTTTGTCTAATCTGTCTGCATAGTCAAGCCCTCCATACCCCTTATTAATTTAGTTGCCCATCTCTGTACTGTTTCCATTTTAAATATGTCCCTTTTATATACAATATTCCAAAACTGCACCATATATTCCAAATTTAATTTAAGGCCTCATTTAAGGCCTTTCCCATGAGCGATTAGCTCTGAGCGATTTTCTGTTTTAAAGAGATTTTCTGTTTTAAGAGAATTGACAGCGTAAAAAACTAAAGCGTTTATAACTGTGGTTGCAGCCTAGTAAATGTACTAACCTAACACTATTTATTTCTAGGAGGGTGCCTGTGTAAGTATAATCACTAGTGTATTTTTATTTTTTTTTACTACTATCTGCTTGAATAAGGTGGTAGGAATTGTTTGAGTAAACTCAAAGCACTGGATTACTAAAACAAATACTGGTGTTTAAAAAACACTGTTACCTGTGGAGCGGGGGCTGGTAGGAGACAAAGGAAAGGTTTTTTTTTTTCTCTCTTTCTGATTGGATGGGGGTGTAACTAATTGGTTTAAATTGGCTGAGGCCTGTTGGCTCTGGTTGGTTTTGAACCTCATTTAAGGCCTTTCCATGAGTGATTAGCTCTGGAGCGATTTTCTGTTTTAAAGAGATTTTTTTTTTTTAAGAGAATTGACAGCGTTAAAAAACTAAAGCGTTTATTAACTGTGGTTGCAGCCTAGTAAATGTACTAACCTAACACTATTTATTTCTAGGAGGGGTGCCTGTGTAAGTAATTAATCACTAGTGATTTTTATTTTTTTTTACTACTTACTGCTTGAATAAGGTGGTAGGAATTGTTTGAGTAAACTCAAAGCACTGGATTACTAAAACAAACTGGTGTTTAAAAAACACTGTTACCTGTGGAGGGGGGCTGGTAGGAGACAAGAAAAGTTTTTTTTTTTTCTCCTCTCTGATTGGATGGGGGTGTACTAATTGGTTTAAATTGGCTGAGGCCTGTTGGCTCTGGTTGGTTTTGAACCTCATTTAAGGCCTTTCCCATGAGCGATTAGCTCTGAGCGATTTTCTGTTTAAAGAGATTTTTTTTTGTTTTTAAGAGAATTGACAGCGTTAAAAAACTAAAGCGTTTATTAGCTGTGGTTGCAGCCTAGTAAATGTACTAACCTAACACTATTTATTTCTAGGAGTGTGCCTGTGTAAGTAATAATCACTAGTGTATTTTTATTTATTTTTTACTACTTACTGCTTGAATAAGGTGGTAGGAATTGTTTGAGTAAACTCAAAGCACTGGATTACTAAAACAAATACTGGTGTTAAAAAACAGTTACCTGTGGAGGGGGCTGGTAGGAGACAAAGGAAAGGGTTTTTTTTTTTCTCTCTCTTCTGATTGGATGGGGGTTGAACTTAATTGGTTTAAATTGGCTGAGGCCTGTTGGCTCTGGTTGGTTTTGAACCTCATTTAAGGCCTTTCCCATGAGCGATTAGCTCTGAGCGATTTTCTGTTTTAAAGAGATTTTTCTGTTTTTAAGAGAATTGACAGCGTTAAAAAACTAAAGCGTTTATTAACTGTGGTTGCAGCTTAGTAAATGTACTAACCTAACACTATTTATTTCTAGGAGGGTGCCTGTGTAAGTAATTAATCACTAGTGTATTTTTATTTTTTTTTTACTACTTACTGCTTGAATAAGGTGGTAGGAATTGTTTGAGTAAACTCAAAGCACTGGATTACTAAAACAAATACTGGTGTTTAAAAAACACTGTTACCTGTGGAGCGGGGGCTGGTAGGAGACAAAGGAAAGGGTTTTTTTTTTCTCTCTCTCTGATTGGATGGGGGTGTAACTAATTGGTTTAAATTGGCTGAGGCCTGTTGGCTCTGGTTGGTTTTGAACCTCATTTAAGGCCTTTCCCATGAGCGATTAGCTCTGAGCGATTTTCTGTTTTAAAGAGATTTTTCTGTTTTTAAGAGATTGAACAAGCGTTAAAAACTAAAGCGTTTATTAACTGTGGTTGCACCTAGTAAATGTACTAACCTAACACTATTTATTTCTAGGAGGGTGCCTGTGTATATTAATCACTAGTGTTTTTTATTTTTTTTTACTACTTACTGCTTGAATAAGGTGGTAGGAATTGTTTGAGTAAACTCAAAGCACTGGATTACTAAAACAAATACTGGTGTTTAAACACTGTTACCTGTGGAGCGGGGGCTGGTAGGAGACAAGGAAAGTTTTTTTTTTTTCTCTCTCTCTGATGGATGGGGGTGTTAACTAATTGGTTTAAATTGGCTGAGGCCTGTTGGCTCTGGTTGGTTTTGAACCTCATTTAGGCCTTTCCCATGAGCGATTAGCTCTGAGCATTTTCTGTTTTAAAGAGATTTTTCTGTTTTAAGAGATTGACAGCGTAAAAAACTAAAGCGTTTATTAGCTGTGGTTGCAGCCTGTAATTACTAACCTAACACTATTTATTTCTAGGAGTGTGCCTGTGTAAGTAATTAATCACTAGTGTATTTTTTATTATTTTTTACTACTTACTGCTTGAATAAGGTGGAGAATTGTTTGAGTAACTCAAACACTGGATTACTAAAACAAATACTGGTGTTTAAAAAACACGTTACCTGTGGAGCGGGGGCTGGTAGGAGACAAAGGAAAGGTTTTTTTTTTTCTCTCTCTCTGATTGGATGGGGGTGTAACTAATTGGTTTAAATTGGCTGAGGCCTGTTGGCTCTGGTTGGTTTTGAACCTCATTTAAGGCCTTTCCCATGAGCATTAGCTCTGAGCGTTTTTCTGTTTTAAAGAGTTTTTCTGTTTTTAAGAGAATTGACAGCGTTAAAAACTAAAGCGTTTATTAAGCTGTGGTTGCAGCTTAGTAAATGTACTCCCTAACACTATTTTTTCTAGAGGGTGCCTGTGTAAGTAATTAATCACTAGTGTATTTTATTTTTTTTACTACTTACTGCTTGAATAAGGTGGTAGGATTGTTGAGTAAACTCAAAGCACTGGTTACTAAAACAAATACTGGTGTTTAAAAACCTGTTACCTGTACGGGGGGCTGGTAGAGACAAAGGAAAGGTTTTTTTTTTTTTTTCTCTCTCTGATTGGATGGGGTGTAACTAATTGGTTAAATTGGCTGAGGCCTGTTGGCTCTGGTTGGTTTTGAACCTCATTTAAGGCCTTTCCCGAGGATTAGCTCTGAGCGATTTTCTGTTTTAAAGAGATTTTTCTGTTTTTAAGAGAATTGACAGCGTTAAAAAACTAAAGCGTTTAAACAAGAAAGCGTTTAAGAACAACACTATTTCTCTGCTGGTGTATTTGCTGTGTCTCTGCTGTGTATGCTGTTTAGTATGGACAGTTTTTTTGTGGGGGCCGTGCAATGTGCATCCTGCCGCATGTATGGATCTTGGAGCAGCCGTCCCAGGGACCTAGTATGTGTCAGATGTGAGTGGGTTGCCCATTTGGAATCTGAGGTACAGAATCTAAGGGGTAAACTTGCAGCATTGCAGGGCTTGGCAAACCTGGGGAATGCAGGTACTGGCAGGGCAAGTAAACTGGTGGGTGGAGATGGGGCAGATAGGGTGGAGAAGGAAATTTGTAAGGGTCACCAGGGGAAGTAGGGGACGGAAGGATAGGGGGGCTTCTTCCCAGCTGGTCGATCCAACAGATTTCCATTTTAGGTGAAGATGGCTCGGAAGCAGCATGTATGGAGCGGGCCTTTCCCTTGACACCCAGGGGACGGCCATCTCCATACAAGGGAGGAGAATGGGGGCTAAGGGAGGATAGACAGGTGGTAGTGGTAGGGGATTCTATTATTAGAAGGGTAGATAGGGTAATCTGTCGCCAGGACCCTGCAGCCGCCGACAGTGTGTTGTCTGCCTGGTGCTAGGGTTCAACATGTGGTGGATCATGAGACAGATATTTGGGTGGGGCTGGGAGTGACCCGGCGTTCTTGGCTCACATTGGTGCCAATGACAAAGTTAGAGGTGGAGGTGAGGTCCTTAAAAAATGATTTCCGAGAATTAGGGGCCAAGTTAAAAGCAAGGACCTCCAGGGTAGTGATTTCAGAAATACTACCGCAGCCACGTGCTACGCTAGGGAGGCAACGGGAGCTCAGGAGTATAAATGCGTGGCTAAGAGAGGTGGTGTAAGGAGTGGGGTTTGGGTTTTTAGAGAACGGTGGCTGACTTTTCTGTTGGCTACAGGCTCTTTAGTAGTGACGGATTGCACCTCAATGGTGATGGTGCAACTGTTTGGGGGAGAAGATGGCTAGGGGGTTGGAGGAGATTTTAAACTAGGTATGGGGGGGGAATGTTTAACTACACAGGGGTAGATAAGAAAGTTAGGGATCTGGGGGCTAGTAACCCAACGAGGGGAGAGAAGGAGGAGGGGGGAGCATAGAGGATAAGGAGGCATGTACGACCATGTATGGAAGTTAAACAATTGATAATCTAAAATGTATGTTTACAATTCAAGGAGTCTGGCTGGAAAAACCGGCGAACTTGAAATAATAGCGTTAAAGGAAAGGTATGATGTAATTGGTATAGCAGAATCATGGCTAATGATTCACAACACGCTGACAGTAAATATTGAAGGGTACTCCTTATTTAGCATGACCGAGTTAATAAGAAAGGAGGAGGAGTATGTATGTATGTTAAACGAATTGAAGCCAAATTTAAAGATGGAATGATGGGGGAGCAAACGATGCGGCAGAAACATTATGGGTGGAACTGTGTACAGGAAGCAAGAAGGTAGGTAAATTAATGTTGGAGTGTGTTTATAACCGCCAAATGCCGGGGAAGAGGTGGAAATGAATCTCCCTATGCAGTTGGTGAAGGCTGCTGGTATGGGGCATGTTCTGTTTATGGGATTTTCTACCCTGAAATAGATTGGAGAATGGAACTGCCAGCACCTCAAAGGTATAAGTTCTTAAATTTCCTATATGGCATTTTCTTTCACAGATGGTAGAAGTTCCTACTAGAAAAATGCTTGTTGGATCTGGTGATATCTAATAACCAGAGCTCATTTGGAGATGAAGGTAATGGGAAGCTTAGGATTAGTGACCATGATATAGTGTCATTTAATATAGGTTGCAGAAAACTAAAGTGCACTGGCTTAACAAAAACTTTTAACTTTAGGAAAGCTAATTTTATGCTTTTAAGGAATCGCTCCTGCCATAGACTGGGGGGAACTGTTTCTAGGTAAAGATACTGAGCAATGTGGACCACTTTTAAAGGGATATTAACTATAACCTTTCCAATCGGTACCTTTAGGAAACAAGTGTAAAAAAATTAGGTCCCTCCTGCATGGCTTAATGCTCAGTAAAAAGGGAAATGGAAAAAAAGAAAAGGCTTTTAAATTTTGAAAGCAAGGGGCACAGAACAGGCTACAGGACTTCAAAAGTTGAATAAAGTGTGCAAGAAAGCAATTAAACTAGCAAAATAAAAATGAAATACGGATTGCCGAACAAAGCAAGTCCAACCCCAAGATGTTTTTTAAGTATATAAATGGTAAAAAAGATGAGGACTGAGAATGTGGGACCATTAAATAATGGAGCTGAGGTGGTTGTAGAGGTGCCGAAAAGGCTAATCTGCTAAACCGTTTTTTTACAATCGTTTTTTACTGTGAGAATCCTTACGTAGGATTGTAACAATGTGCAGGAGGAAATGAAGAGTTTTCACATTGGATAACAGAGGATATGGTACGGAATCAATTAACAAAGTTAATATCAATAAAGCGCCAGGACCGATGGATTGCATCCTAGGATTTTAAAAGAGCTTAGTTCAGTTCTAGCAAGACCACTGTGTCTCATCTTTTCAGATTCGCTTTTGTCTGGGGATGTGCCGCTGGATGGAAAAAAGCCAATGTAATACCAATATTCAAAAAAGGTAGTCGTTCACAGCCTGGTAACTATAGACCTGTAAGCCTAACATCAGTGTAGGGAAGGTGATGGAAACTTTGTTAGGGATCATATCCTTGACTTTGTCCCCAGAGATCATCTTATTAGTAGTAGTCAGCATGGATTTATGAGAAATAGATCATGCCAGACAAATTTAATTGGTTTTATGAAGAAGTGAGTAGAAGTTAGATTCAGGCACAGCTGTGGATGTGGTATATTTGGATTTTGCAAAGCCTTTGATACTGTGCCACATAGGCGACTAATGTATAAACTGAGGACTGTTGGCCTTGAAGAAAACATTTGTTCTGATGAGAGAACTGGTTATTGACCGCAAACAGAGAGGGGTGGTTATGGAGCTACATCTATGTGGGCTAAAGTTCTAAGCGGAGTTCCTCAGGGTTCTGTACTGGGGGCCGCTTCTGTTTAATCTGTTTATAAATGACTTAGAAGAGGGCATTGAGAGCAAGGTCTCAGTATTTGCTGATGACACTAAACTATGCAGAGCTTTGGAAACTTCCAATGATGTGCAAGTGCTGCAAGCAGACCTAGATAGATTATCAAAATGGGCAGCAGAATGGCAGATGAGATTCAATGTTGATAAATGTAAGGTGATGCATTTGGGATTTAATAATCCCTGTGCCACCTACACCATAAATAACTCTGTGTTAAGTGCATCTGTAATGGAAAAAGATTTGGGGGTTCTGGTAGATAACAGACTTAGCTGTAGCAAACAATGCCAGGTAGCAACAGCTAGAGCTAGCAAGATATTGTCTTGTATAAAGAGGGGAATGGAATCAAGAGAGAAAAATATTATTCTCCCTCTTTACAAGGCACTGGTAAGGCCTCATTTGGAATATGCGGTGCAGTTTTGGAATCCCATATACAAAAGGGACATCTTGGAAATTGAGGCAGTTCAGAGAAGGGCAACTAAATTAATAAGGGGAATGGAGGGGCTTGAATATGCAGGCAGATTTGACAAGTTAGGGCTGTTTACATTGGAGAAGCGGCGGTTGCGTGGGGACATGATAACTTTATACAAATATATTAATGGCCCATACAGTGAACTCTCTGGTGCATTGTTCACTAGTAGGTCATATCGGAGAACTCGTGGACATCCTTTAAGGTTGGAAGAAAAGAAGTTTCATCTTCAAGTTAGGAGAGGTTTCTTTACAGTGAGAACGGTGAAACTGTGGAACTGTCTTCCAGCAGAGGTGGTAATGGCAAGTTCATTGAATAACTTTAAAAAAGGCCTGGATAAGTTTCTAAAACTAAAAAATATTGAGAATTACTGTTATTAATGCATATAGATCTGGTTGATCCAGGGATACTTTCCGATTGCCGTTTGGAGTCAGGAAGGAATTTTTTCCCCCCTTTTTAGCTGGGGTTTTTTGCCTTCCTCTGGATCAACTGTTAGGTAGGGTTAAAAAAACAAAAAAGTGAATAGGTTGGACTTGATGGACGAATGTCTTTATTCAACCTTAATTACTATGTTACTATGTAAGTAATTACTAGTAATTTTTAAAGAGGGGGAATATTTTTTTTCCCTTTAAATAGGAACTAGAGTGTCCAATTGTCCTTTAGGTTTGAAGGCTAGAGATGCTGCATGTAACACTGTATTTACTTAACTATAGATTCATTGTTACGGTAGTTTTGTAGTGACAATATATCCAACTAAAGTTTTTGATGTAGCTCTGAAATTCCCGTGGTGCTTAGTTCCTTAGTGAACGTGTCATTTTCAATCCCTTACCTACAGTTGTAACTTTTATAATGCATGCTGCACACTGCATTGGTTTCAATGTAGTGTTTAGTTCTAATTGACTAATTAAATACACCTGATAGGGAGCTACATCGACCGCAGATATTTAAGGAGAACATATATAGTAGAATGTTAATAGTTATTTCAACAAATCACTTTCGTTTATTCGGTCAGTTTCAAAGGTGTCTAGATTTGAATGTACAATATCTCAACCTAATGTTAATTAAAACACTAACTTTAAATGCATACCCTACTACTGTAACATTCTGCTACTTGGACTCCTGGCCTGCCACCTTTCCCCTCTCTAGTCTTAAACTCAGCAGATTGGATCATCTTACTCTCCTCCAAAAGAGAACCCACAACCCCGATACTGCAGTCCATAGGGTGGCTTCCCATCAACAAAGAATCATATTTTATACCCTTATATAAATATAAACACAGCAAGGAGCTGTAAGAAACCCACTATACTCCAAATGGAGGCACTCAATGTAGCAATAGCCTCTGGGGAAATATAAATAACCCACATATAATACTATAATGAGGGTAAAAAATACACATTTAGGAAGATTCCATCTAAAATCATTATTTTATTGAACATTACATAAGTAAATATATTTCCCATCCCAAGCATCTATAAACTGGGCGTCCCCAGTATAAGCAGGGCCAGCGTATACCCCATAAATCGGTGCAGATAAGCTGAGAAGTTAGATAACTGAAAAGCAATAAGTAGTGGCCAAATATACATGCAAAACGTGCCCCTCCGTGCAACTGTCTTCCTCCTGGGTCGGGGTAAGCACAATGCAATAAATAGGTAGTTACACATGCGGTTAATCAGAGGGTAAAGCAGCAAATAGATAGAAAAATAAGCATAAAGTAGATCATAGATAAGCAGGTAAGTACAACTCCAAGTATGGCCCCATACACATATATGCACAGCAGTAAGCCTCCGAATAAGTTCAATTGCGCCCACACATTACCGCTCTTCTAATACGCATTACTAGTCCCTCCCGCATGTCTTTCGACCTTAGCTACACCGATCCCATCACTGTCCGACCATCCAGCCGGTCTTGGGGTCTCTAAACATCAGCTCACCGATACATGAGCACACACCGAACCTGCGCTGACCTATCTGCGTCTCGGAAGTCCCGTCTTCCTTCTTCCGGGTCTCATTCATTATGATGTCTCCGGTTCTTTTAAATCCACAATGTGTGTTCCCAAAAAGGGGTATGTGTTGCAACAGTGTTGCTTACAATAAGTTACACAGTATACACAATTGTCTAGGAAAAGTTAGTAAAGGAAACTTTTAAGTTTCCTATATTCCATACCCAAATAGCTACCATCAGTAACACAAAGGGACATATGGTATATATAGAATTCATAATAGATTACAATGCTCAATTGTGAGAATGGCTTTCAAATAGAAATATAAAACATGTTTATACATACAGTATTGGGTAACTTAGATTAAATTCATATGCAAGTGCAACAGATAGAGGCAAATTCAGCAAGACAGCTATAGACATATTTATATATTTTTATATATTTATTTCAGGGGGGAATACTTTTTAGATATTACTGGAGGCAATAGAACTAATATCAGATGTTATAAGAAGCAATGGTAAACCAATTCCTCATTTAAGCCACTAGGGGCTACTGTATTGGCTTCATAAATCCACCTTGCCTCTTTTTGAAGTATGAGTTTATCCCAATTTCCCCCCCCCCCCAATTGGTTTGTCTACTTTTTCAATACCCCTACATAGCAATCCCTCCGGATCACTATTGTGGTATTGCACAAAATGCCTTGCTACGGAACTCATTTTTTCCTTATTCAGGATATTGCTAACGTGTTTCAACACCCTTGTGCCCAGCTGTCTAATTGTTTTGCCAATATATCTTTTAGAGCATGTACACTCCAGCACATATATAACACCCATGGTCTTACAATTAATAACATTTTTAATTACATGTTTTTTATTATCTATTCCATATATAAAATCTTGTTTCTTTTTGCACATATATTGGCATGCCTTGCATTGCCAACATTTAAAAGATCCCATTAATTTCCCTTTATTTAACCAATGCTGGGGTATAGCCTGTCGATATTCACCCCGGACCACTTTTTGTCTGATTGTTGGTCTAGCTGTAAGAAGTGCTTTACTTGGTAAGACCTCTGCAAGGGCTTTATCTGAAAGCAGGATGTACCAGTATTTATTCAGTTTTGGTCATCCATGTCCAATCCTTATTATATTGAGTAATAAGGCGAATTGTATTATTATGTTGTTCTGTACATGGTTTATTATTAAATAACAATGCTGTACGATTGCTATATTTAGCCCTCTTATACGCTTTGTTCAACCATTTATCGCTGTAGGTTTCTAGGAACCTAGTTCTTAAATCATTTGCTGAATTTTCAAAATCAGCCATATTTGTGCAATTACAACGTAAACGTATTGGCCTGTGTGTATTCCTCTAAGAAGATAAGGTAGGTGCATGCTCTGTGCTCTTAACAGAGCATTTCCCCGCTGTGAGCTTTCTATAGACCTCAGTCTGCAGTTCCCCTTTATACTTCTTAATTAGGAGGTCCGAAAATGGTATTTGAGTGAGGCTTTTTTCACATGTAAATTTTAGGTTTCAATCGTTGTGGTTAATGGTGTCTGCAAATCTGTTAAGGTCCTTTTCAGTACCTTACCAGAGAATGATGACGTCGTCTATATAACGAGCCAACAACGATATATGGGACCATGCCCATGTTAAATCCTCACTCATAATTACCTCCCTTTCCCACAGGCCCAAATACAAATTCGCATACGTCTGTGCACATGCCATACCCATAGCGGTTCTGGTCATTTGACGAAAGTATTTTTGGTCAAACATAAAGCAGTTGTTTTGTAATACCAACTTCAATAATTCCAGTACCAAGTTAGAATGCTGTATTTATAGCCTCTTGTCTCCAGAAACTAACTGATACTCCAAATTCCTTTATCAAAGGGAATAGAAGGATATAATGATTCAACATCAATGCTAACAAGCATTGTTTGTTCATTAACCTTAAGTTTATCTAGACGCTTTACCACTTTCCGTGAAAGGGATATATAAATATCCCTTATATTATATAAATAAATTTATATTTTTATGGAGATTGCATTGAGTTTTTAGAAGCAACTAATTAGGTGGGGGTATATAACATTATTACATAATTACATATGGGAAAGGTCTATATGTATGTGTGTAATTATCACTATTTAATTAAAATCACCATAAGAAATAACACTATACAAAGTATAGTACTACTACCCAACACTACCTACTACTGAATTACAAAACAAGTGATATACAATATGCTTGTGCAGGTTCTCATTCATCCAGGTCATGGTATATCTGTTGTATTCAATTAGATCAACTGGACTTGAAGTTTAGTTCTTGAAGACGTTAGTTCTTGAAGACGTTTCGCTAGTCATCCGACTGGCTTTCTCAATTCAGAATGACTTGTATAAGAATCTGTGGCAATTATGTACCCTGGAAAATACCAATTAGCATATCACAGCCAAGTGTTAAGGGCGTGATTGGATAGTGGCTAAGAGGTGTTATAGGAACGCCCAGAGTAAGGTGTCAAAACAGCATACTTTCTCCATAGAAAGTAATGAGACAATCCAGTTTTTGTTTGCTAGACTGTTATAAGAAGGCTCTACTTCATTTTATACTCGTGGAGAGCTTTCAGCTCCTTTATCCAAACCTCTCCCTAACTTGTCAAGCTAATCAGTATCCAGTGTTTTCCTATAGGTGGTATATTGCTGTGGTAAATACCAATAAGTATGAACCTAGCATGTTATTCTGAATCCAGTATAGGGTCTCAGGATGTCCAATGGTGCTGTTCAGATGAATTACACATTGTGGCAGGATTGCCTGGATCTGTTTTCAGATCTGCAGGGTAATACCATTTAGGCTGGATATAAATAACACTATCGTGTTATATAGCATCTGCTTTGAGTGAGAGCTTTTCCGGGACAAATTACTGTTGGTTGTGGCAACAGCGGCTGTGGTCAGCAGGGCATGTAACAGACTGATCATGTGGTCTCATAGGGAACTGCATGATCAGCCGTGATTTACTAACTGAACCGTTTGTCTTATACGGACAACCAAACTCGGTCTCTGCTGGCCGCCCCACACCATCAGATATTTCCAGCTGACTGATCCATGGCACTATCGGTTGGTTACTGGTGTTTACCCAGCCTTAAGGTTTGTACACACGTGCGATGTGTACGAACGGCCGATAATTGCGCCATGCATGGGAACTTTATCGGGTGAAATGGGCATTCTGTCGCTACGCGATATACGGCATGATAATCGGCCTTTCGTACACGTCGTGCGTCAACACCCGCAATTGCATGTGTGTACAAACCTTTAGATTTCATGGATTATAACTGCCAGGTAGATGGTTTTTGGAAGTGAGGGCAAATATAGTAAGGTTTATGACTCTAACAGGGAGATTCACCCAGAGGCACAAGTTCTCCAGAGGGTGAATCTAACCCTCACATAAGTATTTAAGGCCAGCTATTAGCACACAACCTCTGGTAAATTACTTTGCAACAGCCGCATGAGTGCCTCTTCCGGTACTCGCGCTGCTGCCGCAAAGCAAGTCTTAACATCGCGCCAACTGATCGACCCATATAATGCTTCCCTAATCCAATACTCTAAAAGCTATGGATGTAAGGGAAGAGCAGATGAATCACTTGCATACCCTTGGGTAGGAAGCGTTAAAGCACGAAAGTGGGCTTTTAATGTCTGTAAGTCAGGAAAATATCCAGGATTTATGAAAACTAAAATTTCCAGAATTCTGTGCAGCCAGGGAATGCTGGGAGTTGTAGTTTTGTGAAAAGTTCATTAAGAAGAAACTAACTGCAAAACAGAGAATGCTGGGATTTGCAGTTTTCAAACATGTGAAAGGTCACAAGCTTAGGCTGTATTAGATCTAGACAGATGCCTTAGCTACAGAATATTAAGAAAAACTTACTGCAAACAGAGAATGCTGGGAATTGTGGTTTTCAAACACGTGAAAGGTCACAAGTTAAACACACCTGCTATATACCATTAGGCTGTACTATATTTTACTATATTTAGATACATGCCTTTGCCACAGGCTATAAATCAGATACTTTGCATGACACATTTATTTAAGTGAGAAATACTTGTTTATATGTTAGATTATTAGGGTAATGCTATTATAATAACATGAGTCTATGAGGTACCTTCTGTTATAAGAAGGCTCTATTTCATTTTATACTCTGTGGGGAGCTTTTAGCTCCTCTATCCACACCTCTCCCTAACATGTATATTCAATCAGTATTTTGTGCTACCAAGTCCTAACCCCATAGTGACTGTAAATCTGGAACTTGTTGTGGTAAGTACTAAGTATGAACCTTGCATGTTAATCAGGATACTGTATAGGAATTAAGGTGGCCATACATATATCTGATTTTACTTAACCAACCAAGTGCTCCTGCGATATTAGATCTATCCTGCCAGAACCACCTTTCCCATTGCTTGTGAAGGTTCTCATTCATCCAGGTCATGGTATATCTGTTGTATTCAATTAGATCAACTGGACTTGAAATGTAGTTCTTGAAGACGTTTCGCTAGTCATCCGACTAGCTTTCTCAATTCAGAATGACTTGTACAAGAATCTGTGGCAATTATGTACCCTGGAAAATCCCAATTAGCATATCACAGCCAGGTGTTAAGGGTGTGATTGGATAGTGGCTAAGAGGTGTTGTAGGAACGCCCAGAGTAAGGTGTTAAAACAGCATTGTACATGGCAGACAGTTGGTGTCGAACCCCCCACTCTATTTAGGCTTGGTTTCTTTATTTTCACAGGAGGCCCTTATGTGAAAATAAAGAAACCAAGCCTAAATAGAGGTGGGGGGGTCGACACCAACTGTCTGCCATGTACAATGCTGTTTTAACACCTTACTCTGGGCGTTCCTAAACACCTCTTAGCCACTATCCAATCACACCTTAACACCTGCTGTGATATGCTAATTGGGATTTTCCAGGGTACATAATTGCCACAGATTCTGTACAAGTCATTCTGAATTGAGAAAGCCAGTCGGATGACTAGCGAAACGTCTTCAAGAACTACATTTCAAGTCCAGTTGATCTAATTGAATACAACAGATACACCTTTCCCATTCTTCTATGCCACCGACAGGCGGATCTTGCAGGATCAGTCTAATGTCGCGGGAGCACTCGGTTGGGTAAGTAAAATCGGGTATATGTATGGGCTGCTTTTGATTGCCCATAGGTGCTGTTTAGATTGCCTGGGTCTGTTCTCAGACCTGCAGGTTTATACCACATAAACCCTCTATATTCTAGCTGGCAGGTAGTATAGGTAAGGGAGGATATAAGTGTGTGTTTGTTCATTTAATATGATGCGATTGCTCTTGGGTTTTTTTCAGGACCTTCTGACTAATTTTATTAGGGCCCCATTGGATGATTTCTGGTGGTTCCTGTGAGCACTGCATCTACACATAGCAAAACATACACTTTTGCTAGCATAGATAGATAGATAGATAGATAGATGCATACATACATACATACATATATACAGTATATATATATATATATATATATATATATATACGAAACAAACTTCGGAAGCACTCCAGGGACTTGTAACGAAACTCCAATCTTTAATATACACACATCAACGCGTTTCAACCACCAGTCGCGGCCGTCATCAGGATAAAAGTGTACACATAGTGATCCTCCTTATAACAAACCCATGTCTACCACACCCGTCTAATTAAGTCACATGATAAGCCTCTCCACCAATAATTAACGAGAAGGAATGGGTGTGTGCCCCCGAGGCAGAACCGATAGGCCAACTCCGGCCTGATCCTGCTCATGACTGGGGGGAACTGTTTCTAGGTAAAGATACTGAGCAATGTGACCACTTTTAAAGGGATATTAAACTAAAACCTTTCCAATCGGTACCTTTAGGAACACAGTGTAAAAAAATTAGGTCCCCTCCTGCATGGCTTAAGCTCAGGTAAAAAGGGAAATGGAAAAAAGAAAAAGGGCTTTTAAAATTTTGAAAGCAGAAGGCACAGAACAGGCTTACAGGGACTTCAAAAGTTAATAAATGTGCAGAAAGCAATTAAACTAGCTAAAATAGAAAATGAAATACGGTTGCCGAACAAAGCAAGTCCAACCCCAAGATGTTTTTTAAGTATATAAATGGTAAAAAAATGAGGACTGAGAATGTGGGACCATTAAATAATGGAGCTGAGGTGGTTGTAGAGGTGCCGAAAAGGCTAATCTGCTAACCGTTTTTTTACATCGTTTTTACTGTTGAGAATCCTTACAGTAGGGATTGTAACAATGTGCAGGGAGAAATGAAGAGTTTTCACATTGGATAACAGAGGATATGGTCGGAATCAATTAACAAAGTTAATATCAATAAAGCGCCAGGACCGATGGATGTGCATCCTAGGATTTTAAAAGAGTTTAGTTCAGTTCTAGCAAGACCACTTGTCTCATCTTTTCAGATTCGCTTTTGTCTGGGGATGTGCCGCTGGATTGGAAAAAAGCCAATGTAATACCATATTCAAAAAAGGTAGTCGTTCACAGCCTGGTAACTATAGACCTGTAAGCCTAACATCATGGTAAAGGTGATGGAAACTTTGTTAAGGGATCATATCCTTGACTTTGTCCCAGAGATCATCTTATTAGTAGTAGTGCATGGATTTGAAAATAGATCATGCCAGACAAATTTAATTGGTTTTTATGAAGAAGTGATAAGAAGTTAGATTCAGGCACAGCTGTGGATGTGGTATATTTGGATTTTGCAAAAGCCTTTGATACTGTGCCACATAGGCGACTATGTATAAACTGAGGACTTTTTGGCCTTGAAGAAACATTTGTTCATGGATAGAGAACTGGTTATTGGACCGCAAACAGAGTGGTGGTTAATGGAGCTACATCTATGTGGGCTAAAGTTCTAAGCGGAGTTCCTCAGGGTTCTGTACTGGGGCCGTTTCTGTTTAATCTGTTTATAAATGACTTAAAAGAGGGCATTGAGAGCAAGGTCTCAGTATTTGCTGATGACACTAAACTATGCAGAGCTTTGGAAACTTCCAATGATGTGCAAGTGCTGCACAGACCTAGATAGATTATCAAAATGGGCAGCAGAATGGCAGATGAGATTCAATGTTGATAAATGTAAGGTATGCATTTGGGATTTAATAATCCCTGTGCCACCTACACCATAAATAACTCTGTGTTAAGTGCATCTGTAATGGAAAATTTGGGGGTTCTGGTAGATAACAGACTTAGCTGTAGCAAACAATGCCAGGTAGCAACGCTAGAGCTAGCAAGATATTGTCTTGTATAAAAGGGAATGGAATCAAGAGAGAAAAATATATTCTCCCTCTTTACAAGGCACTGGTAAGGCCTCATTTGGAATATGCGTTGCGTTTTGGAATCCCATATACAAAAGGGACATCTTGGAAATTGAGCAGTTCAGAAAGGGCAACTAAATTAATAAGGGGAATGGAGGGGCTTGAATATGCAGCGATTTGACAAGTTAGGGCTGTTTACATTGGAGAAGCGGCGGTTGCGTGGGGACATGATAACTTTATCCAAATATATTAATGGCCCATACAGTGAACTCTCTGGTGCATTGTTCACTAGTAGGTCATCGAGAACTCGTGGACATCCTTTAAGGTTGGAAGAAAAGAAGTTTCATCTTCAAGTTAGGAGAGGTTTCTTTACAGTGAGAACGGTGAAACGTGGAACTGTCTTCCACAGAGGTGGTAATGGCAATTTCATTGAATAACTTTAAAAAAAGGCCTGGATAAGTTTCTAAAACTAAAAAATATTGAGAATTACTGTTATTAATGCATATAGATCTGGTTGATCCAGGATACTTTCCGATTGCCGTTTGGAGTCAGGAAGGAATTTTTTCCCCCCTTTTTAGCTGGGGTTTTTTGCCTTCCTCTGGATCAACTGTTAGGTAGGGTTAAAAAAACAAAAAAGTGAATAGGTTGGACTTGATGGACGAATGTCTTTATTCAACCTTAATTCCTATGTTACTAGTAAGTAATACTAGTAATTTTTAAAGAGGGGGAATATTTTTTTTCCCTTTAAATAGGAACTAGAGTGTCCAATTGTCCTTTAGGTTTGAAGGCTAGAGATGCTGCATGTAACACTGTATTTACTTAACTATAATTCATTGTTACGGTAGTTTTGTAGTGACAATATATCCAACTAAAGTTTTTGATGTAGCTCTGAAATTCCCGTGGTGCTTAGTTCCTTAGTGAACGTGTCATTTTCAATCCCTTACCTACAGTTGTAACTTTTATAATGCATGCTGCACACTGCATTGGTTTCAATGTAGTGTTTAGTTCTAATTGACTAATTAAATACACCTGATAGGGAGCTACATCGACCGCAGATATTTAAGGAGAACATATATAGTAGAATGTTAATAGTTATTTCAACAAATCACTTTCGTTTTTTCGGTCAGTTTCAAGGTGTCTAGATTTGAATGTACAATATCCAACCTAAGGTTAATTAAAACACTAACTTTAAATGCATACCCTACTACTGTAACATTCTGCTACTTGACTCCTGGCCTGCCACCTTTCCCCTCTCTATTCTTAAACTCAGCAGATTGGATCATCTTACTCTCCTCCAAAAGGAACCCACAACCCCGATACTGCAGTCCATAGGGTGGCTTCCCATCAACAAAGAATCATATTTTATACCCTTATATAATATAAACACAGCAAGGAGCTGTAAGAAACCCACTATACTACTCCAAATGGAGGCACTCAATGTAGCAATAGCCTCTGGGGAAATATAAATAACCCACATATAATACTATAAGAGGGTAAAAAATACACATTTAGGAAGATTCCATCTAAAATCATTATTTTATTGAACATTACATAAGTAATATATTTCCCATCCCAAGCATCTATAAACTGGGCGTCCCCTATAAGCAGGGCCAGCGTATCCCCATAATCGGTGCAGATAAGCTGAGAAGTTAGATAACTGAAAAGCAATAAGTATTGGCCAAATATACATGCAAAACGTGCCCCTCCGTGCAACTGTCTCCTCCTGGGTCGGGGTAAGCACAATGCAATAAATAGGTAGTTTACACATGCGGTTAATCAGAGGGTAAAGCAGCAAATAGATAGAAAAATAAGCATAAAGTAGATCATGATAGCGAGGTAAGTACAACTCCAAGTATGGCCCATACACATATATGCACACAGTAGCCTCCGAATAAGTTCATTGCCCACACATTACCGCTTTCTAATACGCATTACTAGTCCCTCCCGCATGTCTTTCGACCTTAGCTACACCGATCCCATCACTGTCCGACCATCCAGCCGGTCTTGGGGTCTCTAAACATCAGCTCACCGATACATGAGCACACACCGAACCTGCGCTGACCTATCTGCGTCTCGGAAGTCCCGTCTTCCTTCTTCCGGGTCTCATTCATTATGATGTCTCCGGTTCTTTTAAATCCACAATGTGTGTTCCCAAAAAGGGGTATGTGTTGCAACAGTGTTGCTTACAATAAGTTACACAGTATACACAATTGTCTAGGAAAAGTTAGTAAAGGAAACTTTTAAGTTCCTATATTCCATACCCAAATAGCTACCATCAGTAACACAAAGGGACATATGGTATATATAAATTCATAATAGATTACAATGCTCAATTGTGAGAATGGCTTTCAAATAGAAATATAAAACATGTTTATACATACAGTATTGGGTAACTTAGATTAAATTCATATGCAAGTGCAACAGATAGAGGCAAATTCAGCAAGACAGCTATAGACATATTTATATATTTTTATATATTTATTTCAGGGGGGAATACTTTTTAGATATTACTGGAGGCAATAGAACTAATATCAGATGTTATAAAAGAGCAATGGTAAACCAATTCCTCATTTAACCACTAGGGGCTACTGTATTGGCTTCATAAATCCACCTTGCCTCTTTTTGAAGTATGAGTTTATCCCTTTCCCCCCCCCCCAATTGGTTTGTCTACTTTTTCAATACCCCTACATACACATCCCTCCGGATCACTATTGTGGTATTGCACAAAATGCCTTGCTACGGAACTCATTTTTTCCTTATTCAGGATATTGCTAACGTGTTTCAACACCCTTGGGCCCAGCTGTCTAATTGTTTTGCCAATATATCTTTTAGAGCATGAACACTCCAGCACATATATAACACCCATGGTCTTACAATTAATAACATTTTTAATTACATGTTTTTTATTATCTATTCCATATATAAAATCTTGTTTCTTTTTGCACATATATTGGCATGCCTTGCATTGCCAACATTTAAAAGATCCCATTAATTCCCTTTATTTAACCAATGCTGGGGTATAGCCTGTCGATATTCACCCCGGACCACTTTTGTCTGATTGTTGGTCTAGCTGTAAGAAGTGCTTTACTTGGTAAGACCTCTGCAAGGGCTTTATCTGAAAGCAGGATGTACCATTATTTATTCATTTTTGGTCATCCATGTCCAATCCTTATTATATTGAGTAATAAGGCGAATTGTATTATTATGTTGTTCTGTAACTGGTTTATTATTAAATAACAATGCTGTACGATTGCTATATTAGCCCTCTTATACGCTTTGTTCAACCATTTATCGCTGTAGGTTTCTAGGAACCTAGTTCTTAAATCATTTGCTGAATTTTCAAAATCAGCCATATTTGTGCAATTACAACGTAACGTATTGGCCTGTGTGTATTCCTCTAAGAAGATAAGGTAGGTGCATGCTCTGTGCTCTTAACAGAGCATTTCCCCGCTGTGAGCTTTCTATAGACCTCAGTCTGCAGTTCCCCTTTATACTTCTTAATTAGGAGGTCCGAAAATGGTATTTGAGTGAGGCTTTTTTCACATGTAATTTAGGTTTCAATCTTTGTGGTTAATGGTGTCTGCAAATCTGTTAAGGTCCTTTTCAGTACCTTCCAGAGATGATGACGTCGTCTATATACGAGCCAACAACGATATATGGGACTGTCCCATGTTAAATCCTCACTCATAATTACCTCCCTTTCCCACAGGCCCAAATACAAATTCGCATACGTCTGTGCACATGCCATACCCATAGCGGTTCTGGTCATTTGACGAAAGTATTTTTGGTCAAACATAAAGTTGTTTTGTAATACCAACTTCAATATCCAGTACCAAGTTAAATGCTGTATTTATAGCCTCTTGTCCCAGAAACTAACTGATACTCCAAATTCCTTTATCAAAGGGAATAGAAGATTAGAATTCAACATCATGCTAACAAGCATTTTTGTTCATTAACCTTAAGTTTATCTGACGCTTTACCACTTTCCGTGAAAGGGATATATAAATATCCCTTATATTATATAAATAATTTATATTTTTATGGAGATTGCATTGAGTTTTTGAAGCAACTAATTAGGTGGGGGTATATACATTATTACATAATTACATATGGGAAAGGTCTATATGTATGTGTGTAATTATCACTATTTAATAAAATCACCATAAGAAATAACACTATACAAAGTATAGTACTACTACCCAACACTACCTACTACTGAATTACAAAACAATGATATCACTATGCTTGTGCGGTTCTCATTCATCCAGGTCATGGTATATCTGTTGTATTCAATTAGATCAACTGGACTTGAGTTTAGTTCTTGAGACGTATTTCTTGAAGACGTTTCGCTAGTCATCCGACTGGCTTTCTCAATTCAGAATGACTTGTATAGAATCTGTGGCAATTATGTACCCTGGAAAATACCAATAGCATATCACAGCCAAGTGTTAAGGGCGTGATTGGATAGTGGCTAAGAGGTGTTATAGGAACGCCCAGAGTAAGGTGTCAAAACAGCATACTTTCTCATAGAAAGTAATGAGACATCCAGTTTTTGTTTGCTAGACTGTTATAAGAAGGCTCTACTTCATTTTATACTCGTGGAGAGCTTTCAGCTCCTTTATCCAACCCTCCCTAACTTGTCAAGCTAATCAGTATCCAGTGTTTTCCTATAGGTGGTATTTGCTGTGGTAAATACCAATAAGTATGAACCTAGCATGTTATTCTGAATCCAGTATAGGGTCTCAGGATGTCCAATGGTGCTGTTCAGATGAATTACACATTGTGGCAGGATTGCCTGGATCTGTTTTCAGATCTGCAGGGTATACCATTTAGGCTGGATATAAATAACACTATCGTGTTATATAGCATCTGCTTTGAGTGAGAGCTTTCCGGGACAAATCTCTGTTGGTTGTGGCAACAGCGGCTGTGGTCAGCAGGGCATGTAACAGACTGATCATGTGGTCTCATAGGGAACTGCATGATCAGCCGTGATTTACTAACTGAACCGTTTGTCTTATACGGACAACCAAACTCGGTCTCTGCTGGCCGCCCCACACCATCAGATTTTTCCAGCTGACTGATCCATGGCACTATCGGTTGGTTACTGGTGTTTACCCAGCCTTAAGGTTTGTACACACGTGCGATTTGGTACGAACGCCGATAATTGCGCCATGCATGGGACTTTATCGGGTGAAATGGGCATTCTGTCGCTACGCGATATACAGCATGATAATCGGCCTTTCGTACACGTCGTGCGTCACACCCCGCAATTGCATGTGTGTACAACCTTTAGATTTCATGGATTATAACTGCCAGGTAGATGGTTTTGGAAGTGAGGGCAAATATAGTAAGGTTTATGACTCTAACAGGGGATTCACCCAGAGGCACAAGTTCTCCAGAGGGTGAATCTAACCCTCACATAAGTATTTAAGGCCAGCTATTAGCACACAACCCTGGTAAATTACTTTGCAACAGCCGCATGAGTGCCTCTTCCGTACTCGCGCTGCTGCCGCAAAGCAAGTCTTAACATCGCGCCAACTGATCGACCCATATAATGCTTCCCTAATCCAATACTCTAAAAGCTATGGATGTAAGGGAAGAGCATGAATCACTTGCATACCCTTGGGTAGGAAGCGTTAAAGCACGAAAGGGGCTTTTAATGTCTGTAAGTCAGGAATATCCAGGATTTATGAAAACTAAAATTTCCAAATTCTGTGCAGCCAGGAATGCTGGGAGTTGTAGTTTTGTGAAAGTTTCATTAAGAAGAAACTAACTGCAAAACAGAGAATGCTGGGATTTGCAGTTTTCAAACATGTGAAAGGTCACAAGCTTAGGCTGTATTAGATCTACAGATGCCTTAGCTACAGAATATTAAGAAAAACTTACTGCAAACAGAGAATGCTGGGAATTGTGGTTTTCAACACGTGAAAGGTCACAAGTTAAACACACCGGCTATATACCATTAGGCTGTACTATATTTTACTATATTTAGATACATGCCTTTGCCACAGGCTATAATCAGATACTTTGCATGACACATTTATTTAAGTGAGAAATACTTGTTTATATGTTAGATTATTAGGGTAATGCTATTATAATACATGAGTCTATAGGTCCTTCTGTTATAAGAAGGCTCATTTCATTTTATACTCTGTGGGGATTTTTAGCTCCTCTATCCACACCTCTCCCTAACATGTATATTCAATCAGTATTTTGTGCTACCAAGTCCTAACCCCATAGTGACTGTAAATCTGGAACTGTTTGTGGTAAGTACTAAGTATGAACCTTGCATGTTAATCAGGATACGTGTATAGGAATTAAGGTGGCCATACATATATCGATTTTACTTAACCAACCAAGTGCTCCTGCGATATTAGATCTATCCTGCCAGAACCACCTTTCCCATTGCTTGTGAAGGTTTCATTCATCCAGGTCATGGTATATCTGTTGTATCAATTAGATCAACTGGACTTGAAATGTAGTTCTTGAAGACGTTTCGCTATTCCATCCGACTGCTTTCTCAATTCAGAATGACTTGTACAAGAATCTGTGGCAATATGTACCCTGGAAAATCCCAATTAGCATATCACAGCCAGGTGTTAAGGGTGTGATTGGATAGTGGCTAAGAGGTGTTGTAGGAACGCCCAGAGTAAGGTGTTAAAACAGCATTGTACATGGCAGACAGTTGGTGTCGAACCCCCCCACCTCTATTTAGGCTTGGTTTCTTATTTTCACAGGAGGCCATTTAGGTGAAAATAAAGAAACCAAGCCTAAATAGAGGTGGGGGGTTCGACACCAACTGTCTGCCATTTACATGCTGTTTTAACACCTTACTCTGGGCGTTCCAAACACCTCTTAGCCACTATCCAATCACACCCTTACACCTGGCTGTGATATGCTAATTGGGATTTCCCAGGGTACATATTGCCACAGATTCTTGTACAAGTCATTCTGAATTAGAAAGCCAGTCGGATGACTAGCGAAACGTCTTCAAAAACTACATTTCAAGTCCGTTGATCTAATTGAATACAACAGATACACCTTTCCCATTCTTCTATGCCACCGACAGGCGGATCTTGCAGGATCAGTCTATGTCGCGGAGCACTCGGTTGGGTAAGTAAAATCGGGTATATGTATGGGCTGCTTTTGATTGCCCATAGGTGCTGTTAGATTGCCTGGGTCTGTTCTCAGACCTGCAGTTTATACCACATAAACCCTCTATATTCTAGCTGGCAGGTAGTATAGGTAGGGGAGGATATAAGTGTGTGTTTGTTCATTTAATATGATGCGATTGCTCTTGGGTTTTTTTCAGGACCTTCTGACTATTTTATTAGGGCCCCATTGATGATTCTGGTGGTTCCTGTGGAGCACTGCATCTACACATAGCAAAACATACACTTTTGCTAGCATAGATAGATAGATAGATAGATAGATGCATACATACTACATACATATATACAGTATATATATATATATATATATTATATATATATATACGAAACAAACTTCGGAAGCACTCCAGGACTTGTAACGAAACCCAATCTTTAATATCCAACATCAACGCGTTTCAACCACCAGTCGCGGCCGTCATCAGGATAAAGTGTACACATAGTGATCCTCCTTATAACAAACCCATGTCTACCACACCCGTCTAATTAAGTCACATGATAAGCCTCTCCACCAATAATTAACGAGAAGGAATGGGTGTGTGCCCCCGAGGCAGAACCGATAGGCCAACTCCGGCCTGACGGTCCGGCCTCCAACTGAATCAAGCACGCCCACCATCCCAATACGTGGATATCACAGGAAAAAAGGTAACTGAGGGTCGCACTCCAAATCTTTAGAAATATTTATTATAAACCACACATAACCACGTCACAACAGTTTCGGGGGAATGCCCCCTTCTTCAGGTGAGAAGGGGGCATTCCCCCGAAACGTTGTGACGTGGTTATGTGTGGTTTATAATAAATATTTCTAAAGATTTGGAGTGCGACCCTCAGTTACCTTTTTTCCTGTGAAATCCATCGGTTCCTAAGGGAAGAACCCACAGAGGTGTCTGCACCCTAGTTTGGTAGAGTGCACCTCCACCATTGTTTATTCTGCTTTCAATACGTGGATATCCACATCTAATGAGATCCATCCATAATAGTGATAAAGTGACTAGTGCAATAAATACATATAAATATAACAGAACCCTCATATAGAATAAAAACCTCTAAAACATATTTAAAAACTTCTCATTCAGTAGTACCGCATCTACTAACCAGAAATGAAAACATGTTCATCTACCTAAAGCATATAGATCCTATATATATATATGAATTCTTAACCTTTGAAACTTTATTTATGTAAATTTAATTTATCTGTATAATGGTTGGCACTTATCCCCCTGTTTGTATACTCTGTATTTTATAATGTACAGCGCTGCGTACCCAAGTGACACTGTATAAATAATTATACATACATACAAATGCTCCAACATTCCCCTTTAATATTTACACTTATAGAAACACATACCCTCCAACATTACCCTATAATAGTTACACTTACAGAAACACATACCCTCCAACATTAGACTTTTAATAGCTACACTTATAGAAACACATACCCTTCAACATCGGCTGCATGCCGGCCTAGAGTGCCATAAAAATTACAAACTGTTAGTGTGTCTAATCAAGGAACCAGAGATGGAAGTCCTGGCTATCCCCTTAAGGCTTGGACAGTGTAGCCCTATACTCTGCATGATTTAAAAAATCTATATGCTGCCTATTTTGATATTGCTGAACTTGCTAATCACCTATCCTTCTAGATTGGGACTTTTATACTGGGGATGCCCGGTTTTACTTATTTGCTTATTTATGTTTATATATGGTATAGGTTGTAATTATTGGACATTGAAATAGATGTTTAAGATCTAGAGATATATGGGACACTGTTGTACTTTATATTTATAGTAATCTTTGTCAATAAACTAGTTTAGCAACTAATAACCACAAGTGCTGTTGGGGTACTTGTGGGGTCTGTCCTTCATGTTTATTCTCTTTTATTGTTGTATATTTGACCCCTGGCACTGTATCAGGTTTGGATACAGAACAGATTGCATTTAATTAGGCTGGTGCACCAAGGCATTGTTTAACATATTTAACTATTTTAAAATGTCCTGGTTGGTGTTTGAACTACACCTCCCATCATCCATTATCAAATCAAAAAGTGGTATCAAAACTACATCATTCAGGGCAGCAAAAAATGCCACAACAATGCATGGTTAAAATTACCCTGGTTGATGGTTGAACTACACCACCCAGCATCCTCTATGCTGTGACCACACTATCAAAGGATGGTAACACGAATGAAAAGTGCAATCACAATGCAACAGGTTTCACATGTTTTGCTATACAGTTATACTGCAATTTTCTCAATAATCTGTTATCGGTGCATTTGATTCAAACAAAAATGGTGATCGCATGAACTCTGAAAACAGATTGCAGAACATTGCATAGAGTGGCCACACACATTGAAATACACTGCATTTCTCAACGGATGTCAAAAACATGAAAGAATCCTGCCAGTGTGGCCTAGCCCTTAATAAACAAAGTGCCGGCATAGAACCCTGAGGCTTAGAATTTAACTTAAATTGTTTTTTCTATATCAGATCAAAAAATGTGCTACATAAATGCAGTTATTTATATGCAATAATTAAAAATATTTATACACAAGTGACTGTGTGGCACAGTATAAAAAGCCTTAGCAAAATCCATATATACTGCATCTTCATAAAGTAAGGAAGTTATTAGATAAAATCCATTTCTCACAAATCCTCATTGATTACTACTTTGATCAGCTCTTTAGTCCAAAATATGACCCCATAACAAAGTTTTCAGTATCTGCCCCACCACTAATGTTAAACTTACAAGTCTAGTTTTACCGGGCTGTGCAAGTACCCTTTTTGAATATTGATATTGCATTGCCTTTTTTTAAACCAGAGGCACATCGCAAGACAATAGTGAATCTGAACCATCTCCAAACAACAGTGAATCTGAAAAGATAAGGAACAGTTGTCTAGTGTGTTAATTGGCACATAGCCAAACAGCAGTGTTCATTTACATTTTTTTTAAATCTAAAACGAAGAAATGTTTGGTTTTTTTGTCATAAATAGAGATGTTCGAAACCAGTGAGTTAAAGATTGATTGGTGATTTGCTTATAACCTTTGTTAACTGTCTGGAGGATACAGCACCACAGGAGTTTCTACTACAGACGAGCGAGGAGATCTTTATCTAGCCATACTTTCGAGGGTTACCTAACATATGTGGCTACTTTGGTAACCCTCGAAAGTAGCCTCGTATATTCGGTAACCCTTGAAAAGTACAACCGGAAACTACTTTTCAGTTTCCAATCTTATCTTTCCAGGGTTACTGAATATACAAAACTACTTTTGAGGGTAACCTCGTATGTTCGGTAACCCTAGAGAGTATGATCAGAAACTCAAAAATAGTTTCCGATTGTACTTTCAATAGTAATTTCAACTATCCAAAACACGGAAGTTCTGAAATGCAAAAAATCTGTTCGGCTCTGATCTCTAGTCATAAACAAATGGTTATGGCAATCGAAACTTCTACTAACAAATTGAAATGACTTCTACTAACCACATATATTAAAAGGATGTCACTTTATTGTAAGACCATTTTTCAACCTAAATAAAATAACCCTTTTATTTTATATGAAGTCATTTGTTAAAGCTGTTTCCTGTTGTCCTTTAGAAATTATTAACAGTTCTTGCTGTCAATCACCCTTAAACTAGATTTTTGCTTTGCTAAAAGCATTACATTACTCTTCCCAGTTGTAAAATTAATAAAGTTTGTTGTGACCTCTGTCTTTTGTCTAGAGAAGGGAAAAATGAGTGGGCATAGAAATTAATAACATTTTTTCCCCTGGGTGCCATTTCAAATGATACGCTATTGAAAGAAAGGTAAAACTGCTTCAAGCTTAAAAAAAGGCAGTTGGTTTCAAATTGATTGAGAAAGTGAGGGTGGGTGAAAGTTATAGACAGTTGTTAAAGTGAAGGATGTTTAACTTTGTCTTCTAAGGGATGGTAAAAATGAAAAAGGAAGAAAGAAAGGATTTATTTGGGGGAAAGAGGTGTATAGCTGTGCTGTACATTCAAAAGCAACAGAAAAAAAGGGATAAAGCCACAGATATTTTAGACTTAAAAAAATCACCAACTCAACAAAATGTACAGCTTTATTTGCCCACCCAGTCCATGCCCCCAGTATACCAAACTAAACAAGGACACATCCAATAACACATGCACACACATCAGCAGATGTACTGTTACATGGGATATTCTGCTGGTCCAACAAAGCATTTTACCCCGTCTTTAGAGATATATCAGCACATTTTCCTGACAAACATTTCACAACCTTACTGACACACAGTAAAGAACTATTTACATTGCTTAAAGGATATTTAAAAGTGTTCTCCCCTGAACACCCATACATTGTAAGATTCTTCTCTAGTAAGTTGTATTTAGTACATGTAAGTAATAGATTCTGTAACTAATAACCACACCCACTGACCTCAGTCTTCACGGTCTCTATGCATACAGTATTTTCTATACAGACATCTTCATACCATCATAGAAGTCTCTGATAAGTCTTTGAAAGCTCCCTTTTATTTACCAGGGAGTGTGAATTGCATACAGGTTCCTGTATTTAGCTAATTTTGATTTTATTTTAAAATTCTGTTCCTACCAAATGATAAGCTTCTAAATGTACCTGAAAACCTTGCATGTGCTGTTGTTACTTACCTGTTAAAGAACTTGTTTTAGAAGTACACAACCACAAGGTCACAGGTTAAAATCCTCGGACTTTTAATTTTTGGTTACATTATGTTCCTAGCAAAAAAAAGAACTAATACACTACATGTTCTCATTAATATTATTTTTCCTACATCCATGCTAGTTAAGAAATACATTGTAAAGACTCTCTTTCTTTTTTGTATGAAAAGCAGAGGATGATAACATTTTTATGAAAAAAACATTGAATGGGTTTAAAAAAAAACAAAAAAACTGAAATCCCTGTTGTGTGTCAGGGAGACGGAGGGTCTCTGTGCTGTTATATGATTGTCTGTCAGCTTCTAGTAAGTAAGGTTGCACAGATTGGTGTATGTTTGTAATTGTGCTCTGTTAATTGAGACCATGTTGTCTGAATACTAGACCTTTAAGCTGAAATATTTCAGAGCACAAATTCTCCATTTCTCTTAATAGTTTGTTTAAATGTCTCTGTACCCGTTTCAATGTTTTTTATATCTGTTCTGTGGACTGGTGCCCAAAAATGCACAGCATACTCACTATGCGGCCTTACAGGGGTTCTACAGAGGCAGAAATATGCTTTTCTCACTTACATCTATGTGACTTCCTTTACGAAGTACTTTATTTGCTTTTGCAGATACTGCCTAGCTCTGCTTAGATTTACAAAGTCCCCCAAATACTCTAAACTTCTTGGAAAAAACTCCTTCTCTATTAAGTCAACTCCTAACACTATTACATTAAGAGTAAAACTAGCATTCATGTTGTTTTTAGCAAAATGCATAACTTTGCATTTCTTAACATTAAACCTCATTTGACATTTTGCTCCAAGTCTTTTTAAATCACTAGTCCTGCCTAATTTAGTATCATCAGTAAACAGAAAGATCATACTCTCAAAACCTAAATACAATAGCAGTACAATAGGGAAGGATGATTTGGAAAGATTAGTGAGCAAGCTAAATAAAAAAATACAGAAACATGGGACCAGGAAGAAAGTGACAAGGACTGCATACTAATTGGTTGTTGGGAAGCTTGTAGCCAAATGTAAAGTCAGACAAGAGACAAAGAAATCATTATAAAATCCATCAGCAGATATAACCTGATAATGATATATACTGTCAAACACAAGTTGAATTTTAGCTGTTATATTATAAAAGAGTAAGAATTGTAGCTAGCAATAGATTTAGCAGAATATGATTAAAAGTTTGATTATGTTATGTGCATCATATATTATTTAATTATAATACACAAACTTTTAGTATTAAGCTATTTTTGAGCTGCTGGTAAACCTACTTACCATCCTTCTTTCCCTCTGCATTCTTTTGCTTAGCTCCTGTGCCTTTTCAGTGCACAGAAGCTGCAGAAATGCCTGGACCAGCAGCAACGCCTGTGATTGTCTGTGAATTTGCATCTCAGCCAATTAGATATGCCGCTGTTGGTCCAGCCCCTTCTGCAGCTTCCGTGCATGGAAAAGGCATTAAAGCTTAGCAGAAGGAAGCTGAAGGAACAAAGGCTAGTTAGTAGGTGTGAGGTCATGTTTTTTTTTGGGGGGGGGGGGGGGAATTAGCCTAATACTAAAAGTTTGTCTGGGGGATGGACATACCCTTTAACTAAATTGTAATTTAGTGTTGCCAGTGCTCATTTCCGCACCACAACCCTTACTAGATTTTACTGCAACATCTAAGGTGAAATAACAGTAAAATAAAGGTTGTTTAAGTAATTTACAACTTAATGCACATTTAAAATGCTCTGTATAGAAATGTAAAAATATTTCACCATCGCTACCCCTTCTTTAGAAACCAATTACAATATTCCTCCTCTTCCTCTTATGGTTCTTTAAGGAGGAATTTATTAGCTTTAATCTAACCCCTCCTAACTTCAGCCCAGGTGAGAACCAAACAGGGGGGTAAGTATAGATTTTACTGCTGGGATTGGACCATTTTAAGAGAGTACATATTCAATGATAGAAACGAATATCAGGTCTAATTAACGAATAGTGTTAACTCCTAAGCTAAAAACTGTATGTATAATTTTATTTTAAAGCGCCACTTGGGTACACAGCACTATACATTTAAAATTACAGAGCATACAAACAAGGGGATAAGTGCAAGCCATTGTACAGATAGATAAAAATTAAATTAAATACAATTTCATACATCGGTTAAGAAAGCATATATGTATATAAATTAATGGATATAAGGGCACCAAGCCTTGACATTAGATGAGATCCCTGCCCCGAAGAGCTTACAATCTAAGTTTAAAATCTATAGGTTATAATATAAAATTTGCCATATGTCACCTAAGTTTAGTGGCTCCTATATTCATTTTTGTTTTGGTGTTAGAGTAATAAAGAGGGTATTTATCATCACTTAGGTGTCATATGGCAAATATTAAATTATAACTTTTAGATTTTTTTAGTGCAGCTTTATTTTAGTATTGGTTTATTAAAGAGTTTTATCCACATAGTCCTGACTATGTACTTTGGGGGCTAGGACATGAGTTAAATATTTGTATGCACTTTTTATTAATAATTATTCAAAACAGACAGAGTGACAGATTTTATTTATTAGATCTAATTACGTTACCATGTTTCTAGTCCCTACCCACTATTCTTGTTATCTCTTCATTTAAAACTCTTCACGTCATATTTCTTCCCTGTTCCAATGCACGAGGCCTGCTTCAGCTTTAATCAGTTTACTATGACCTTAAGTACAGGAAGCTAAAAAAATGCATGTTTAATCTTACACTGTAAATTGATCTTTTTTTAACTGAATAAGAATTTTTTTTATCTTTAGGGTAGAGTGCTAGTCAGAATGAATCAAAGCCGTGCATTTTAATGTACAACTAAAGAATTGTGTTATTGCAAAACAGCATTATCTCCCTTTAGGTGAAACACAGCAAAGAATAAAAAAACAAATTTAAATGGACTGAGATTTTCAGCAACCTTGGCTATTTTGAGGCACTGGAAATCTCTGACAATAATAAGAAACAATGACATTTAAATATAGTTTATTAGACTAAATAGATTCACCCCAAAAAAGAGTTTAAATGATCAAATTAGATATTTTTTCTTATAGTGTACCAAAATGCCAATTTTAAATAACCATAATCTCATTACAGGCTGATGTCCCACCTCTTTAACCTCTGCAGCAATGGCGGCAGCATCTATGGATATGACACTGAGCATGTGCGCTCAATTATTTTTATTTGCGCTGTATGGTCGCCGCATTTGAGAGTTATGGCCAAAATCGAGGGTTAGCGAATACTAAGTAAAATCGATAATTATTGAAAATACGTCCACGAGTTCGCAAAACCGAACTAGTTTGGAGTTCAGAATAGTTCGAGTTCGTCCAAACTATGAAATTTTGTATCAAACTCGTTCATAATTCTAAAGTGTATCTGTGAAAAAATCCCAAATACCTCACTATCAACAGTTCACAAGTATACAAGTGTAAAAAATGCTTGTGAAGGTTCTCATTCATCCAGGTCATGGTATATCTGTTGATTCAGTTAGATCAACTGGACTTGAAATGTAGTTCTTGAAGAAGTTTCGCTAGTATCCGACTGGCTTTCTCAATTCAGAAGACTTGTACAAGAATCTGTGGCAATTATGTACCTGGAAAATCCCAGTTAGCATATCACAGCCAGGTGTTAAGGGTGTGATTGGATAGTGGCTAAGAGGTGTTATAGGAACGCCCAGAGTAAGGTGTTAAAACAGCATTGTACATGGCAGACAGTTGGTGTCGAACCCCCCCCACCTCTATTTAGGCTTGGTTTCTTTATTTTCACATAAATGGCCTCCTTAACACCTCTCTTGAATCACACCCTTAACACCTGGCTGTGATATGCTAATTGGGATTTTCCAGGGTACATAATTGTACAAGTCATTCTGAATTGAGAAAGCCAGTCGGATGACTAGCGAAACGTCTTCAAGAACTACATTTCAAGTCCAGTTGGCCTAATTGAATACAACAGATATAAGTGTAAAAAATGTTTAAAAGTTGCTTGTTGTGGGCAAATATATGGGGCAGATCAGTACATGACAAAATACAAATGTTTGTCCTTCATGAAACTATTTCCAACAGGTAGTTCAGTGAAACAAGTACTTAGCTGGCATCCAGATGTTCTTGTATGGTATAGAATCTTGGGTGCCCGTTAAGGCCCGAAATCAATCCTTGTACCCACAATGCACCTCTGCTACGCATTTTGGCTATTTTGATGTTTTAATTTGTATTAGACCTCTATTGATACTTTAATTGAATAATTGGGCTGACCAGTCTGTGAATATTTATTATATATACATGAAATACATTTTTAAAGATAATTTATTAATGTATAAGATTAAATTGATTTATTAAAGATGGCACATCTAAAGCAAATTATGTTGCTCTTTTATAAATCATTGCATTAGTTTGCAATTGTTTCTTATGTGCAATGAAGAATACACATCAGTATGGAACAATATTTCAGGTTATTACTTTTTGACAAGCCAACTTATATTAAAGAATGTGCTTCCATTGTAAGAATTTCCTAGCTTAAAAGCTAATACTGTGCTACACACAGTATAGACAGTTACATGTATTATAATCAAAATATTTATTAAATTATATTATAGATGGAATGCACATTTATCATAGTCATATACATAATTGGTAGGATGTAGTAGTACATCTTTATGTATTTTCCTATTATGCTCAGACAGAGAAGTTCCCTCAGTTTCCATTGCACTGGCCAGTCTATCAAAGAATTCTGGTGTGTCACAAAGGTTAGCAAGAGCTATATGGAATTTCTCTTAGAGCAGTCAGTCTGGTTGGACTGATGACTTGTTTTATATATTATTATAACATAGTTCATGCAGCAGGATTCAGTATTTTCTGATCCTGTTTAGTCACAAGGGAATTATTAAAGGTCACAGTCTTCTCTATACATCTCTCTTTCACAAAACCATTAATTTATTTTCCTAGTAACCCTTTTTTTTTTTTTACAGCTTTTAGAGTTGATCTATTTGTTTTTCCTTTTTTTTCCAGATTGTCTGCTGATTTTCCTAGTAGGTTTACCTTCCCAGAAATGTATGTAAGTTTAAGTTGACAAAGGTAAATTAGCATGGATGGCTGTATTTTATGAGTACCATCTTTGGTTTGCAGCAAATTCTTTTTGTTCACACAAGAACTTGGAAGTCAGAAAATTGACAGCCAAGAGTTCCCCTCCTATAGCCAAAGCTGTCAAGCCAATAAAAGCTGACCATGGCTTGGCAAAATAAGAAACTGAAAGCTAAATACTTTAATTAAAGAAACCAATTATTTCTTTATGTAGAAAGGCTTCACATATAAAAGTTATTTCCCTTAAAAAATAGCAGTCTCTGGAGAAAAATAGATGTACAGATGACAACTGTTATTACTTAAACTAGTCTTCAGTCTCTGTGCAGAAAAAAAGAAACCTTTAGATCAGAAATTTGCCTTTTTCTTAAGTTTTACAAAGGCTGTGACACGCAAAACAAGTAATTTAACATGCCTTTTTTCTGTACAAACTTGCAATAGCAAGAATAATAATGAATTTATCAACTTGTCTTTGAAGCAGTAAACATTAATTTCTTCAGCTCCATAACTTCTAGGATGCGCGGACTTGACACAGGGGTTGAAGCCTTGGTAACTCTATATGGTATATCATTATGTTTTTATTACTAGATACGTTTTCTCCCTGTAATCTTGAGTGACCATTGTGCACTATATTTAAAATAATACATTTAGTCCTTTCTAGGGTTTCAGTTATATGTGCTGTACAGACAAGGCTTTAACAAATACACCAGAAAGGAGATAAGATGTCCTATTCTGAAAAGCTTACACAGATATTCTGCCACTTCCAAAAACTAAAGAGTTTATTGTATGGACAGAATAAAACACATTTTTCTGGATGCTTTCTTTTTGCTTTGACAGACTGTCCAAATAGATTTCTAACCTTTCTGCTTTCTTTTTCACTATTATATAATGTTGTAGCATGGTACATTAAAACATTCAGAATAAACTTATCATGAAAATGGGTGCATTTATTTTCTATATACAGTATGTGTCAGTACATATAAACAATAGTTTAAATTCCTAATTCTCATTCTTACTAATTCTTTAGGAGAGTTCATGATTTAAATTAATTGTAAAACACTAACAGGGAGATCCAATAAAAGTTCTTTTATAAGAACTTTTAAAAACTGTGCTAATTTTGCCCCCAACCAATCAGATATTTTATTTTTTTTATAACATTTATTTTTATTATGTTTTATTTTACAACAAAGTAAATAAACAATATACTTTTGATCATTGTATATATAAACATTATACAATTATTTTAAACTATATTTTGTATATAGTTGAGTATTGTAACATACAGTTAAACACAGTTTCGGCTTTATAATTCTATTTGTTTGTACAATATACATTTAATTAATGAAAGCCTTAAAACAATTATATTTTTGATTGTACTACCAATAGTCTAAGGTTGTGAATTCACAGTTTCTTGCGATTTACTTTAGTGATCTATTGTCTATATACCAGTTTTCCCATTTCCTATAGAATATTGGGAATTTCTGTTGGGTTATTGCATATGCTTTTTCATATGTCATGAAGTAAGTTAGTAGGGAGAAAATTTTTGGAGTTTTTTCAGTTCTATAGTATTTAATTATCAGACGTTTGATTTGGGACTCCAAGGAGGTTGCTTAGAATTTTAAATAACTTATACCAGCATTTCCTGATTTTTGGACATGTCCACCATATGTGTTCATAAGAACCCAAAGCGGTGCAATTCCTCCAGCATTGAGGGGCAATCAGATATTATTTAACATTTGAAAGCTAACATCTGATTGGTTGGGGCAAAATTAACAATTTTTAACAATAAGAACTTTTATTTAATAACCTTGTAAGGATCAAGCTTTTACTGATAGTCTATTATTTTTAATCATCATTAATAATCATTAATTAATAATTAATTTTCATCAAGAATTTTTGATTAAGTTCTATTCTATGGTATTATTAACCTTTCTTTCATGGGTAAAAAGATGATCTGCTAATTCCGACTGGAATATCTATTGGTTCCAAACTTATCCAATGAGAAAAATGCAATCGGTAAAAAAAGCCTGAGCAGTGTTAAAAGATTAACAACCCTAAACCCTAAAAATTATTATTAGTAGTAGTAGTAACAACAGTTCAGGGTGATAACTCATTTTAGGCCAAAGATTTTAGATAGAGAAAATGTAAAATAGAGAATAAAAATAATTTACAGTAATTTAAAAGACCATAAAAAACCTTAACATAAATATCAATGAAGTCAATATCCAAAAAACTGGTTGCGCTAATAGATAAAGTTGAAGTAGGGAACAGGGAGAGTGTGTGTGGGGGGGAGGGGTACACATGGAAAACAGAAAAATAAATATGTAGAACCCATATAAATATCATTTAAGAACCATGAGACCATATATTAAACGAAATAGCATTTACAGCTTGCCTGTGTTGCATCAATAAAATATATTGCAAAAAAAGATAAAGAAGTAAACCAGCTGAATTTAAACAAGTAAGAAATTAATTTTCACATAACCAATAAAATTATGTCAATAAATAATAAAACAACAAAAAACAACAAAAGAAAAAGTTATATTATGTAAAGTATTCCTTCATTTTATTATTAGCTCTTATTGTTTTCATGGAATTAGGTACAACAATTCTGTGTAGCTTCGCCAATAAAGCTCACTTTTTGAATGAAACTTTGCAATACGTTTTCTGATAATTTTTTTGCCTTAATAATGGGTAGGAATCTGAATTCCTTACCTTCCCCCTGCTCCTGTGAACTTTTCCACAGTATTCGTGTTCTGATGGTTTCTTCTATTGGCTCTTTTCTACTTCTTCCGGCATGCGACCATGTTTTACTTTTCTTTGGCTACTTTCTGAAGTACACGTACAGGTTGGGAAAGGCTTAGCGGTTTATAGATCTCCTGTTCTTTCACGAGCTTGCGCAAATTAATACTTCTATCTCTTTTATTTGGCGGCTGCAGGCGCTTAAGTGAAGGAGAATCAGTTAAAATTCAAATCTTCCAATTAAATTTCTCTGTTCCTGCTGCTTTTTGTTTCTCGTTGGTACCTGTTCCCTTTTTGTACTTCTCAGTCCTACTGCTCTCTGTCCATTATTAAATTTATCTTGGCTACTCTGCTCATGGTGTTTTTGTTTGTGTCCCTGTAAAATATAGTACCGTATGTACACATGAATGTTTTGAGTGCAATAAAATATAAACATGAGTTTAAGGTTTATAATCCTTATTTTGACAAGCTTTTATAATCTATTAAAATTCTTCAGGACATTTTATTGTAAAACACTTATTTATTAGTTTGTTTTTTTAAATGTATTTTTAGAAAACACAAGTAACAATGCTGATTTAATCTGCCAATTGCATTAAAAATATAATAAAATATATTTATGGGTATAAGATTTTATAATCATAGTGCATAGATGAGAATCTAGTTGTGCTGGAAGCATTGTCTTTGATCTTCATTATTAAAATGTAGCATGCATTAAATTAGTAAGCTTCAAAGTTGAAAAATTAGGTCAGAGTGTCAGAGTTTCAATTACAGAAGGAAATCTCACCTATGCAAAAAAATAGATAAATATGGAATTTTACTTCTTTGTTATCTAAAACTACAATATTTAAAGGTATATTTTAAAGGTATATGTTCACTGGAAAAATATTTTTTTTAATTTGCCCATTACTGAAAATAATAACTCATCCCAACTACTGTAACATTTGTTTGTTGATCTACCACCTACAATGCTCTCTCCAATACAGCCCCCCATACATCTTCAATCTGTTAAACCGATACAACCCAAGGCGTAACCTCTGCTCTGCTAATGATATTCTCCTCTCATCCACTCTGATCACCTCTTGCCATGCCCGTATACAGGACTTTCCTCGTGCTGCCCCTCTGCTCTGGAACTCCCTTCCTTGCTTTATACGTCACTCGCCATCACTTCAAATGCAACCTCAAAACTTACCTCTTCAGACAAGGTTACAATCTGGACCTGGACACTCCTACCCCTCTTACTGACCCATCACAGACCTGCTAGTTATAATCCACTGACAACTTAGTTACAGCTACTGATCTGCTGCCCCTTATGTTTCATCCCCATCTCCTCTAGACTGTAAGCTCTCAGACAGGGCCCTCCTTATTGTACCACAGTAATGCTGTAACTTACCACACTGAATGCTGCTGGACCAGCACTTAAATAATTTGCACTTTGTATTACTTGCACTATCCTTGTATGTAACATGTATGTTTTCCTCATGTATATTAATGCAACAGTAAAGTGCCAAGAAAGATGTTGGCGCTATATAAATCCACAACAATAATAATTTCTTTAGATATCTAATCTGAAGCATAAGTTGCTTCAGATGTCAATCAAGTACCTTATCTTCCGATATGTGCAAGTACTGGATTTTGCTGTAGCTGGAAGGGTGTAACTGTAACTGGATCGGTGACTGGGGAATTCCATTTTTCAGTGCTAGATGATAATCTTTATAAAAAAAGCTGAGGAAAGGAGGAGTCAACTAAAAGAAGGAGGGGGATACTGAACTTGAGAAAAACAAGTACTTGATTGAAGGCATGCTGCAGCACACACAACTCGGAGTAAGTGCTATTTACATGTATTAAATTGTAGATTAAGATGAGGCAAATCTATGTGTTTAGATATGATTATTTGATATGATTATATTATATTTACCTATTACCCAGTTTGGCAGCCCTCCACCCATAAAGAAATAAACTAACAATATTCAAGTTGGAAATTACTGTATATCAAGAACGGATAAAAACAAAGAATAGATGATCAATGCATATTCCAACAGCCCTTATAATATAACACTAACTGTGCACTTGCATTCATTTTAAACCTAGAAATTTGAGTTACGTGGTTCCGATCATAAATGTATACCTTCATTTCTTATCTTTTTAGCTAGTGGTTGGGGTGGAGGATGGAGTGAATGCCTGTAACTCTAATCTAATGCAATATTCTCTCTCACATGGACAATGAATCAAAGTTAAAAGGTAGGACTTCCCTGAGTGGGGTTACCTTTGCATTTTTGTAGGGCTTTTCATTTTATGGTCATGCAAATGTACTTTAAATCAATATTGTATGGGGTCTTAGAATGGACATTGATCATCTTTGCGTTGTTTGCATGAATTGTTGACCAGATCTGTACCACTCAATATTTAACTGTGATTTTGAGTGCTATCACAGTCCCTTTATAGTATATGCCAGAATTTGTTTGTACAAGATGTTGTTTTATCTTAGGTGGTACCAAATCCTGTTGGACTAATCAAACTAGTTGATTAACTTTGCTTATAATAATTGGGCTACTACATAGAACCACATCAATTATAAACAAACTAAGAAGTTCAAATAAATGTGAATTAGGGGGGTCCCTTTGGCATTGGAGATCTAGAGCAAAAGCAGTACAGCCCGTGTAAGAGTCAGCATTGGAATGTTTCTCACTGTGGTAGAGAAAGTGCTCCATCAGCTCAGGTCCAGTGTGATGGATATCCTTTCCTTTCCCTGCCTCCATAAATTCTTGAAGCATATAGGGAGCACAGTAGGCTTTGTATGTTTTTCTCCTCTCTGTTTTATTGATCAGAAATACTTGATCTATCCAGGATTTGGAGGAATTTTTTTCTTTACTTTTATTACTGGAGACTAATGTTCCCACTTGTGCACACACACAACTTAGCTGGGCTGTGCACATGGGTTAAAATAGAAATCCCACAAAAATCTGTTTGAATACATGTAATGTACTATGTAGCATCCAGAAAATTAAGGGCTAGGCCACACTAGCGCATTTCTAATGTGCTGCCGATCGTGTTTTGCGATCCATTAGCACTTGAGAAAGGCATGCCAGGCTAACACAATGTAAGTGGCTATATCTGTTGTATTCAATTAGATCAACTGGACTTGAAGTTTAGTTCTTGAAGACGTTTCGCTAATCATCCGACTGGCTTTCTCAATTCAGAATGACTCAATTCTGAACTGAGAAAGCCAGTCAGATGACTAGCGAAACGTCTTCAAGAACTAAACTTCAAGTCCAGTTGAGCTAATTGAATACAACAGATATACCATGACCTGGATGAATGAGAACCTTCACAAGCAAAGTGGCTAAACTTTCAGGGAGATTCAATAAAAGTTCTTATCGTTTAAAATGGTGCTAATTTTACCCCAACCAATCAGATCTTATTTAACATTTGAAAGCTAACATCTGTTTGGTTGGGGCAAAATTAGCATCATTTTAAACAATAAGAACTTTTATTAAATTACCCTGTTTGTTTGCTGTAAAGACCATTTTTTGCTAATTGCATGTGCTCAAATAATGGAATATTGGAGGAATTGCAGCACAAAGACACAACATTGCATTTGCGTATTTCACGCAGCCTAAGAAGGAGACTTATTCTGAGCACCATGGTTAAATCTCCTGCCGCAAATTTAATATCCGTTTTGTGGCTTTTGGGATTAACCCACATAGAAACTTTAAAGCAATTTTGTATTTAGCACAAAACGAATTCTAAATTCGATGAGCTGGCAGCATGGGTGTCTTTTATGATATCTGCACAGCCAGCACAATGAAGGAGTTAAAATCATGCTAATCAATATTGAAATGCTTAGTGCAACAATAAAAAATAAAGCCCAGCCTCTCAGTAAATCCTCCCTTAAGTTTCTACATGTACTAAAACTTTTAGAAGCAACACACAGCTCATGAGTTTCTTATCCCCACACTTATGAATTTTTATTTTCTTTTTCTTTAATGCTTGATTGTAAATAAAAAGCAAAGAAAATTTTTGTTTTTTATGAAATGCAAAGGAATGTGTGTGGGGGGGGAAAGATTTCTCAACACTGTTAAATCTCTGTGTCTTAGAGGCAAGATCTGCTGTAACATGATCTGTGTCTAACAGAGACAGGTCTCTGTGCTGTTATATGATTGGCTGTCAGATTCTACTGGCAAGGCTGCAAATTTATTTTTTGTTTTGATCTGCTATGCACTATAGTGCATGTGAAGTGTACTGTATATACTTATACTTCCATCAAAACACAGAGGTGAATTTTGTGGAGCTGACCCCTTGTTCTGTAAATCAACCAACAGCAAATGGAGAGGGGAGACACAGCTTGTTGTATCTTGTGACACACTGTAGGGTGTATCAGAGTTCACCTCATTTTTGCAGATTAATAGCTGAAATCACAGATTGCACAGTCCAAAGTCCAGCCCTTCTCAAGGATATAATAAGGCTGATGTAATTTGAGGTGCAAAAGTTTGCCCATGCTATTATTTGCAGCAACCAATCAGATGTTAGCTTTATACTAGGCTACTGCAGTTATATAACATATGATTGGTTGATGCAAAATTTTTGCATCTTTTATTATATTAGGCCCAACATTTTTAATGGCTGCTGTAAATAGGGGGCTTTACTGCCTTTTCAGGAAAAAAGGCTGTCCCTGACTATAGAGATATACATGAAAGTATATAGGAAAATTATCCACATATATTGTCCATGCAGTTCCAATGCATTTTGAAAAGATACATCAGTTAAATTAAATTTATATTTATTTGCATTGTTTAAAGAGTAGAAATAAATAGTAGCAATTTTCAAATATAAAGCAGAAAACCAATGAATATTTATATACAGAAATGTGGTATATTAAAGCAAGAAATCCTTTTGTGAACGTTGATACGACAGACACCGCTTTATGCAATACTATAAATTTCCTGTGTTGCAATTTCTTATGCACCTACAAAGAATATAAATAAGGGCCACCGCATTCTCACTGTCTGTTGAAAATAAACAGGATTAGCAACCTATTTTTACAATTTTGCTTTCTGTTGCTTACAGAACAGAGAATTGTGAGGTTTATGTTGCCATCCGTAAGTATATTCCCAGCACACTTTTGTACAATTTCTTAACATAAAGCGCTATTTTTCATCAAAGGACAGTTTTGCAATGTAATAGCCAAACAAAAAAACAAAGAACAAAACACACAAATGAGATTAAGACAGCTATTAATATCTACACTACACTGTATTTTTCATGGTTTGATACAATATTTGCATTTAAACTAGATCCTTTACAGTTGTTCTGAGCATATTTTTGTTTTTTTGACACACTATGTAAACACACTGAACTGTGGAATGTGCCATCTGTAATTTTTAAGATTTTTTTTTCCCTGATGATTATTGGTTCTATTCTTGCAGATACTGCCCCTTAGCAGTGAAAAATAATAAATAAATAAATTGCTGTCATCTGTCAGGCCATTTCAACACCTGAGTCTATCCCAAAAGACACTGAGTTCTGAGCTGCTTTTGAGTCTATTTTTACTGAAAAATATTTTCTCAAATGGCATCATTTGCATATACTGTATAATTCCCCAATATTTTTTATTATGTTTTTATTGAATTTTCCAATATATGATGCAAACATTAAACCATACATCAAAGTGCTCACCATGCGGCATATATGAAAATAAAGTTTACCAAATGACAATAATTTTGCATTCATATAACTGGATTAACATTTTTTAATCCTAATGTGAAAGCTTTCTCCCCAGAACACCTATACATTTTATGATTCTTTTCTAGGAACTTGAATTTAGTACATGTAAATAAACCATTCCGTCACAAAGAAGGCTTCCATGTTGTTGCCAGTGCAACTCACAGCCCATGTATACGTCAAAGAGCCATGCCCCCTGACCCCAGGATTCACTGTCTTAATGCACAGAGTTTCTAGCTAGCTTCTGTTTCTAAAGATACAGTTTCTAAATGTACCTGTATTTGTTGTTGTATATCTGGTAGCACAACATATAAATCTCATGTTTTTAGGAACACACAGCCCAAAAAGTCACAAGTTGAAATCCCCTGGCTTACTAATGAAACAATACAAAATAGTCTACTGCCTGAGTTTATTGCTCTCTTTTTTTTTTGTTTATTTCCGTCATGTTTCTAGAATAAGATAAAGTTTTTATATGTGCCATCTTTATAAATAGCAGCTCTGTTTTTTTTTTTACCAAAACAAACTTGAATTGCTGACAGCCTTCCTGGAGCAAAAAAAAAATAGTCAACTGATTTAACTGACATTTTTTTCCTAGCAAAAGATAAAGATTCAAAATGTACCTACTTCTTCTGCATGTGCAGTGGTGGCTCAGTCACACCTAAAGTGTTGGTATTAGAAACACACAGACCATCAGGTTACAGAACTACTTTAATAGAAGTAGTGCCAGTACAGAACCCTTGGGAATCCCACTTGGAACTTAAGTTTACATAGATGAAGCTGCATTGACATCTATTCTCTGTATGTGATCTCTGCATTTCTCCATCCATTTAAAAATTTGTTTTTCAAGGCCAATAGACCTTGAACATATAAGCTTATTTATATCATACCATTATTTTCATATTTAGTTCATATCAACATAGATTTCTGTAGACAGTTTTGTTATTGTTATGATGTCATTACATTATCCCATGGGACTCACATACCACAACATTTTAAAACAGTTTCTTAATGTGTAATTTCCCAGTACCTCAAGTACTTTACAACAGGGAACTAACCTCAGGTCTAATCTCATAGATCAGGTCAGGAAGTCAAAGAAATGTGTACATTAGTACAAGCTGGACAAGCTTGACAATCTACCACCAGTTGGAAGATATTGTTCAAATCTAATGCAATGATTAGAAATTTTACCCACATGAAAAATTGATTAGGAAGTACAGATCAATGTATCCATAGTGCAAAGTGGAACATTGATTGCTTTACTTTCAGATACATTTTCCACCTGGAAGTATCGTTCATTTACACTATTGTGTGCTGGTTGCATGGGCATATAAGAACAATTATAAAGACACACCGATTTGGGTAATACAGAGAAAAAAAAACCTGTAAATATTACTATTATTATGAATAACTAAAAAGTTCAATAGTTGCAAGGCATTTTAGAGGTCTTCTTGTTTGTGTCAGTTTAAGAAAGCTTAACCACTGAAACCATGATACTAAGAAGCTCTTACTTTATCCATAAACGAATGATCTAAGATTAGATTTAAATCTATAGATTGGACTTTGTTGATGAGAGAGGGGAATTGAATTTCAGATGGAAAACAAAAAGTTTAAGGTGGGGGAGTCGTTGCGAGTGGGTGGTCTGTATAGGAGATGGTTCTGTGATATGTGGAGGGTACAGAAAGGGATATATGGGGACACTAGAAAATAAATATAAGGAGAAGCAGAAGAGCAAATGGATTTGAATGTTTAGAAAAGGATTTTGTAAACAATATGTTGTTTGATAAGAATCTAGGAAGTTGTCTGGCACAGGGGGGATTTAAGTTCCTATCAATTACAGAGGGAAACAATGCATGCTGCAGAGTTTAGTATCGACTGAAAAGGAGAAAAATGGTAAGCAGTTGCCAGGACCTGTACATTGATGATGGAGTTTCAATTTAGGATCCCATGCAAAGATGTCATAATTCATTATTGAAGACATCAATGCTTTGCATAAAAAGACGATATACTTGTTGCCGCCAATTCCAGTCACATGTTGGGGATTCATCTTCTAGAAATCTTTCTCATTCTTTAGAAACTTTAAGGGAGATTCAATAAAAGTTCTTATTGTTTAAAATGGTGCTAATTTTGCCCCAACCGATCAGATCTTATTTAACATTTGAAAGCTAACATCTGATTGGTTGGGGCAAAATTAGCACCATTTTAAACAATAAGAACTTTTATTGATATCTCAGATATCAGTGCCCTTAGCATATCTGAACCATATGTTATTTCTCATAAATGTATCCTCAGACCAAACTTTACTTACCCAGCTAAGGTTTGTGAACAAATTCCATATTAACAAGGAAATTATTATTCCTGTATTTTCTTCTATGGAAAAATATATAATTATCTATATCTTGATCCAGCAAGAGGTATTAAAACATGGATTGGAAAGACAAAACCATTCCAGAAGGATGGCAACCTATTGCTTCCATTGGTCCAAAAAAAAAAAAAAAAGGTCTGTAGAGCAATGGCAAAATAATAGTATTGCATAAATGTCATATTAACCCTTGATAAATAGCCACAAACAGGTCAGTGTGGGAAGTTCAGTGGGAAAAAATGTTTAAATTCTTTATCTATAGTAAACATATCAAGGTATTCTACATATAGTCTTAATTTTTTTCATACAGTTCATACACTTTGCTATAGTTTGTTGTAGTTATTCAGGGTCTGCAATGGTCCTTTTTCTTCCCAGGATGCACATTTCCTTGAAGTTTTTCTAAGAGCAATTTCTACTTATTGACTATTGAATGGGTCAAATGTGCTCAGATGCCTATTGAGCAACTAAATGAACCCAAGGACTGAGACCATAACAGACACTATTAAAGGGACAGTTCAGTGGAAATTATCTATATTTGTTAAATTGTTAGTTTGTGTAATGCCTTCTTAGTTATTCTACATATTCTCTCCCATTTTGAAAAATCAGGTGATTTTATACCCTTTGCTGTTTCCTGCTGTTGTGATATTTCAGGTTCTAATGGTCCTTCTTCTTCCCAGGATGCACCACATCCTTGGAATGTTCCTAACAGTAATTTCTACTAATTGGCTGTTGGATGGGTCAAAGATCCTCAGATCTCTACTGAGCAACTGAATCAACCCAGGCGCTGGGTCAAGGGCAAGACCACAACGGTCTCTACTAGGGGTTCTGCAAACAGGAAGTCAGTATTTCGATTGCATTTATTTATACACAGACAAAATGCTGAATTGGCAGATTAAGGTCATTGGGATGAAAAAATTCTGCTCTTTTTTCCGAAAAGCATATTTATTTGCACTGAACTTCCACTTTAAGGGTCCTGCAAACAGGAAGACAGCAATTACATTTTGCGTTAGTGCTACAGACCTGGTCAAACATATATACAAACCAAGAAAAGATAATCAATGGCAAACATTATCAAACCTTTTTATATAAATTAAGATTAGCAAACTTTTGCATTGCTTATGCTAATCTTAATTTAAGAAACAAGGTTTAAAGTTAGGACTTTCAAGACTGGGGTTACCCTGATAAAGTGTTAGTATTGAAGAGATTTAGAGCAGTGAGATCACTGTATACAAGCTATGATATTTTTGATATTTCAAACAAAAAAGAAAAATAATTGTAGCTAGCATGAATGTAAGAAACATATATAAAAATGTCAGTAAAAAATAAAAGTAAATCTAGTGAATTGAACCTGCAACCTCATTATCTCTGACTTACTTAAAACAAAGCATCAAACCACTATTAAACTAGAGCTAATGTATATATTTTCTGCAGATTTAGAAACTTTATCTTCTTTTCTTAGGAACATACTGTGGGTGGCTGTAAAATCAGATGGTTCCTGGTTTAGTCATTGTGCCACTCATGTTGGCTGGAAAATAAACCTAAGGGGCCTTCATATTGGTGTGGCAGCATCTGTATAAAAAATAATCTGTATAGCCTATAGGTGCACATACTCACACGGCCTTTTGTGAGTTGTACAGACAACAACATGGAAGTCTTCTTAGTTATAGAATCTACTACTTACATGCATGAAAGTGCAAAGTACTAGACAAGTTAAGTAAGCAATTTAAAATGTATCGGTGGTCAGGGAAGAAAAACATTAGGATTTTTAAAACAATCAGGGAGATTCAATATGCTTGTTTGCTTCGTAAAATGCAAATCCCACATGATGCAATATCAGGTAGCATTTGTTTAATGCTCATTTTGCGGGAGCTGCACCACTTCCAAATCTTCTTGGTAGAAGTGCAGCTTTTCTGATCCAATAAAAAAAAGTTAGATATTGCGCCTGTCTTTTGCACAATATCTAACATTCTTTTGTTGCAGACGTCCAGTCCCTGCTTCATATGGTTGAACGCAATTCCTTTATATTGTCTCTCCCTGAATATTTTTTGTTCGTCTTTAAAGGGTAACTGTGGTCTCCAATTCTGCCAAACTAGTAAGAATTATAAGAAAAGCTTTCCATCACACCTTCAAAATAAAACCTAAATCACAGTTATTGCTGGAAAGGTTCATCAATATTACTTACTGCTTGCCTGTTTTCAGCCATGTGCCCAGCTTGTAGTCATGTGACCAGCCTCTGCCTGCATTAATAGGCTCCTCTTCTCAACTGTAAACTTTTTCCCCAGGTACTTCCTGATTTCCTCAGCATTAAGTTTTTACTGAGCATGCTTCTCCCCCGGGACAGAGGGGCGGGCAGAGGTAAGGTTATGTCACTCAACCCACTGAAAGCAGGAAGTTTGAACAATCACCCCAATATTATTTCTCACAGGCTGAAGCCAGAGATGTGATTGTCGGCTCATTATAAAGGAAATACTGCAAGCTTTCATTCAACCCTAACTTGTTTGGAGACCACAGTTGCCCTTTAAGAAAAAGCTGATATAGCATGCAATGAATAATGAATTCAGCATAAAAAGGTAATTTCATGAAGCAATTCGTTTTAGGCATTTAAAGCCCCTAAAGGCATCTTTAGCAGACATTTCTAAAGGACATACAGTATAATAATTCATGTGGCTTAAATATATTATTAATGAAAAGGAAAATACACCCTCAAGTGCTTTATTTTAGGATATTTCTTGAAAGCGTTAAAAAAAGCATAGTTCTAAATGATAAAAACAAGGGTGGCAAAAATGTGGATACTACAGTAATTCAAAAACTTCCTTGTTAATAATGAATATGATTTTAGAGAGCAACAAAAATATGACTTTACCTTTAAAAGCAAGTATTTAGAAAGTCAGAGAAAAAAAACACCAAAGAAAATAACAAAATTCCTGATTTTATAATTAAAGTACATAGTAGATATAAAATTATGGGAAATAATTATTTTGTGATACCAGCAATTAAGGTAAAACTTACCCTTAAGATTTAAAGGCATTTCCTTTGATTAATCTAAAATCAATTGCTGGAGATACAATTGTGAAACATGTTACAGTAAAATATTGTACTTACATTTAGATGTAATTGGTTAGTCCACTGTCCAATAACCTTGTATTCTGCTGTTTTATTTATAATTTGGTATTGGTAGATATCGTATCGCCCAGGAGCATCACCATTTTCATTAAATGTCACTGGTGTTCCAGCACTTCCTAAAGCAAACAAAATCATAAAAGTAAAATCCACACTGGTACATAGATATAGATATAGAAATCAAAGCTATCATTAATCTAAAGTGTACTTATTACTAGAGATGTTCAAAACTGTTGAGTTTCGTTCCGTTTATGAATTTTCCGGAAAATTCTAAGATTCAAAAACGGACCCATAGAAGTCAATGGGAGAAATTTTTTTTAAAGTTTTTGTCCATTTTGAGGAACAAATAGTAATAGTAGGTTACTGTAAATGACACAGAGACCCAGGGAACCCGTCAATATAACCAAACTTATTTTAAAACTATCTTTCTTCAAAATATATCCATCTACTGCCTATTTTGAAAAATTTGTATTATCAAAAGCAGCAAAAGATAGGGACAAAAAAAATAAAAGCACAATTTTACTTTTTTTTTTTTTTTACAGATGAGCAGCTAGTTGTGAAATTACATATAAATGTCGAAATGTCCCATATAGAGCAACTTCACTTTCGGAATTCAAAATGTATCATGCCTGACTGCTTGTAGGTCCTGTGAGGAATCCAAAGGATTGATGATTCAATTACTATTAAATAAATTACTTTGCTATCATACACTTTTGTATATTTCAGTTTCAAAATATGGATTTCTCAGTTTCAGGGCATACGCTATATGTTTAATATATTTAACAACATTCTAATTCTTTACCTTTGAATCCACTAACCATAGTACCCATGTTCTGTACGATATTAAAATGTCAATATTAATCAGTATAAAATACTGGTTTAGCATGTGTAATATCAGTGGTGTCAAATGTAATAAATCACATTTACCAATAAAGTTGCACCCACAAAAAGTAATTTTATGCTTCTCTAGACAACACTACAAATACAGTGAAAAAATACAGACAAAATACAACAAATCAACATTTTCTGAAAACTTGGAGGTTTTAAATTTGTTTGAGTTTAATTTTCATTTTACATCAGAAGTCAATTTATAGTGTTTTTTTGTAGGTCTAGTACATATATTTTATGACCTCTTCTAAGAACCAATTAAGCTTACAGTTATAAGCTTTCTTAACTATTTTTTGGATTGTGTGCAGGTGGTCTGCTGGTTGTTTAAATTATATGTGTTTTACTGTGGGTCCTAACTCACATCTGTGTGACATCCATGCCCTTCTTACATGGCGGGTAAAGAAGGCAGAATAAGGTTTGTGTTTGATTGTAAATCTGCTTCCTGGCTGATCGAAATGTGTGCAGGTAATAGAGATTACCTGCACACGTTCCAATCAGCAAGAAAATGTTTGACCAGATCAGTAGCACTTCCGCTAAATGTAGTTGTAAATTAACAAACCAAAGTTTATTCCTAGCAGTATAACATGACACTCCCCTACTGGTTATATATGTAGTGATGTGCATACAAATCAATGTAGATATCTAAGCTAACTTAGTTAGCTCATAACTAAAACAACTGGCAGCTAATCTGCACTCAATTCATTTGCATGCAAATGGTGCCAGGCACTGCATTTGTTATACTAATGACATCTATAAACAGTAAGCTCCGAGATACATTTAAAAAGAGGAAATACTCAATTGCAAATGATGACAATAATTGAGAACACCAGTTAACCCTGAGTTTCTGGATACCTCAATGCTGATGCAATCGTATACCTTCTGTTAGTTGCTAATTAATCCTGGCTACAATTGATGTAAAGCTGTCGAATTAGTGTTTATATAAATATTTGCACACCCCCCCTGGTTCCAGAACAACCATTACCACATAAATATTGTTGTATTACAGATGTCTTACTATAGATATATATATTATTGTTACTGAGGTAACCATTGTATGAATGTCAGTATCTTTATAGTCACATTATTCTATATCCCCAACAAACAACAACTAGGAAATAATAAACTCCGGTCTGGTGCAGAGGTTTGCAAATTAACTAAGTATACTACCTTATCTGAATAATCTATCTCAAATGACAGTTTGACCCTGACTGTCTATAGATTAGATAATTTAGAGGGCTGGATAAAGTATATGTTGGTGAAACCAGGCGCCGTGGTAATTACAACATAACAATTAATGAGCCCATGAGAGGAGACATGTTCTAATCCCCTCCCCCCCACCACCACCACCACTTAACCCCACTGGTTATAACACCTGTGTTTAAGACCCAGACTAAAATTAGCACTGCCGTGCAACAGTATTGGAATATGTATGGGAGGCTCCTCCACAAACATCAACGGATGTTTTTATCACTTCCACTGCTTAGTTTCCCCCCCACTAAGAAGTGTAGGGCTCCTAGTGAGTTCTTTATTGGAATCCCGGACCCCTAACTTTGGGCCCTGAAATTCATAAGTTGACCCTATATGGGTAATTTTGAAAATGTTAACAATGCAATAAGTAATATTGTTATGTTTTACTTTGTAGTTATGTTATCGGTCTGGTCGTGTCTGGTCTTTCGGTGTTGCGCTCTCGGTTCCCCACAAGAACTTCTCCAACCCAGCATGGAAAATGGGTGAGTCATCCAATAATTTCACAGTAATGTCATGGAATGTTAGAGTGCTGAATCAACCAATTAAACAAACACAAGTCTTTACCTTTATTAATTAGTACAATCCTGACATAATATGGCTGCAGGAAACACATCTTCTCATGACTGTCTCAAACTATCTCCAAAAACCCTGGGAGCGTGTGCTCTTCTTACTCCAGAGGAGTATCTATTTTAATCATGAAAACGTTGAAATATAAGATAATTCATATCAAAACTGATCCACATGTATATATGTACATGTGGCAGCAGAGATAGACTCTACCCCCGTGGTGCTCCTGGGTGTATACAATCCCCCGGCTTCTGGCCTTACAGTTATGAAAACATTAGCTCCTTTACTTACACTATACCCTGAGGCTCATGTAATTTGCATGGGAAATTTTAACCATGTACACTGCAACAGCAAAGACCGTTTCCGATCACCAGGCAACCCAATGACAACGTACGCTCTTGGTCAACCTACCCCTCTTGCCTCCCTTGTACAGTTATGGGACTGGATAGATATATGGAGGCAGAGATTCCCAGACACCCAACAATATACATGCCACTCCGCCACGTATATCACACTTTCAAGAGTAGATAACATATTTCTATTAAGAAAAACTGTCCCACTTGCCACCCAGGTCTCACATTTACCCCGAGGAATTTCGGACCATTCCCTCCTATTCCTCTGCATGGCCTTCACAACCTCTAAACTCCAGACTCGACTTTGGAAAATTAATCCTTTCTGGTTAACACAGTTTCCACAAATAGATCCTATACATGAACAACTAGAAGAAAACATCCAAATTAACGCCCACTCACACAGCCCAAATATGGTTTGTGACTCACTTAAGGCATATCTAAGGGGAAGATTACACTCCACAGTTTCATTTATAAAACATACTTCCTCACAGGAGGAAGACAAACTGGCAGAACTTGTTATGAAGGCAGAAAAAGAATATATTCAGCACAATACCTCGACTACTCAAACGGCCTGGTTACAAACCCAAAGACTATATAATAACCTGATAACAGAAAAACACTTTTTTGTGAAACTTTTTTGAAAACAGTGGCCATTCTGCTAAATATATGTCCTTCCTGATTAAGGACCACAACCAATCAAGCACTATCCTGTCCATACAGACCCCCCAAAATACACTGGTACACACAACACCCCAAATCTTGGAAACATGTGCCAAATTATAATCTGTACAACTCCAGAATAGGTTATACACATAACGAAATTTCAGAATTTCTTGAACAGATCGAACTGCCAACTATAAGCACAGAACAAAAAATGGCTCTTGAATCCCCTATCACACCCACTGAAATACAAAATGCAATAGACTCCATGCCAAACAATAAGGCCTCTGATCCCTACAGGCTACCCATTGAGGTATACAAATGATATCAAGCTCAACTACTAAAACCCATTCTCGATATGCTCAGTCATACATACCTCACCGGCTCTCTACCCCCTTCACTGTACAATGCGACTAATATAGTTCTCCCCTAGAATGCGACTCCTACAGACCCATTTCCCTATTGACATCATATTATAAGATACTTGCCAAAATCCTTGCCCAGAGAATGAAAACTGTGATTTTATCCTTAATACATCCGGATCAAACTGGATTCATGCCCAGTAAATCTACATCCATTAATTTACGCCGATCATTAATTCAAACACAGATGGACCATGACAACTCCAGCGAACGTACAATACTCTCATTAGATGCCAATAAGGCCTTCGACTCAGTTGAATGGCCATGCCTTGTTGAGACACTGAGACGATTTGTTTTTGGCGACAGCTATGTTAAATGTATACAAATTCTATATACCCCCGAAACGTTGTGTATCTGACCTGTATGTTGAGCACTTAATTAATGAAAGTTTGTTATTAATTGTTACTCGAGTGTGCCTCCCTGCATATTCTATATTGATTTGATCCTTACCTGATGTGGCACAGGCCTCAGGGGGAGCACCTCACAACTTACCTGTTGGGAATCCACAACTTGCTGATATTTGAACCCAACAAAGTAGCCTGGCCAACACATATTCCAATAGTTACCCAATTTAACACTAGAATTACCAACTTTGTGACATCCATGCCCTTCTTGCCCTTACCAACTGCTGAGATTTTCACAGGTCTTCAGGTTGATTATCTGCAATCTATTGTTGTGCAAATCACCCATTACCTGTAAGGCCTAGCACATTTGCATTTTACTCAGAGTAGCTCAGATCCAAACCTGTGTGTGAGACGTGGAAACCTTCAGAAATGCCTGCATCTATACAAAATGTCCCCCACACACATTCACAATATATAGAAACACAAGTCTTTTATAAAAAATAGTGTGAAAACAGAATGAAAACTTGCTGATACAATGACTTGAATACAATGAAAACTTGCTAACACTTCAGTCTCCAATGTATGTTTGTACATGTTAGAGCGGGCCGCTCTAACTGGTCGGGCCGCCCGCTTATCGAGGTCTGACGCTGCTGGCTGCGAGGTGAGGGGGCGCCTGTCACTCACTACCTAATGGGGATCCCTGTCACTTACTACCTAACGGGGGTCCCTGTCACTCACTATCTAACCTGGGATCCCTGTCACTCACTATCAAACGGGGGTCCCTGCTGTCACTCACTACCTAACGGGGGTCCCTGCTGTCACTCACTACCTAACTGTGTGCCTTTACTGATTGTAAACCAGCTGTATTGTATGCTGATCCCTGCTACTTTCAGTAAGTACAGTATTAGCCAGGGGCGTAGCTAGAAATGACTGGGCCCCATAGCAAAAAAAAATTATGCCCCCCCCACGACCTTCCAACCCCACCGACCTCGGACCTCCCACCCAAACATTTTGTGGGGAAATCAGTGTGGTGTAGACGTGTTGGACCAAATGGCACGGATGTATTCCGTAAGAGCAGCAACACGCAGGTGGCCAGTAGCAGTTTTTTACAATATGCTGGACCTGGCAGCGGTGAATGCCTACATTTTGTACAAGGCATGTACAGGGTGGACAGGCAAAAGAAGATTGTTTCTGAGTCTTCCGTTGCCGATTCATGCAGCACAAGGAAATATTGGCACAAAGGCGGGCTGCTGAAGCTGTTGCAGCTGCTGTGCCATGGACTGTACAGACAACACAGTGCCAGGTCCAAGAGAGCTGCAACAGGAATTGTAGCAGGTTTACTGCAACATGTCAGAAATTCACCTGTGCCAAATGCAGGGACGATGGACACTGGGTCTGCAAATGCTGTAAACTCTGTAAAATTTGAAACACTAAAAAATAAAACAGACTTGTGTATCCATATATTGTGAATGTGTCTTTTGTATAAATATGGCAGGCATTTCTGAAGGTTTCCACACACAAAGATTCAACCTTCCTTGGTTCAAGCTAACAAATGCAAATGTGCCAGGCCTCACAGGTAATGGGTGTATTTTCAGAACAAAAGAAAGAGAACAATGGAGCTGATAGCATGTTAAACAACTCAGCAGGAGTGCTAGTAGATATGAGGTCCAGGGAATTTACGCAAATCTGCGCAGGCCTGGTAAATCTACTGTTAAATATCTGGGAATCATAATAACAAAATCACCCCAACAGTTCTATTCCCTTAATATCTCTCCACTCCTAGAATTCACCCGCAACAAAACCCAAGCATGGAAGTGTGTCCCACTTAATTTGGGGCAGAATCCATGTAGTCAAAACCTTTTTGTTCCCTAAACTACTTTATACTATACAGCATTCGCTAAGTTATATACCACAATCATTTTTCAAAAAACTTAACTCATTAATATCTTCTTTTATCTGGAACAATAAAAGACCCAGAGTCAACATCAGCAAATTCCAAGCCCTCAAATCAATGGGTGGCCTTGCTTTACCAAATATACAACTCTATTATTGGGCATCACAAATCAGCTATCTCCATTGTTGGCTGTCACTGACTCCTCACCCAACCTCCATAAACATGCTCACAAAATATCTCACAGGCCCTTTTATGGCATAACAACATATTATTGGTAAAGGGACAGTAATACGTAAGCAAGCACACAAAATGAATCTAACCAACAAATTACTGGATATAGAGGGATACTGTGAACATACCCCGCTATGGAACAACAGACTTATGCCTGGGTTACATGGTATGTCTGGAGAAACACTATGGGATGGATTCGGAATTAATACTCTGGAGCAAGTTATTCAAAATCGCAATATAGTCATGTTCTCGGAACTACAAAACTCGTAACTACCCAATGTAACGCACTACAAATATATACAATTATGACATGCATTAAGACCCATTTTGCACTACCCTACTACAACAATTAATAAACACACTGCGATTGGGGTGGTGCGCACCCAGGACCCACGGGGCTTAATTTCTCAACTTTACAGCTGTTTGATCCATGCTAAATCACAAATAAATTTGACGCACATTAAGACCAAATGGTCTACTAGTTTGGATATCATACCAATAAGTGAGGAACAGTAGACAGAGATAACTAACTCACACACAACAGCCTCACCAGCAGTTAACAACAAGATGATACAGTTTAATATTTTGCACCAAGCCTATTACACTCCCAGACAACCCGCCATTTTGTAATTAATGGACCATCGGTCTGTCCTAAATGCCACCAACAGAATGCAGATTTTTTTCATCTAATATGGCAATGCCCCAGGGTAACTGCTTTCTGCTCCGCTGTTCTTCACTTACTCAACCGTCTGTCCCCCGACCAGCTCCCGTATTCACCGGTTCCATGTTTGTTTGGTGTTTTTGATATGGATATTTTGTCTACCCATGAGACCCAGTTCATGCAGGCAGCACTCTTTTATGCCAGGAAGACTATAGTTCTACGTTGGCTTTCCCATAAAAGCCCCAAATTAAAGATGTGGATAAAATTAATAAACAATGATCTCCCTCTGATTAAATTAATATATAAACATAGGGGATGTGAAAATAAATGTAAGAAAATTTGAACAATATGGATAGAATTCCCTGACACAATCTCCACATGAACAATATATTGTAAAACCTGTACTAAGTATGTATGATCAGAGGTCGGGGTGGCCGGATTGCGAGCGCTGGACAATCGGACTCTTGATTATCCGAGACAAGATATATATCAGGTAATTTGTGTGACAGACCAATGTTTCTTTTTTTGTTTGTTTCTTCTCTTTATTTTAATGTTATAATGGTTAATAATTGTTGTCATTTATCCCTAATGCTACAGTATATGATTATATATGATGTACAGTTATGAGTAATATTTCAATTATATTGTCAATAATGTGTTCTGTAATAATATCTTCGCATTGGGAAATAAATAAAACGAATTAAAAAAATATATATAGTTGTAAATTAGCCTAATTGGAGTGTTTCCACAATCCTTGTATTGCAGGTAATAGAGATGGACGAACTTCCGGAAAACCTGGTTCAATTTCGAATTTTTTAAGTTTGAAAATCCGAAATCGGACAAATTAAAGTCAATGGGGGAAAAAAGGTTTGAAAAGTTTGAAATAAAATAAGGTTAAAAAAGCAATGGTAACTTACTGTACATGGCTCTGGGACCTAGGAAAATGGCCTGGGGAACATGTACAAAAATCTAGAACTTGAAATAAAGTAACTTCCTTCACACATGCACTACTTTAGAGATTTCACATTCAACATACGATAATATCCTGAAAATTCTATATTTTCCCAAAATTTTATATTTCTAGAATCTGTCTCTGAATCTCTTAAAATGGGGTGCTCATTATTAAACAAAAGGAATCATGCCCAGCGTGGAGTGGCAATGCATAATTCAACAAAGGGGCGTAAAAAATGTAAAACAAATTCTGTGTTTAAAGTAAAAGTTCCGTGGAAAATATTGTTTTTAAAATTCTTAGTTTATATTATGCATACCTATTTATTCTACTTATTCTCTTCCATTTTGAAAAATCAGTAGAAATTATACCCTTGCTATGCTCTACTGGTGACATTAGTGACCTGACTTTTCAGGTTCCCAGAAAGCACACTACCTTGGAATGATACTAACAATAATTTCTACAAACAGGTCAGTGTGGGAAGTTCAGTGGGAAAAAATGTTTAAATTCTTTATCTATAGTAAACATATCAAGGTATTCTACATATAGTCTTAATTTTTTTCATACAGTTCATACACTTTGCTATGGTTTGTTGTAGTTATTTAGGGTCTGCAATGGTCCTTTTTCTTCCCAGGATGCACATTTCCTTAAAGTTTTTCTAAGAGCAATTTCTACTTAGTCTAAATTGACTATTGAATGGGTCAAATGTGCTCAGATGCCTAATGAGCAAATAAATGAACCCAAGGACTGAGACCATAACAGACACTATTAAAGGGGCAGTTCAGTGGAAATTATCAATATTTGTTAAATTGTTAGTTTGTGTAATGCCTTCTTAGTTATGCTACATATTCTCTCCCATTTTGAAAAATCAGGTGATTTTATACCCTTTGCTGTTCCCTGCTGTTGTGATATATCAGGTTCTAATGGTCCTTCTTCTTCCCAGGATGCACCACATCCTTGGAATGTTCCTAACAGTAATTTCTGCTAATTGGCTGTTGGATGGGTCAAACATTCTTAAATCACTACTGAGCCACTGAATCAACCCAGGTGCTGGGTCAAGGGCAAGACCATATCGGTCTCTATTAGGGGTCCTGCAAACATGAAAAGTCAGTAGTTTGGAAGCCTTTATTTATACACAGACAAAATGCTAAACAAATTAAGTTTAAATGGAAACTGTATCTTTAATAGAGATGTCCGAACTTTCCGAAATGTGTCCCTTTTCGAACTTTCCATATAGTTTTGAAAGTGCGAAAAACGACCCATTAAAGTCCAATGGGAGTCAAATAGTTTGAAAAGTTCGAATGAAATATAATTAAAATTTAATGGTAACATAATGTAAATCTGTGGGACCTGGGAAATGTCTGGGGATAAGCTCAATAGTGACTTCTTTCACCCCCGAGCAAAAAAACCCGGTAAGTATCCAGAAGACAAAACCCAGGCCCTGTACTATAGGCACTATCACCATTTCTATAATAAACGTCTGACAAGGTTCAAAGATAATACAATGTCCCTTTATTGGCTCCGAAACGTGTCATACATATATATATTAGAACCCAATCATTCCACAAGGGAACCACCCTGTATGATACAACATATAATGTTAATAAGCAAACAAGACAAAACAATAGGCTGGCGGGGGCAACAAAGCATGATGGTATCTATAGGCTCCTCACTCGCTACTATATGCATTCAGTGCAGAGAGTCAAAAAGTCACACAAAGTTCAAATGCTCTTAACGATTGTATGAACACCATAAGACTTAATTCTCATACAACGGACATCCAGCCTGGAGGGTATCGGGACTTACACCTCGAATAGAAATTTCCTGTGTCTTTTTAGCAGATACAGTCTATACGCCACCTTTAGCACTAGGTATACGGCAACTGCTTCGCCCGTCCCAAACACCAAAACTCGGTGCTGGTATCAGGTCTTAGTTAGCTCCCGTATGAGCTTTCACTGCAGTCCAAACTTGACACAAACAACAATCTTCACCCGTCCCACCTCCATAGCAAATTATCTAGCCCGTGTTTTCTTTTGCTCGGGGGTGAAAGAAGTCACTATTGAGCTTTGCTAGTTTCCCTGGAGGCACCTTTATACTAAAAGGATTTACCTATAACAGTATTTATTAGGGAGGAGCACTATACCGCAATTGTTTTATTGATTAACCTGCCTTTGGTGGGTTTTTTTTTTTCTGGTATATGTGGCAGACCCCTATACGTCATTTGACTATTTTGGCTCTGAGACGTGTCCTGCGGATACACCATGGCTTACTCTCTTAACAGTTTGAACTGGGACTCAGATGTGGCAGAAGTGTTTTCGGGTAGTGAAAATTCAGAGGGGGTAGAGAATGAGGATAGCAATAAATCTAAATGTAAAGTGTACAAAAAGTTGATACCATCACAATTACGATTAAAATGGGAGATAGCCAGTTTGGACAACTATTCTAAAAGCAATATGGTCCCTAGAGGTCTAAGAGTGTTTGTTAACCCAGGTCAAAATTTAATTAAGGGAGACAAAGGAGATTTTGTTAAAGAATGGGAAGAAGTCCTAGCAGAATGCTCTATGAAATTGGTTAAGATGGTGTTAAAACGAAGTCGAGTTATATTAGAGGACATATCTGGCAGGATAGAAGTATTACAACAAGAACTAGAGGAGTGTAAAGAGGATAGTGAATTTATAAAATTCAATGAGGTTTTGAAGAAAGATGTAGATAAAAAGAGGAAGAAAAGAAGTTCTCACGTGACTGTTTGGATTATAACAGGGAAGGTGTTTTTTCTACAAACTCTTAGTTCCTCTAGGAAGATTTTACGAAGGAAGGATCCCCTTTAGGAGAAGGAGGGTCAGGAGGGGGCCCAGGAAAAAACAAAAAATCTCCATTAAACTCCGAGATCGGAAGAAGTGGGGTTACAAAACAGAATGAATAAGGGTAGCACGATAAACTACAAGTAGTCAACTTAACAGTGAAAATTTGGAGGATGATGTGGTTCAAGTACTGTCCAGAGGTCTGTCTTTTACTCCTACAAGTAAAATTGATAAGTTTGAATTATAAAAGATATACATTTGTTTGCGAGAAAGTGCATTTTGGCTAAGATATTTGATGGCAAAACAAGGGAGGTAGAGTTGACCAAACAAGATTTGGCAACTCTTGAAGTGTTAAAAGAGTTGGGGAATGATGAACATGAGGTGAATACCTCGACAACTGATCCCAGCCTAGTGAGATATTCTACTCTTAAAAATAAATCTACATGGTTTCCATCGATTCAGGGCTTTCCCAATATCTCAAGCTTTGTCACCAATGTGGTGGAAGACATTGAGAAGTTGGGAGAACCCTGCTATTAAAGAGCAATTTAACCAAAAGGAAAGAAAGGCTATTGAATATGTAAAACCTAGAAAAGATTGGATAGTTAGGAATGCCGACAAGGGGGGGAATGTGGTTGTTATGACCAAGGATATGTATTATAGTGAGATATGTGTCAATTGAGGGATAAATCTCAATATGAAAAGTTATCCCATAACCCATTGCCGGCATTGCAGACCCAATATTAAAATTTGGATAAAGGAGTACAGGACGGAGTTCTGGACAGGAAAGAACGTGAATTCTTGTATCCTCGACCCCTAGGTGTCCCACATTTTATACCATTCCTAAAATACACAGAGTGTTTCCAGGCCTCCGGGTAGGCCTATCGTGTCAGAATGGATGGGCCTACAGAGAGAGTGAGTCAATATGTGGATCAGGTGTTTGCGACCTTTTTTTATTCTTTATCATCGTATGTGCAGATACCGGCGATGTATTACGTCAATTGGAAGGCATAGCGGTAGATGATGATGTTCTCCTGGTTACGTTAGATGTAGAAAGCCTTTACTCTCATCCCTCATGAGGTAGGCCTAGAGCTTGTGAACACTTTTTGAAATCCAGGGGTAATCAGCATGATCGCATAGTGATTTTACAATACAGCTGTTGAAATTTATACTTGAGAACAACGTATTTTTGTTTGATGGGTGGCACATAGGCAACTCAGAGGTACAGCAATGGGGGCGACTTGCGCCCCGACATTGCATGTCTCCACTTAGGAAGGTGGGAACAAACCACAGTGTTGGAGCCATGGATGAAGGTGGTTGGGACATAATGTCCTGCTATGGCTCAATATGTAGACGACATATTGAGCTTTGGAAGGGGAGTTCGGTAGAGTTACAAAATTTTGTGAACAGCCTTAATGACAATTTGAGCAATATCAGGTTAACTTTGGATTGGAGCCCGGAAAGATCAGCTTTCTAGATATCGATATATGTAAGAAAGCAGGGAAATTAATTACTAAGGCTTATAGAAAAACTACATCAGTTAATGCGGTCTTACATGCAGACAGTCATCACCCTTCTGATCAGATTAAGGCCATCCCATTGGGAGAATTTTTGAGACTGCGTAGAAATTGTAGCCTTGATAGCGATTTTCAAGTCAAGCAGAGAAATGTGTGAGATTTGGAAAGAGGGTACTCGAACTCATCATCAAAAAAGGATTTAAGAGAGCGTGGCATACCCCCAGACAAGGATTACTTGTACATAAAATAAGCTATAAGAAACTCTAACTAAGAGTGATCACAAGAATAACCAACAATGGCAGGAAGTACAAATATCCTAAAAAACATTGGCACTGGTTGACAAATGATAAACTCTGAAAACAAATAGGGTACTATCCCAGTATGACAGCTAGAAAGGCGAAAGCCTCAAGGATAATCTGAGTCCCAGTCACTATGTGCGCAATAATTTTTGTTGGAAAAATGGCTGGGAGTCAGTGATCAAGGCAGAATAAAGTGAAGAATGGGCAGAGCATGTGGCAGATGCATTATGTGTCCCTACATGTTAGATACAAATCCATAAGGTTACCGAATGGAAAAATGTGGTCTTTGGGTGGTGCCATAATTGTCAAACTTGGGGGGTGATATTTAGCTATCTGTCATTGTGGAGCACGTTATGTAGGGAAAACGATCAGGAAATGACTACCAGGATAGGAGAACACATTAGAGCATGTGCAAAAGGCCAGATCTTGCGCAGTTCTATTGCTAAACATGTGTATGAAAACACCCAGGGAGATTTCAAAGGGTTAAAATTTGTGGAATTGAGACTGTCAAATGGGGAAAGAGGTTACATAAACAAAAGGTTGCTTCAGGTGGAAACCAAATGGATATCAAATTTAAAACACTGACCCCGTGGGGACTAATATGATATACAATTTTCATGCTTTCTATAGATAATGCAGTCGTGATTGTGGGAGAGTAAGCCATGGTGTGATGGGCCATTGTATATAATAATGGGAACAGAATTATATTGATGTATAAATATTAGATGGTATCTCTTTAGAAAGCGATTCAAAAGGGAGGTACTGGACGAGTGACGTGATACCCTGACGAAGCGTCCGAAGGGCGCGAAAGCGCGTCGGTGTTCTTTGGCGGGTGGAAGGGCTAACGGAGAGTGGAGCTCGCTACACGGACCACCGGAGATCATTGTATTCATGATATTCACATAAGGTTCGTGAGTATGAGAGGATTATACCAATATACTTCACACGAAGAGAAACAGTACACGCTTATATTTGCTTATGGAGGTGGGACGGGTGAAGATTGTTGTTTGTGTCAAGTTTGGACGCAGTGAAGCTCATATGGGAGCTAACTAAGACCTGATACCAGCACCGAGTTTTGGTGTTTGGGACGGGCGAAGCAGTTGCCGTATACCTAGTGCTAGGTGGCGTATAACTGTATCTTGCTAAAAGACAACAGGAAATTTCTATTCGAGTGTGTAAGTCCCGATACCCCTCCAGGCTGGATGTCCGTTGTATGAGAATTAAGTCTTATGGTGTTCATACCAATCGTTAAGAGCATTTGAACTTTGTGTGACTTTTTGACTCTCTGCACTGAATCTATAGTAGCGAGTAGGGAGCCTATAGATACCATCATGCTTTGTTGCCCTTCCGCCCGCCTATTGTTTTTGTCTTGTTTGCTTATTAACATTATATGTTGTATCATACAGGTGGTTCCCTTGTGGAATGAATGTGTTTCTAATATATATGTATGAACACATTCGGACCAATAAAGGGACATTGTATTTATCTTTGAACCTTGTCAGACGTTTATTATAGAAATGGTGATAGTGCCTATAGTACAGGGCCTGTGTTTGTCTTCTGGATACTTACCGTTTCTTTTGCTCGGGGGTGAAAGAAGTCCTATTGAGCTTATGCTAAGTTTGCCCTGGAGGCACCTTTATACTAAAAGGAATCACCTATAACAGTATTTATTAGGAGGGAGCACTATACCGCAATTGCTTTATTGAAATGGTCTGGGGAACATGTTCGAATATCCAGGACATTCGAAAATCAATTTTACTCTCACTCGAGCTATTTCAAGCTCTCGTGATCGAACATTCGATGTTCGTGCCTAGGTATCGTGGAAATTTACTCGCAGATTCGATGCCGATGTAGGTTTTAATGGACACTTTACTCGCAGATTCGATGTTCGCGCCTAGGTTGGACATTTACTTGCGGAATCGATGCTCCGTATAGGTTTTAATGGACATTTTACTCGCGGATTCAATGCTCGCGCCTAGGTATCATGGACATTTTACTCGCGGATTCGATGCTCTGTATAGGTTTTAATGGACATTTTACTCGTGGATTCGATGCTTGTGTATAGGTTTTAATGGACATTTTACGCGGATTCAATGATCGGGTATAGGTATAATAGGCACTTTACTCTCATATTCGATTTCCTCGAACGGTCGAACATTCGATAATTATCGAAGTCTGGAAAATATTGAAAATCTGGGTCCGTGATAGTTTGAAAAGTCCGAATTCGTTCAAACTCGAATAGTTCGGCTCAAACTCGGGTTCGAGTTTGAGTTCTAGTCCATCTCTAATCTTTAAATAACCTTCCCCCCCTTTTTTTAGGTCTCTCCAGAGCCTACCTGTGCCCCAGTAAAGATGGGGGAAAGTTAGTTAAGATACAGCTTCCATTTAAACTTAATTTTTTTTTTTGAGTACTTATCCTTTAAGGTCATTAGGATGGTAAAATACTGCTCTTTTTTCTCAAAAGTATATGTACTCTTTTTTCTTAATAGTATATGTATTTGCACTTACTTCCCCCCCTGCCTTTATTACCCAGAGATTTGGCACTGCTAAAAATAGTTGTCATTGGTGAATTTGGGACATGCAATGGGTCATTTCCACAAATTCTATAAAATACTCAAAATTAAAAAAAAAAATTGAAATCCTTGAAAGTTCGAATTCCGTAAAGTCTGAGTTCATTCAACTTGTAAAATTCAATTCAAATTCAGGTTTCAGTTCTAGTCCATCTCTAGCAGGTTAGGGTCCTGTTGGTCAGATCAGGTTGATTTGAATGAGCAGATTGCAGGTGTTGGGTATACAGGATGTTAATAGACCTAGCAAATGTCTAATCATGATATCTAGCCAAGAATATTATTTATAAAATAATTTAATTTATTTTCATAAGTATATACTTCATAACTATGTATATTTCACTCTCTGTTAGTATATTTTTTCACTTATTTCTAGGTTAAGGATTATGTTTGTTTTTTCTTGCTCAATTATGGAAAAGCTTGCTAAGAAACAGCTGGAAAGTCATGCGGTCGTTCTTAATACGACTAACAACAATGTTCATTAACTTTTACTTTACTTTTATTTATACCATTTACTTTAATAGTTTTGTTTAGCCACAGTCTATATAATACCCCCTATTTCCCCATCTTCTCTGCTGTGCAATGCATAATGTACAAACTTTGCACTTTATTATCCAGAAGAGTATTAAAGCTATTTTGATGGCAGCCCAAGATGGGACAGGAATGCATTGATCACATATTCCTTTTGGATAAAAAAAGAAAACTTACATGAAATAGGTCCCATGACTGCATTTTTTCCTTTTATAAAACTAAGAACTTAACTTGAGATCAACATGAAGTACAGATTTGTGTTCCATAAAGAATTACAGTATTCCAGTTTTAAGAGCATTTCCTACTGCAGGATTTGACATTTGCCATCTGTCCACCACAGCTTTTGCAAACAATTGTATTTTAAGTTTCTTAGTTTAAACCTTGATGTTCCCTAACGCAAATGTAGACAATGTATCTCTTCAACTCCTATGCCACTTTTAGTCTCTTATGTTTTACAATTGCCATCTGTCTCCAATTCTTGTTTATTATACTCGCTAAATTTTACATCCACACTAAAGGTAAAATAAATGGATAGAGCTAAAAGCATCAAAACACTTTAACAGATATTCTAACATTTACTATTGCAGAACGAATGAAATTGCAAAAAAAAACCCAACAATTTCTTCGGCAATGTTAGCACTTTCCTCAAATGAAGAAAGACTTTATCATTTATACATATCAGTAGTAAACTGCTTTTTCAGTATTATGTTGGAGAAAAGTATTCATTTTTTCCAATAATTTAATAACAACACAAAAACAGACCTCTACATCAACAAGCCGTCTCCATTTTTTAACAGACAACCTCTGGAAAGATAAAGATCTAAGAAAACCCGCCTGGAGAAGAATGATAAAGCATCTCCAATCTAACCAATTTACAGATGATTGAATATGTAAAAAATCCTTCTCTTCCTCTTCTTTCCTTTATGCCCATATTTACATCTTGTTTTATTAATAACAGTTTTTGCCATGGACGCAGATACGCATGCATTCACTCTACAATTTCATCAAGGTGAATCCAAAGAAGCGGACCAAGACTCTGTTTTTAATTACCGCCAATAAAAGTTACTTTTTACCTTACGTGGGATGGAGTCTTGGTCCGCTTCTTTGGATTCACTTTGATGTACTTTGGAGAGTTCCGGACCTCTGTTTTGGATCAACTCTCCCTGTGGGAACACACGGTTGCAGGATCCCAGGTAACACACATATGTTTTTGACTTGGTTACTCTACAATTTCATAACAAATACCTATTTTGTGTCTCTTTAGCAGATCATACCACATAAGGAAAGAATATCCTATAGATTAAGTAAATCCTTAAAGCTACTTACTCATATTCAGTAACTGAATTTAAAACATTAATCTACTAAGGGTAAAGGCATATATTTACGACTTCTATCTACCCTTATTGATAATATAAGGATGCAGGCATTTAGAGGACTCAAATTTTTTTTATTATTCACATACAATAATCTTGTTCATAATAAATGATATAGCTATTTTAATATTCCATTTAATCCGAAAAGCATTTTTTATGTTAGAAAGTGATTTAAAAAAAATTCTAATGAAGAAAACAGCTGAATGAACTACATAACTGTGATAACTGCATTTGATAGTTCAGTTTGAAAGGGTAATTTGCCCCTGAATATATGCAGACCCGTAGTAGGCACTAATAACATACTCTACTATATACAGTTATTCATTCATCAAAAAAGCACACCAATTAAGTGTGTTTATTACTGTTTTATATATTTACCTGTAATGTAAGGCTATAGGCCAACCCATTAATAATATTTTAACAACAGTGTGCAGTATTTAAAATTGTTGAATATTTGATTCTTGGTGGAAATTATCTAGTAATTTATGTCAAGTCTGAAATGGCATTAATGTATTTTTGGGGTCTGGCCTGGAAAAAGGGTTCTTATTAACTTCTTTTTAACAGCCCTAATCTGGTATTGAGATAAGTTCTGTTTTCAGTTTTCTACTTTTCTACTTTTTAAAGTCCAACCCCAAAATGAAAACTTACATACAGGTAAATCATCCCCCAAACACTCTAAACGGTAATAGTTTGAAATCTGAAATATTAAGTCTAACGTGAAATCCTGCACAATGTCCTTTTTTCCTGTTTCGCTTCCTGTTTTTCCAGTTAGTAACTGTCAGTTAGAGATTTGACAGTTGACATCACAGCCAATGACTGAATGTTATCCCCTGTCTGCCTCTTGTTAGCATCCCAGGCTCAATACAGGCTCAGTACAGGTTTCTAAATTGCTCAGTTTCCTTGACACATCCAGAAGCATCAGGCATACAGTAATGAATTCGTAGGACAAACTATGAATATCAACATATTTCAAAGAGGCCATTCTCTCTAAAGATGTTCTTATGGGGGGAGTTGTCCTTTAAACATTTTGTCAGCATAACCCACGCATTTTCTTGGTTTCCTCTTTACCATTCTACAGATGGGCAAACTTTATGAAAATTAAGATCTTTATGATATGATGTGCAACCCTTTTCCATATTTCTAGATATTTTGCAAAGAAGTATTCATATACTACCATGTACTACTCTGCCATCCCCCATTTAGGTAGGATGGATGTACTAAAGAATGAGAATAGACTCACTAATACATCTTGTGTAAATAAAAGAAAAAGCAAGTCACTCATATTTCCCATTTATGAATTGCCTCCCAACATGTTTTTTATGCACCTATAACCAAAGAAGGGGCCTCCAGAGAGCGAGAGCAAAACAACTTTTTGAAAATACATATTTTCCCGCATTTTCTCATAAAGTAAAATCCACACTGGTACATGGATAGATATATAGAATGCGAAAGCTATCATTAATCTAAAGTGTACTTATTACTAGAGATGTTCAAAACGTTGAGTTTCGTTCCGTTTATGAATTTTCTCCGGAAAATTCTAAGATTCAAAAACGGACCCATAGAAGTCAATGGAGAAATTTTTTTTTAAAGTTTTTGTCCATTTTGAGAACAATAGTAATAGTAGGTTACTGTAAATGACACAGAACCCAGGGAACCCGTCAATATAACCAAACTTATTTTAAAACTATCTTTCTTCAAATATACCATCTCTCTGCCTATTTTGAAAAATTTGTATTATCAAAGCAGCAAAAGATAGGGACAAAAAATACAAGCACAATTTTACTTTTTTTTTTTTTTTACAGATGAGCAGCTAGTTGTGAAATTACATATAAATGTCCGAAATTTCCCATATAGAGCAACTTCACTTCGATTCGATTCAAAATGTATCATGCCTGACTGCTTGTAGCCTGTGAGGAATCCAAAGGATTGATGATTCAATTACTATTAAATAAAATTACTTTGCTATCATACACTTTTGTATATTTCAGTTTCAAAATATGGATTTCTCAGTTTCAGGCATACGCTATATGTTTAATATATTTAACAACATTCTAATTCTTTACCTTGAATCCACTAACCATAGTACCCTGTTCTGTACGATATTAAAATGTCAATATTAATCAGTATAAAATACTGGTTTAGCATGTGTAATATCAGTGGTGTCAAATGTAATAAATCACATTTACCAATAAAGTTGCACCCACAAAAAGTAATTTTATGCTTCTCTAGACAACACTACAAATACAGTGAAAAATACAACAAATACAACAATCAACATTTTCTGAAAACTTGGAGGTTTAATTTGTTTGAGTTATTTTCATTTTATCATAAGTCAATTTATAGTGTTTTTTTGTAGGTCTAGTATACTATATTTTATGACCTCTTCTAAGAACCAATTAAGCTTACAGTTTAACTTTCTTAAACTATTTTTTGGATTGTGTGCAGGTGTGTCTGCTGGTTGTTTAAATTATATGTTTTTGTACTGTGGGTCCTAACTCACATCTGTGTGACATCCATGCCCTTCTTACATGGCGGGTAAGAAGGCAGAATAAGGTTTGTGTTTGATTGTAAATCTGCTTCCTGGCTGATCGAAATGTGTGCAGTAATAGAGATTACCTGCACACGTTCCAATCAGCAAGAAAATGTTTGACCAGATCAGTAGCACTCCGCTAAATGTAGTTGTAAATTAACAAACCAAAGTTTATTCCTAGCATTATAACATGACACTCCCCTACTGTGTATATATGTAGTGATGTGCATACAATCAATGTAGATATCTAGCTAACTTAGTTAGCTCATAACTAAACAACTGGCAGCTATCTGCACTCAATTCATTTGCATGCAATGTGCCAGGCACTGCATTTGTTATACTAATGACATCTATAACAGTAAGCTCCGAGATACTTTAAAAAGAGGAAATACTCAATTGCAATGATGACAATAATTGAGAACACCAGTTAACCCTGATTTTTTCTGGATACCTCAATGCTGTATCAATCGTATACCTTCTGTTAGTTGCTAATTAATCCTGGTTACAATTGATGTAAAGCTGTCGAATTAGTGTTTATATAATATTTGCACACCCCCCTGTGTCCAGAAAACCATTACCACATAATATTGTTGTATTCCAGATGTCTTACTAGATAATATATTATTTGTTACTGAGGTAACCATTGTATGAATGTCAGTATCTTTATAGTCACATTATTCTATATCCCCCACAACAACAACTAGGAAATAATAAACTCCGTCTGGTGCAGAGGTTTGCAAATTAACTAAGTATACTACCTTATCTGAATAATCTATCTCAAATGACAGTTTGACCCTGACTGTCTATAGATTAGATAATTTAGAGGGCTGGATAAAGTATATGTTGGTGAAACAAGGCGCCGTGTTAATTACAAACATAACAATTGAGCCCATGAAGGAGACATGTTCTAATCCCCTCCCCCCACCACCACCACCACTTAACCCCACTGGTTATAACACACTGTGTTTAAGACCCACTAAATTAGCACTGCCGTGCAACAGTATTGGAATAGTTATGGGAGGCTCTCCACAAACATCAACGGATGTTTTTATCACTTCCACTGCTTAGTTTTCCCCCCCCACTAAGAAGTGTAGGGCTCCTAGTGAGTTCTTTTATTGAATCCCGGACCCCTAACTTTGGGCCCTGAAATTCATAAGTTGACCCTATATGGGTAATTTTGAAAATGTTAACAATGCAATAAGTAATATTGTTATGTTTTACTTTGTAGTTATGTTATCTGGTCTGGTCGTGTCTGGTCTTTCGGTGTTGCGCTCTCGGTTCCCCCACAAGAACTTCTCCAACCCAGCATGGAAAATGGGTGAGTCATCCAATAATTTCACAGTAATGTCATGGAATGTTAGAGTCTGAACAACCAATTAAACAAACACAAGTCTTTACCTTTATTAATTAGTACAATCCTGACATAATATGGCTGCAGGAAACACATCTTCTCATGACTGTCTCAAACTATCTCCAAAAACCCTGGGAGCGTGTGCTCTTCTTACTCCAGAGGAGTATCTATTTTAATCATGAAAACGTTGAATATAAGATAATTCATATCAAAACTGATCCACATGTATATATGTACATGTGGCAGCAGAGATAGACTCTCCCCCCGTGGTGCTCCTGGGTGTATACAATCCCCCGGCTTCTGGCCTTACAGTTATGAAAACATTAGCTCCTTTACTTACACTATACCCTGAGCTCATGTAATTTGCATGGAAATTTTAACCATGTACACTGCAACGCAAAGACCGTTTCCGATCACCAGGCAACCCAATGACAACGTACGCTCTTGGTCCCCTACCCCTCTTGCCTCCTTGTACGTTATGGGACTGGATAGATATATGGAGGCAGAGATTCCCAGACACCCAACAATATCCATGCCACTCCCACGTATATCACACTTTCAAGAGTAGATAACATATTTCTATTAGAAAAACTGTCCCACTTGCCACCCAGGTCTCACATTTACCCCGAGGAATTTCGGACCATTCCCTCCTATTCCTCTGCATGCCTTCACAACCTCTAAAACTCCGAACTCGACTTTGGAAAATTAATCCTTTCTGGTTAACACAGTTTCCACAAATAGATCCTATACATGAACAACTAGAAGAAAACATCCAAATTAACGCCCACTCACACGCCCAATGGTTGTGACTCACTTAAGGCATATCTAAGGGGAGAATTACACTCCACAGTTTCATTTATAAAACATACTTCCTCACAGGAGGAAGACAAACTGGCAGAACTTGTTATGAAGGCAGAAAAAGAATAATCCAGCACAATACCTCGACTACTCAAAACGGCCTGGTTACAAACCCAAAGACTATATAATAACCTGATAACAGAAAAACACTTTTTTGTGAAACTTTTTTGAAAACAGTGGCCATTCTGCTAAATATATGTCCTTCCTGATTAAGGACCACAACCAATCAAGCACTATCCTGTCCATACAGACCCCCCAAAATACACTGGTACACACAACACCCCCAAATCTTGGAAACATGTGCCAAATTATATCTGTACAACCCAGAATAGGTTATCACACATAACGAAATTTCAGAATTTCTTGAACATCGAACTGCCAACTATAAGCACAGAACAAAAATGGCTCTTGAATCCCTATCACACCACTGAAATACAAAATATGCAATAGACTCCATGCCAAACAATAAGGCCTCTGATCCCTACAGGCTACCCATTGAGGTATACAAATGATATCAAGCTCAACTACTAAAAACCCATTCTCGATATGCTCAGTCATACATACCTCACCGCCTCTCTACCCCCTTCACTGTACAATGCGACTAATATAGTTCTCCCCTAGAATGCGACTCCTACAGACCCATTTCCCTATTGACATCATATTAAAGATACTTCCAAAATCCTTGCCCAAGAATGAAAACTGTGATTTTATCCTTAATACTTCCGATCAAACTGGATTCATGCCCAGTAAATCTACATCCATTAATTTACGCCGATCATTAATTCAAACACAGATGGACCATGACAACTCCAGCGAACGTACAATACTCTCTTTAGATGCCAATAAGGCCTTCGACTCAGTTGAATGGCCATGCCTTGTTGAGACACTGAGACGATTTGTTTTTGGCGACAGCTATTTTAAATGTATACAAATTCTATATACCCCCAAACGTTGTTATCTGACCTTATGTTGAGCACTTAATTAATGAAATTTTGTTATTAATTGTTACTCGAGTGTGCCTCCCTGCATATTCTATATTGATTTGATCCTTACCTGATGTGGCACAGGCCTCAGGGGAGAGCACCTCACAACTTACCTGTTGGAATCACAACTTGCTGATATTTGAACCCAACAAAGTAGCCTGGCCAACACATATTCCATAGTTACCCAATTTAACACTAGAATTACCAACTTTGTGACATCCAGCGCCCTTCTTGCCCTTACCAACTGCTGAGATTTTCACAGTTCTTCAGGTTGATTATCTGCAATCTATTGTTGTGCAAATCACCCATTACCTGTAAGGCCTACCACATTTGCATTTTACTCAGAGTAGCTCAGATCCAAACCTGTGTGTGGACGTGGAAACCTTCAGAAATGCCTGCATCTAACAAAATGTCCCCCACACACATTCACAATATATAGAACACAAGTCTTTTATAAAAAATAGTGTGAAAACAGAATGAAAACTTGCTGATACAATGACTTGAATACAATGAAAACTTGCTAACACTTCAGTCTCCAATGTATGTTTGTACATGTTAGAGCGGGCCGCTCTAACTGGTCGGGCCGCCCGCTTATCGAGGTCTGACGCTGCTGGCTGCGAGGTGAGGGGGCGCCTGTCACTCACTACCTAATGGGGATCCCGTCACTTACTACCTAACGGGGGTCCCTGTCACTCACTATCTAACCTGGGATCCCTGTCACTCACTATCAAACGGGGGCCCTGCTGTCACTCACTACCTAACGGGGTCCCTGCTGTCACTCACTACCTAACTGTGTGCCTTTACTGATTGTAAACCAGCTGTATTGTATGCTGATCCCTGCTACTTTCAGTAAGTACAGTATTAGCCAGGGGCGTAGTAGAAATGACTGGGCCCATAGCAAAAAAAATTATGCCCCCCCCACGACCTTCCACCACCCCGACCTCGGACCTCCCACCCAAACATTTTGTGGGAAATCAGTGTGGTGTAAGACGTGTTGGACCAAATGGCACGGATGTATTCCGTAAGAGCAACACACGCAGGTGGCCAGTAAGTTTTTTACAATATGCTGGACCGGCAGCGGTGAATGCCTACATTTTGTACAAGGCATGTACAGGGTGGACAGGCAAAAGAAGATTGTTTCTGAGTCTCCGTTGCCGTTCATGCAGCACAAGGAAATATTGCACAAGGCGGGCTGCTGAAGCTGTTGCAGCTGCTGTGCCATGGACTGTACAGACAACACAGTGCCAGGTCCAAGAGAGCTGCAACAGGAATTGTAGCAGGTTTACTGCACATGTCAGAAATTCACCTGTGCCAAATGCAGGGACGATGACACTGGGTCTGCAAATGCTGTAAACTCTGTAAAATTTGAACAACTAAAAAATAAAACAGACTGTGTGTATCCATATATTGTGATTGTGTTTTTGTATAAATATGGCAGGCATTTCTGAAGGTTTCCACACACAAAGATTCAACCTTCCTTGGTTCAAGCTAACAAATGCAAATGTGCCAGCCTCACAGGTAATGGGTGTATTTTCAGAACAAAAGAAAGAGAACATGGAGCTGATAGCATGTTAAAACACTCAGCAGGAGTGCTAGTAGATAAGGTCCAGGGATTTTACGCAAATCTGCGCAGGCCTGGTAAATCTACTGTTAAATATCTGGGAATCATAATAACAAAATCACCCCAAAGTTCTATTCCCTTAATATCTCTCCACTCCTAGAATTCACCCGCAACAAAACCCAAGCATGGAATGTGGTCCCACTTAATTTGGGGCAGAATCCATGTAGTCAAAACCTTTTTTCCCTAAACTACTTATACTATACAGCATTCGCTAAGTTATATACCACAATCATTTTTCAAAAAACTTAACTCATTAATATCTTCTTTTATCTGGAACAATAAAAGACCCAGAGTCAACATCAGCAAATTCCAAGCCCTCAAATCAATGGGTGGCCTTGCTTTACCAATATACACTCTATTATTGGGCATCACAAATCAGCTATCTCCATTGTTGGCTGTCACTGACTCCTCACCCAACCTCCATAAACATGCTCACAAAATACTCACAGGCCCTTTTATGGCATACAACATATTATTGGTAAAGGGACAGTAATACGTAAGCAAGCACACAAATGAATCTAACCAACAATTACTGGATATAGAGGGATACTGTGAACATACCCCGCTATGAACAACAGACTTAGCCTGGGTTACATGTATGTCTGGAGAAACACTATGGGATGGATTCGGAATTAATACTCTGGAGCAAGTTATTCAAAATCGCAATATAGTCATGTTCTCGGAACTACAAAACTCGTAACTACCCAATGTAACGCACTACAAATATATACAATTATGACATGCATTAAGACCCATTTTGCACTACCCTACTACAACACAATTAATAAACACACTGCGATTGGGTGGTGCGCACCCAGGACCCACGGGGCTTAATTTCTCAACTCACAGCTGTTTGATCCATGCTAAATCACAAATAAATTTGACGCCCATTAAGACCAAATGGTCTACTAGTTTGGATATCATACCAATAGTGAGGAACAGTAGACAGAGATAACTAACTCACACACACACAGCCTCACCAGCAGTTAACACAAGATGAATCAGTTTAATATTTTGCACCAAGCCTATATACACTCCCAGACAACCCCCCATTTTGTAATATGGACCATCGGTCTGTCCTAAATGCCACCAACAATGCAGATTTTTTTCATCTAATATGGCAATCCCCAGGGTAACTGCTTTCTGCTCCGCTGTTCTTCACTTACTCAACCGTCTGTCCCCCAACCAGCTCCCGTATTCACCGGTTCCATGTTTGTTTGGTGTTTTTGATATGGATATTTTGTCTACCCATGAGACCCAGTTCATGCAGGCAGCACTCTTTTATGCCAGGAAGACTATAGTTCTACGTTGGCTTTCCCATAAAAGCCCCAAATTAAAGATGTGGATAAAATTAATAAACAATGATCTCCCTCTGATTAAATTAATATATAAACAAGGGGATGTGAAAATAAATGTAAGAAATTGACATTGGATAAATTGAATTCCCTGACACAATCTCCACATGAACAATATATTGTAAAACCTGTACTAAGTATGTATGATCAGAGGTCGGGGTGGCCGGATTGCGAGCGCTGGACAATCGGCTTTTGATTATCCGAGACAAGATATATATCAGGTAATTTGTGTGACAGACCAATGTTTTCTTTTTTGTTTGTTTCTTCTCTTTATTTTAATGTTATAATGGTTAATATTGTTGTAATTTATCCCTAATGCTACAGTATATGATTATATATGATGTACAGTTATGAGTAATATTTCAATTATTTTGTCATAAGTGTTCTGTAATAATATCTTCGCATTGGGAAATAATAAAACGAATTAAAAAAAATATATATAGTTGTAAATTAGCCTAATTGGAGTGTTTCACAATCCTTGTATTGCAGGTAATAGAGATGGACGAACTCTCCGGAAAACCTGGTTCAATTTCGAATTTTTTAAGTTTGAAAATCCGAAATCGACAAATTAAAGTAATGGGAAAAAAAGGTTTGAAAAGTTTGAAATAAAATAAGGTTAAAAAAGCAATGGTAACTTACTACTGTACATGCTCTGGGACCTAGGAAAATGGCCTGGGGAACATGTACAAAAATCTAGAACTTGAAATAAGTAACTTCCTTCCACACATGCACTACTTTAGAGATTTCACATTCAACATACGATAATATCCTGAAATTTTCTATATTTCCCCAAAATTTTATATTTCTAGAATCTGTCTCTGAATCTCTTAAAATGGGGTGCTCATTATTAAACAAAAGGAACATGCCCAGCGTGTGGTGCAATGCATAATTCAACAAAGGGGCGTAAAAAATGTAAACAAATTCTGTGTTTAAAGTAAAGTTCCGTGGAATATTGTTTTTAAAATTCTTAGTTTATATTATGCATACCTATTATTCTACTTATTCTCTTCCATTTTGAAAAATCATAGAAATTATACCTTTGCTATGCTCTACTGGTGACATTAGTGACCTGACTTTTCAGGTTCCCAGAAGCACACTACCTTGGAATGATACTAACAATAATTTCTACAAACAGGTCAGTGTGGGAAGTTCAGTGGGAAAAAATGTTTAAATTCTTTATCTATAGTAAACATATCAAGGTATTCTACATATAGTCTTAATTTTTTTCATACAGTTCATACACTTTGCTATGGTTTGTGTATTTATTTAGGGTCTGCAATGGTCCTTTTTCTTCCCAGGATGCACATTTCCTTAAAGTTTTTCTAAGAGCAATTTCTACTTAGTCTAAATTGACTATTGAATGGGTCAAATGTGCTCAGATGCCTAATGAGCAACTAAATGAACCCAAGGACTGAGACCATAACAGACACTATTAAAGGGACAGTTCAGTGGATATCAATATTGTTAAATTGTTAGTTTGTGTAATGCCTTCTTAGTTATGCTACATATTCTCTCCCATTTTGAAAAATCAGGTGATTTATAACCCTTTGCTGTTCCCTGCTGTTGTGATATATCAGGTTCTAATGGTCCTTCTTCTTCTTCCCAGGATGCACCACATCCTTGGAATGTTCCTAACAGTAATTTCTGCTAATTGGCTGTTGGATGGGTCAAACATTCTTAAATCACTACTGAGCCACTGAATCAACCCAGGTGCTGGGTCAAGGGCAAGACCATATCGGTCTCTATTAGGGGTCCTGCAAACATGAAAAGTCAGTAGTTTGGAAGCCTTTATTTATACACAGACAAAATGCTAAACAAATTAAGTTTAAATGGAAACTGTATCTTTAATAGAGATGTCCGAACTTTCGAAATGGGTCCCTTTTCGAACTTTCCATATAGTTTGAAAGTTCGAAAACGGACCCATTAAAGTCAATGGGAGTCAAATAGTTTGAAAAGTTCGAATGAAATATAATTAAAATATTAATGGTAACATAATGTAAATGGCTGTGGGACATGGGAAATGGTCTGGGGAACATGTTCGAATATCCAGGACATTCGAAAATCAATTTTACTCTCACTCGAGCTATTTTCAAGCTCTCATGATCGAACATTCGATGTTCGTGCCTAGGTATCGTGGAAATTTTACTCGCGGATTCGATGCTCGGATGTAGGTTTTAATGGACACTTTACTCGCAGATTCGATGTTCGCGCCTAGGTATGGACATTTTACTTGCGGAATCGATGCTCACGTATAGGTTTTAATGGACATTTTACTCGCGGATTCAATGCTCGCGCCTAGGTATCATGGACATTTTACTCGCGGATTCGATGCTCGTGTATAGGTTTTAATGGACATTTTACTCGTGGATTCGATGCTTGTGTATAGGTTTTAATGGACATTTTACGCGGATTCAATGATCGGGTATAGGTATAATAGGCACTTTACTCTCATATTCGATTTCCTCGAACGGTCGAACATTCGATAATTATCGAAAGTCTGGAAAATATTGAAAATCTGGGTCCGTGATAGTTTGAAAAGTCCGAATTCGTTCAAACTCGAATAGTTCGGCTCAAACTCGGGTTCGAGTTTGAGTTCTAGTCCATCTCTAATCTTTAAATAACCTTCCCCCCCCTTTTTTTAGGTCTCTCCAGAGCCTACCTGTGCCCCAGTAAAGATGGGGGAAAGTTAGTTAAAGATACAGCTTCCATTTAAACTTAATTTGTTTTTTGAGTATACTTATCCTTTAAGGTCATTAGGATGGTAAAATACTGCTCTTTTTTCTCAAAAGTATATGTACTCTTTTTTCTTAATAGTATATGTATTTGCACTTACTTCCCCCCCTGCCTTTTATACCCAGAGATTTGGCACTGCTAAAAATAGTTGTCATTGGTGAATTTGGGACATGCAGATGGGTCATTTCCACAAATTCTATAAAATACTCAAAAATTAAAAAAAAAAATTGAAAATCCTTGAAAGTTCGAAGTCCGTAAAGTCTGAGTTCATTCAAACTTGTAAAATTCAATTCAAATTCAGGTTTCAGTTCTAGTCCATCTCTAGCAGGTTAGGGTCCTGTTGGTCAGATCAGGTTGATTTGAATGAGCAGATTGCAGGTGTTGGGTATACAGGATGTTAATAGACCTGAGCAAATGTCTAATCATGATATCTAGCCAAGAATATTATTTATAAAATAATTTAATTTATTTTCATAAGTATATATCTTCATAACTATGTATATTTCACTCTCTGTTAGTATATTTTCACTTATTTCTAGGTTAAGGATTATGTTTGTTTTTTCTTGCTCATATTATGGAAAAGCTTGCTAAGAAACAGCTGGAAAAGTCATGCGGTCGTTCTTAATACGACTAACAACAATGTTCATTAACTTTTACTTTACTTTTATTTATACCATTTACTTTAATAGTTTTGTTTAGCCACAGTCATATATAATACCCCTATTTCCCCATGCTTCTCTGCTGTGCAATGCATAATGTACAATACTTTGCACTTTATTATCCAAGAAGAGTATTAAAGCTATTTTGATGGCAGCCCAAGATGGGACAGGAATGCATTGATCACATATTCCTTTTGGATAAAAAAAGAAAACTTACATGAAATAGGTCCCATGACTGCATTTTTTCCTTTTATAGAAACTAAGAATCTTAACTTGAGATCAACATGAAGTACAGATATTGGTTATCCATAAAGAATTACAGTATTCCAGTTTTAAGAGCATTTCCTACTGCAGGATTTTGACATTTGCCATCTGTCCACCACAGCTTTTGCAAACAATTGTATTTTAAGTTTCTTAGTTATAAACCTTGATGTTCCCTAACGCAAATGTAGACAATGTATCTCTTCAACTCCTATGCCACTTTTTAGTCTCTTATGTTTTACAATTGCCATCTGTCTCCAATTCTTGTTGTATCTATTACTCGCTAAATTTTACATCCACACTAAAGGTAAAATAAATGGATAGAGCTAAAAGCATCAAAACAACTTTAACAGATATTCTAACATTTACTATTGCAGAACGAATGAAATTGCAAAAAAAAACCCAACAATTTCTTCGGCAATGTTAGCACTTTCCTCAAAATGAAGAAAGACTTTATCATTTATACATATCAGTAGTAAACTGCTTTTTCAGTATTATGTTGGAGAAAAGTATTCATTTTTTCCAATAATTTAATAACAACAAACAAAAACAGACCTCTACATCAACAAGGCTGTCTCCATTTTTTAACAGACAACCTCTGGAAAGATAAAGAATCTAAGAAAACCCGCCTGGAGAAGAATGATAAAGCATCTCCAATCTAACCAATTTACAGATGATTGAATATGTAAAAAAATCCTTCTCTTCCTCTTCTTTCCTTTATGCCCATATTTACATCTTGTTTTATTAATAACAGTTTTTGCCATGGACGCAGATACGCATGCAGTCACTCTACAATTTCATCAAGGTGAATCCAAAGAAGCGGACCAAGACTCTGTTTTTAATTACCGCCAAATAAAAGTTACTTTTTACCTTACGTGGGATGGAGTCTTGGTCCGCTTCTTTGGATTCACTTTGATGTACTTTGGAGAGTTCCGGACCTCTGTTTTGGATCAACTCTCCCTGTGGGAACACACGGTTGCAGGATCCCAGGTAACACACATATGTTTATTGACTTGGTTACTCTACAATTTCATAACAAATACCTATTTTGTGTCTCTTTAGCAGATCATAGACCAACATAAGGTAAAGAATATCCTATAGATTAAGTAAATCCTTAAAGCTACTTACTCATATTCAGTAACTGAATTTAAAACATTAATCTACTAAGGGTAAAGGCATATATTTACAGACTTCTATCTACCCTTATTGATAATATAAAGGATGCAGGCATTTAGATGGACTCAAATTTTTTTTATTATATTCACATACAATAATCTTGTTCATAATAAATGATATAGCTATTTTAATATTCCATTTAATCCGAAAAGCATTTTTTATGTTAGGAAAGTGATTTAAAAAAAATTCTAATGAAGAAAACAGCTGAATGAACTACATAACTGTGATAACTGCATTTGATAGTTCAGTTTGAAAGGGTAAATTTGCCCCTGAATATATGCAGACCCGTAGTAGGCACTAATAACATACTCTACTATATACAGTTATTCATTCATCAAAAAAGCACACCAAATTAAGTGTGTTTATTACTGTATTTATATTATTTACCTGTAATGTAAGGCTATAGGCCAAACCATTAATAATATTTTAACAACAGTGTGCAGTATTTAAAATTGTTGAATATTTGATTCTTGGTGGAAAATTATCTAGTAATTTATGTCAAGTCTGAAATGGCATTAATGTATTTTTGGGGTCTGGCCTGGAAAAAGGGTTCTTATTAACTTCTTTTTAACAGCCCTAATCTGGTATTGAGATAAGTTCTGTTTTCAGTTTTCTACTTTTCTACTTTTTAAAGTCCAACCCCAAAATGAAAACTTACATACAGGTAAATCATCCCCCAAAACTCTAAACGGTAATAGTTTGAAATCTGAAATATATAAGTCTAACGTGAAATCCTGCACAATGTCCTTTTTTCCTGTTTCTGCTTCCTGGTTCTTCCAGTTAGTAACTGTCAGTTAGAGATTTGACAGTTGACATCACAGCCAATGACTGAATGTTAATCCCCTGTCTGCCTCTTGTTAGCATGCCCAGGCTCAATACAGGCTCAGTACAGGTTTCTAAATTGCTCAGTTTCCTTGACACATCCAGAAGCATAGCAGGCATACAGTAATGAATTCGTAGGACAAACTATGATATATCAACATATTTCAAAGAGGCCATTCTCTCTAAAAGATGTTCTTATGAGGGGGGAGTTGTCCTTTAACACATTTTGTCAGCATAACCCACGCATTTTCTTGGGTTTCCTCTTTACCAGTCTACAGATGGGCAAACTTTATGAAAATTAAGATCTTTATGATATGATGTGCAACCCCTTTCCATATTTCTAGATATTTTGCAAAGAAAAGTATTCATATATACTACCATGTACTACTCTGCCATCCCCCATTCTTAGGTAGGATGGATGTACTAAAGAATGAGAATAGACTCACAGGTATACATCTAGTGTAAAATAAAAGAAAAAGCAAGTCACTCATATTTCCCATTTATGAAGTGCCTCCCAACATGTTTTTTATGCACCTATAACCAAAGAAGGGGCCTCCAGAGAGCGAGAGAGCAAAACAACTTTTTGAAAATACATATTTTCCCGCATTTTCGAAAATACGAGAATTCCTCGTAATTTCTAAAATTTTCGAAAATACGTATTTTCACGCATTTTCGAAAATACGAGAAATCCTCGTAATTTTGAAAATTTTCGAAAACGCGGTTCGGAAAAGTTCGGAAGGCGGAAAACCGAAAAATGTGCGATATCCGCCGTTCGCGGATCCGGGTTCGGATCCGCAAACCGGGCCATCACTAAAGCTCAGCAATAGCTGTAGGATTTCATACAACCCTTGATAAAGCTGCAAGAGGAAGTAAAATGTGTAGGGAAGCCCAGGGAGAACCCTGCTCTTGTATGAACTGACTATTTTAGTTTCATGTAAGTGCTTTTTAAGTGATTTTTTTATGGTTTTACTTATTAGTGATTGAAATTGATTTGTAACTGATATTATTTTATAGATCTCTCTTTTTTGCGTATTCGTGTGGAAGGGAAGAGCGCAGTTCTTACTTTTTAACACTATGTGAATAAGATGAGCAAATATACTCTATGGTGTATTTTATTTAGTGACTGGACAAAACTTCTTACCATAAAAGTATGTGTACTGTATGTAAATTCAGTAGCAAAAATAAAAAAAGCCATGTGATATTACAGTTTAATCATGCGACCCTGTAGCATTTATTCTTTGAAAAACAAAGCTAACAAAGGCTAGCCCATAACATTGTTTTACATGCAAACTAACACCTTGAAATATAATACAAAAGCTTTGTTATGTGATGCTTCTATCAGCATGTTTCTAAAGCATATCAGATGTTCATAAAGTACATGGATATGAATATAAATTAAATCTGTGAAATTAGTCTTCTCACACTGTGCACAGGTTTCCCATAAAAATATCAACAAAATAAGTGAGGTCTAGCGTGAAGGATCTGAATTCATTTACTTCCATCAATTTTTTCTTAAGAACACCAAATCCCGCTGTTCTCCTTCAGTGCCTGTCTGTTACTCTAAAATTCAACAAGCACTGGAATGTATTTCAATGGATGAATATTTGATTTGCTGTTTTTACGGAGAAAAAAATGCAGTACCTTTTAGGACTCCCAGAGTTAAATGCTAAGTTAAAAAGTGTTTTCAGTTTCTTTATACTGTATCTCAAATTTATTAGTATTATATGATTCTACTGGGTGCTTTCTCTTTAAAGGATATCTCCACCCAAAAATCAAATTTTTTCTGTACTGTAGCGAACCCCCTTCCAACCCTAAAAGCTAGGGGGCATATTTATAAAGCTTCGTTAGGTTTTCGCGGCCGTTTTCCCTGACATTTCCGCATAAATCGCTTTTAACGCGATTTAATGTCTGAAAACGGGCGCGAAAAGTTAACGAGGCGTTAACCCTTCGTGCCGATACTTACCTGTTACCGCCGCTTCTATTTATAAAGCGGCGGAATCTGTTTCGCACTGCTAGTGTCGGCTGTTTGGCGAAAGCAGCCGTTACTAGCCTCCCTGCGGCGGGGATGGGCAGGCAACCCGCGGCGGGTGGTCGCACCCGCCCCGGGAGGCACGCCCACCCCGCCCTCGACCCCCCGCGGCAGCGGCGACCACAGAACAGGATTTCAGAACTTTCCAGAAATCTGATTCGTTAATGTAAAGCAAGTAAACCAAGCATTAAAAAATTGACCAATCAGAAATGGATTAGGGTTTTCTGCAAACCTATATAAAGAGGTGCACTCCCTGCGGAATTCAATGCCATCGCGACCACCCGCTGCGGCGGCCCCCTTCCCGGCAGCCCCTCCTAGCCTCCTGTTCCGAGATTGCTGCGAGCGGGGAAGGGGTTGGGAGGGGCTGCTGGGAAGTGGCGGGGGTCGAAGCGGGGGGTCAAGGGTGGGGTGGGCGTATGCCCTGCCCCCTTGGCACCGGGAAGGGATTTTAAGTCCCTTTGCGGCGACATTGTACTTAGCGCAATGCGCTAAGTGAAGTATCGCTGCGAAGGGACTTATAATTACCACAGCATATCGTGGCAATAGCGCTCGCCATTATAAATACGGCGATAGCGCGGCCGCGATGTGCCACGGTTATTTTTTGTGGTATTAACCTTTTTTTTTATAAATATGCCCCTAGGTTTTAAGTTTTAAAAGTTCCCAGAAATAGACTTACCAGCAGTAATTCCCTCAGCCTCTAGCTCTATTGGCATTCATTCCCTTGGCCTCTACCTCTATTGCTACTTCCAGAAACTGAGCAGCAATAGGAGCCAGACCGGCAGCCACGTCTGTAATTGGCCAATCACAGACATGGCTTCCGGCTATTGAGAGAGCCGAGGGAACGAGGTTGGGAAACTTTTTAAACTTAAAATCATCGCCTTTAGGGTTGGGGGGGTGTCCTACACTACAGAAAACTTTTTTTAAGATTAAAAAAGGGATCCAAAGGGTAGAGGGAGGGAGAGCAGGAAGGCTCCTACTCTTCAGTTTCCTGGACTTTGAATAGGCACTGCAGGACAAACATAAGAAGCAGAGGAGAGGATTTTCAAACACTACACATTGGAGCCAGCAGTGTGTCAAATTTTAGTTTTGGGAGTAGACATGTCTTTTAAAGAAGACTCAACAGAAGTAATGCATGAACCCACAGGTTTCAGCCAGTGAGTTTGTGTAGCAATGCTAAATCAACACTGACAGTGTAATCTCAAATTCCCTATTTAAACTTTGAAATTTTGACACCTGAACCAGTTTTCAATTTCATCTGTGATTTGACAAAATGTTGTCACTGATACTGTACCAGACACTCTCTTGTTTATTTGTAAAGGTGGGTACACCCATTCATAAAAAAATTAAAATGTTATAGATTAAGTAATATATCAAAACAAGTTTTTTTATAGATACTTTTATAACCCTTTCCAGCTTTATGCAAGTCAACAATTTTTAATCGTAGGTCTTCTGAGAGCTCTTTTGTGTGAAGCATCATTCACATGATGTATTTTAGGAAAAGCAAACCCAAAACTGGTGTGTGTTTTAATAGTGCAGGGCAGCTGTAACCAACACCTCCAATCTCATCTCATTGATTGGACTCCAGTTGGTTGACACCTCACTCCAATTAGCTCTTGGAGATGTCATTAGTCTAGGGTTTCACATACTTTTTTCATCTTCACTGTGAATGTTTTCATGGTGTGTTCAATAAAAACATGGAAACATTTCATTATTTGGGCAGTATAAGTTTAAGCAGACCATGATTGTCTATTGTTGTGACTTAGATGAAGATCAGATCACATTTTGTGACCAATTTGTGCAGCAATCCATATAATTCCAAAGGGTTCACATACTTTTACTTCCAACTGTACATTCTTAATTGAGAAAGCCAGTTGGATGATTAGCAAAACGTCTTTAAGAACTAAATGTCAAGTCCAGTTGATCTATCTGAATACAACAGATAAGAATATATTGATTTTTTGTAAAATTCCATATGGCATTTTTACAGATCAGTATTACTAACTTTTATAGCCAGTCATAATGATAAATTAAGGCTTACTGAATCATGTCTTAGTCATGCCTACCAGGCTACAGCTTTGCCATACTAAAGGAAGGGGGTTCTGTAATATATTGTTTACATTTTTATTAAACTAAATTCAAACCCATGCCATCAGTTCAATCATGTCAGTGCACCTTTGCTTTAAAATGTCTCTATTTTCTTTTAAACCTTTTCTTTGTATATTTAATACTTTATGCAATTATCAAATAAGTTGTTGTTCATCTAGACAGATGGTACACAACAATTAAACCTAGGTAAGCTGACTTACAAAACAGCGAGAAGTATAGCTATATATTTAACTCCATGCAGGGTCCATAAAGGCGATTGAAGCTCATGGACATTACTCCAGAGGATGGCATTTACATGGAGTGAAATTGAAATCATGAGTAGATAATTCTGACTAGAAGAACCTGGCTAAAAGCCCAGCTTTAACACCATACATAATGGCACCATACGGACGTTTTTCTCATCTTTTCCACCTTGAATCATAAGAAATGCCACGTCAAAGCAATTTTCAAATTTAAATATGTGGAGTAAAATATTGTTGCAAATAGAATAATATTTTTTGTTCTCCTTTGCATTTTTTACCCTTAAATCATAGAACATTCCAGTCAATTCGTGTAATACAGTATATTAAAACAAAACTCTATAAGATAGAAATATTTTATTTGAATAATTGACTGTTGGAGTCGCAAGCTTGTAACTGTGGGGTTTAATCCATTAATATAGCAGCCATGTTGTTCTATTATTTCCAGCCCCATATAAAACCACTTGTATTTGAAATGACTAAATACTAAATAAAGTTATATAGATGTTATATATAATGAATAATACAGTCATTCAGTGGTAATCCTATAAACTCTATTTTTGTTTTTAGCTCAGACTGAAAAAACACATGCAGAATGTCCACTGAGCTCAACCTTTTATTCCTACCCATTAAGTCTGCCTACCAGTTGACTAATCAAATGCCTTGTTACTCCAAATGACAATCAAGGAATCCCTGGATCCCACCAGTACTACATTTTCTGGAAGATTGTAAAAACACCTTCTGCATTTGTTCCAATCATAGGAAATGTTCATACTGTATGTCCTCATATGTCCAGAGAGGATCTATTTGTCAACAATGCACCTAAGCAAATACTGGAAAGACCATTCATTTATCTGCATGCAAACATTAATTTTCTTTAATAAATAGCCCTAACACAGTTAATCAGCCTTCATACTAAAGCTCCTCCACCCATTTACTTATTTAGTTTCCATCTATAAATTCTCTCTAATTCTATTATGTAATACTTTTAATGGACAAACAGTTTATTTTAGTAGACAAGCTTTCGAGGGATCAACCCTCTTCCTCAAGACAGAGTAGTACTGATTGAAACAAAGGTTAACAGAAAGTAAAAAGCTAATTATATAAGATAAAAAGATAATAACCCCCCCCCCAAAAAAAGTCCAGAATATACTGAGGAATGAGAGGGGGTAATAAAATAGAGAGATAACAGCATACTAGAGTGGACAACCAAATGGAAAGGAGAGAGGTAGCAGGGTGGGTAGGGGAATAGTGAGGGGGATGCTGTATCAGAGTACTCTACTTTTTACTACATATATTGGACTAATACAGCAAAACAATCATTATTTTTACTAATTCTATAATGGCTTTTTTGTACCCAGGATTCCAAGGGTTGTTGGTAAACTATGAGTCATTTCCAAATATTTTCTACAACTAAAATGCAATTTAGGATGACATGGAAAATTCTGAACAGATACAATGCAGTATCAGCTTTTTTCCCTCTCACTATTAAAAACTATTTAGTATAGTATCAACCTCTATCAGCTGCCTATTTAAAAATTGTTTATTTTTAAACATAATCTGCAGCTGATTTCAGAACGAGGTGTTGAAAAACTACAGATAAATTTACCATGCAATCTATTTAACACCAATCGTGTAGTCTCATGCACCTTCAACATTTCATATCATGATATTTAGAAGGAATAACCTTTTATTGAAATACACAGTTATTGGAACCAACCTACACTCCCTTTGATATTTAAAGTATCTATTTTAATTCCTCTATAAGCTGCAAGTGTGGCTGGACATTTGTTACTATATAACCAGCAAACCCCCAATTCTTAAAAGAATTGGTCAACCATAACATCTCTCTCCCCCCTTCTCTTCCAGATAGTGCTGAAGCCAGGAGGAAGACTGTCAAAATCAGTTTTCTTTCGGCTGGTGCTCCTCACAGAAACAATATTAGGGGTTAGCAATTACCAATCCTATATGCCTGTCCCAAGTACTTTTCAGTTTAACTGTTTTTTAAATAAACTTTATACACACAATAGTTTTCCTTTAAGCAATATAAAGGCTAAATACATTTCTTTACCAAAAATAAATTGAAAAATATACATTTTAGTCAAAGTGCAGATGGCACAACAGCATCTGTCTTTACAAAGGCAAAAGTTACTGTAGCCAAAATATAAATTTTTATGTAGCAGACCCCCTAATAAGGCATCCACATAAACATTATTATATTAATATGATATAAGTTATACTAATTGTTCAGCACCATTTGTCATCCTTTTCTGACATACACATAATATTGTATGTTTATGTAAACTACATAATGGCAGATACAGAACAAATACAGTTAATTAAGAAGATTTGCTAAACTAAAAGTGAAGCAATAAACTAAAAGTCTATCTAATATTGCAGTAATGAAGTAATGCAACTGGGTATTACATAGAAATTGTTCCTTAAAAATATTTATTGTTTGATAACCAGTTTAGAGCAGCTCTAACAAGAAATCACTGAAGATTTGAACTTGCACCAAGGATTTAGCTCTCTGATAATATTACATTCTACTTTATTACAGGTCAACATAGAATTGAGCCATTTGAACTGCAATTATATCAACTCTGATACAGGAGTAAGATGGTAATTTCATTATGGTAACTGCTTCTTTATCATACACAGTTAATAGGAGAGATACTGTAGTGAGATTTTAATCATTTTCAAGATTTATTGTTGTCTTCAGTTTCATTAGCATCTTGAACTGTATGAAGAATTTTGCATTGTAGTAGGCTTAACTATTTTAACCTCTTAATTTCTGATTGAAAATGCACCCAGAAACCCAAAGATCAGAGCAGAAAATGGAAACAGATACTGATACTGATAATTTATAAAATACAATGTACTATTTTAATTAGAAGCCATTACCAACAGTAAGCAGTACTTTGAGTTATTCTACCTTAAAATTATTTAAGGGGAAATACATAGCATTTTGGTGTGTTCACATACAGCGACCATGAATGACTATGTAATTATGAATCATGTAATGCAAAAAACGATTTAAACCATCTCTTTCCTAGGGTATATTTCTGTTATTACAGCACATATAGTAATGGATTGTCAAGGGTTTCAGGAATTAGGGACAATTTCTGCAGTGCCCTGTAAGCCTCCATAAGAATCAAACCCCTATCACAAAGCTTCCTAATAAGGTTCAGTTGTTATTACAATTTGTAACTGCTTACAAAAGGTTGTAAATGTCAGATATTTTCCGGGCTGATGATTCACATTTATTATAACACAATACAAAAGACTTTCAGGCCTATGTAATAAAAGTTCTTATCATTAAAAATGGTGCTAATTTTGCCCCAACCAATAAAATGTTAGCTTTCACATGGTAGCTAACATCTGATAGGTTGGGGGAAAATTAGCACCATTTTTATTGATAAGAACTTTTATTACATAGGCATGTTTGTGCATTAGCAGCTAGGGGCCCATCCCCATGATGCATATTTACATCTCTTTACAGTATGCAAAATCTATAATTAATTTAATAGGAAGAGTTTTTTAACTGAATTTATCACGCATTAGTTTTTTAGTTTTTATTATATCAATTCTAAGATGGAATTCATTTATTTTCTTTACATATCTATGTGTAGTTAGATTGAACTTCTCTAAAATACAGAAATATTTAACATATCTAGTCTAATGTACGTTATATTTATCTGTAAAACAACATCTGGTGGGTATATGTAACTACCTTTGATACAACGTCCTGTGCACCTAAGGTTAAAAGGACACTAAACTGTATTATTTAAGTAAATTAAATCTGTTTCTCTTTTTCACAGGTAGGTGAGAACGCTTACTTGCGGCTCCTCCTTAACTGTCAGGTGCGCTGTCCTGACTGGGCGTCTATCTTCGGCACATGCGCAACAATACAAAACATAGGCGCATGATCCGGACAACACCCTTGGCAGCTGAGAAGGGAGTGGAGCGCCGGTAAATTAAGTGTTGCAGTGTTCCTCAGGCATTATATTATTCACAGGGAGGTGGGAATAAAAATTCTCACCTCCCTGTGAATAATAGATACAGGTTTCATGTACTTAAAGGATAAGTGTACTGTAAAATCAAGTTATGTTCATTTGGAAGCTGCAGCTTTAAAAATACCGTTGCCATATTTTTTTTTACCTATGTTTAAAAATTTGAAAACCAACTTTAGAAAGTTTATCCATCTCTTCTTTAGAGTCACAGTTCTCCTTATATAATGCCCCCACCCACTTTGTATACATGCCCACCCAATTACAGTGTCATCATCAGTGCCATCCTCATTTAGCACATGGAATTCTGAGCAAAAAGAATAATAATCATAATCCATTAATCATAATTCATTGATCATCTCTTTTCTTGTTTGTTCTAATGTTTTGGTCAGATCAGTAGCACTTCCACTATTTGTTATAAAGTAATTTTGCCACAGGGGTGCTCCCACAGCCCCCCCCCCCCCTTTGTGTATAATTCTTATTTTTCTCACTGCATTTAAGCCAATTCTTTGAATTCATACACTACAAGGAGTCAAAAAAATACTTTTGGCATCCTGATGTCTATACAAGATATTGAAAGCAGTTATAATATATCTTTTATGTTCAGAAACAGAACTGGTTTCCTTTCAAATGTTTTAGTTGTGCCTCTATATTCATTTTCATTTCAAATTATTGGGGGACACATTCTTTTAATACTTTTACCCTTTATTTTTAAAATATTACAAACAAACACAACTTTAATGCCCCACCATACAAATGGCCAATACGCATGTTAGTTACTAAGCTCTGGAACTTATTTATTGTAAAATCAGAACTTTAAATCTGTTATATTTCCTAATATTTTTATTTAAAAACAGTCTTTTTTTATTGCTATGTATTGCCAACAAAATTAAATGTTTAATTAATGATTTCACAAAGCACTTGTTTAAGGGATTCACTGAATCCATTTGTTGGCCAACAAATAATTGTCCCTTTAAGTAACTACTATTAATGGACATTTCTATATGTAAAACATTAACAGCATACTTCAAGCCAACAAATAATTGTCCCTTTAAGTAACTACTATTAATGGACATTTCTATATGTAAAACATTAACAGCATACTTCAATTATAATTAACTATTGGCGCACTGCAATAGCACAAGTATGCTTTGCATTAATGTTAATCATTCAAAATGCTTATCGGTTCACTTGTCAAACACATTTCAGGTTTTTATTAGTTTATTACAATAATGAAATACACATTAATAAAACATTACTGCATAACAAAGTGAAACATTCTAATTAGTATTAGTAACAATATCAACACAATAGAACAATATATCTTCTACAACAAATGCCACTCTGATAAGTATAAAATATATAGACCTTTATTTATGACATTAAAACATCTAAAACTTTACATACTCACAAATAGATATGACAGCCTTATATCTGTTATATTCAGTTAGATCAACTAGAGTTTAGTTCTAGAAGATGTTCCACTAGTCATCTGACTGGCTTTCTTCAGAACCAATCCCGTTCCTTTGCCAAGATGTTGGCATTACAATCTTCAAACGTATGTCCTGGAACATTCACTACAAATCTATATTTATTTTAATATCGTACAGAATCATGCTTGTGAAGGTTCTCATTCATCCAGGTCATGGCATATCTGTTGTATTCAATTAGATCAACTGGACTAGAAATGTAGTTCTTGAAGACGTTTCGCTAGTTATCCGACTGGCTTTCTCAATTCAGAATGACTTGTACAAGAATCTGTGGCAATTATGTACCCTGGAAAATCCCAATTAGCATATCACAGCCAGGTGTTAAGGGTGTGATTGGATAGTGGCTAAGAGGTGTTATAGGAACGCCCAGAGTAAGGTGTTAAAACAGCATTGTACATGGCAGACAGTTGGTGTCGAACCCCCCCACCTCTATTTAGGCTTGGTTTCTTTATTTTCACATAAATGGCCTCCTTAACACCTCTCTTGAACCAGTCACGTTCCTTCGCCAATATGTTAACATTACAATCTTCAAAGGTATGTCCTTTATCCTTAAGATGCAGGTACACGGCTGAGTCCTGACCCGAGGAATTGGCTCTTCTGTGCTGGGCCATACGTTGATGCACTGTAAACCTCTACTTCCAGTTTACCATTTTCCTTAACTTCTACCAAGCAGTCCAAGAAAGCCAGTTTGTTGTTTAGTACCTCTTCCCTTGTGAATTTAATGTTTTGGTCCACCGCATTAATGTGTTCTGTGAAAGCTTGTACTTCCTTCTGGTGGATTTTAACCCAGGTGTCATCAACATATCTGAACCAGTGGCTGGGTGCTATGCCCTTAAAGGTATTAAGCCCTTATTATGCCCTTAAACAACAAACTGGCTTTCTTGGACTGCTTGGTAGAAGTTAAGGAAAATGGTAAACTGGAAGTAGAGGTTTACAGAAAACCAACACACACAGATCAGTATTTGATGTTTGACTCCCACCACCCTTTAGATCACAAGCTGGGTGTCATCAGAACCCTGCAACACAGAGCCGAGAACATCCCCACTAGCACAGAGGCGAAGGCTAAAGAAATGAAACATCTCAGAGGAGCCCTTAAAACTTGTGGATATCCAGACTGGGCCTTTGTCAAAAGAAGTAGAAGGAAAGAAAAGAACACGAATACCAACAGTGAAGGGGAAAAGCAAGACAGGAGAAAGAACATGGTCATCCCATATGTAGCAGGGGTCTCAGCTGATGGGACCTGTCAGGTATGTACAAAGCCATAACCAAAAGGATTATCCCCACCATGCCGCAGATAAAAAGGGAACCACCTACAAAAGTGCCACCTTTGACTTTTCATGGATTGTATGATGAGTATTTGCAAAAATGCTATTTATACGAGCCCGTCATTTCTCTGCATGGTCATTTTTTTGGTGTCTTATCATTGACCACAGTATGCTGTTTAAAATTCTGCTGTCACTGTTGTAATAATACCACGGCTGATTACTTGATTTGTGTGCCTCTTGTTCTTCATTCGCAAAACAAGTGTATGCTACAATTGGAATCATTTTTGGACTAACTTCCACTCCAATGATTTTGCTGACGTCTGAGAATGGAGTCTTTCCCTAAAAAGATTCTTGTCTTAATGCTGAAAAAATGCCATATGGTTAATCATAATTCATGTTAATGCATAAAAATGACCAAAAGGGAAAGGAGTGTTGGACTATTTTTCATGATTTTGCAAAAATATGATCATAACGACAAAAGTCTTTGAGTGTTTTTTAAATACTTTAATTAAATAAACCTTGTGCCAGCTGAATTTCCTTTCCCACTTTGCATTTGTTCTGTGCCAGAAGAACTTTTGCGATTTTCGTTAAAATTGTTTCAACATATCTTTAACTAAAAAGAACTGAATTTGGTGGCAATTTGATGTGGTTTGTGCTGCCTCAAAGCACTTTGATCATGCTGATATCCATTTGCAGTCCAGAATGCAGGGTTTACAAACCATAATGGGCTACTGCACTGTAGGCAAAGACCATCCACAGTAAGTTGGAGCAGACGTTCTCACGAGGAGCGCATAACGCGTGTAACATGCATAGCTTCAGGATGCCTACATGCATACATACAAGCAGATTACCAAGTTCCCCCAACGTGACTTCTTCAACTGCTTCTCACGTCTCATTCTTTTCTTTGTTCCTCCGATCCAGCACTAGGCATGACCCCCAATCCTGCCTGTGCCAACCGTCTCCGACCACCAGCTAGATGTTCTGCTCTGGATGCATAGACAAACAACAGTAAGGACTATTTTTGAGTGTGTAGAAACTCTGTAAATAGATATTTCAGATTGACCCGGAAAAGTTGGTTGGCTAGACCTACCCTAGTTGCACCTGTAAGGATAGTAAGTATCGTATGTTTGAGGTTGAAATAAAGACTATGTCCATCCAGTCAACCCATTTTGCATATCCTCATCCTCCTGCCTAACTGCGATCCCAGAGAGGCACAAAACAACCCCCACCAAATTTATGTACAGGGGTACAAAGATTCCTTTCAGACTCCATTGCAATTCGCATTCCTAGGATCAACTCTACTTTAATCAATACCAATACTACTTTCAACAATGTCTCTCTCGCAAAACTCATCCCATGCTTTTGTTTTTTTAAATTACCCAATGAACCTGTCCATAACAACGTCCCCTGGAAGACAGTTCCCTAGCTTTACAATCCGTTCTCACCGTGAAAAACCCTTTCCCAAACTTGAAGCCTAAAATTCTTTTCCTTCAAGTCTAAGGGATGTCCACGTGTTCCTCTGCATCTCTCGTAATTAGTGAAAAACCAAATACCCCAGATAGTTTATTGTAATGGCCTGTTAATGTATTGTATACATGTAAATCATCCCAGGCGAAGCGCCTTTCTCCAGCCAGTACATCAATTTTTAAACTTTTCCAGCCCTTTCATATTCATTAGCTCCTCCAAGTCCCCTATTAATTTAGTTGACCTTCTCTGAACCCTTTCCATTTCAAAGGATTCGCTTTTTAGTACAACAGATTCCAAAAATTGCACTGCGATATTCCAAATTGAGGCCTTACCAATCCTTGTAAGAGGGAGAATGCATTTTCTCCTCCTGAAGATTGCAATTACTCTCTTTATACAAGACCAATACCATGCTGGCTCTGGCGTGTGCCGTGCCCGACCGCCTGGCACTGCTTGCTACCGTTAATTGTAGTATCCCACCAAAGACCCCGCAAGATTCCCTTTCCAACAGGGATTCACTAACAACAAGATCCATTATAGTTTTAAGGTAGCAGCAATGATTTTTTAAGCCAAATGCAATCACCTTACAATTTATCAACATTGAATCTCATTGCCCTTAGCAGCCCAGTGTGACAATCTATCTAGATCCCCCTGTAACAATTCATCCCTCTGAGCTTTTAATGGCCGACAAAGTTTTGTGTTTGTTCACGCAAACACAGAAACCTTGCTGAATACCCACTTCCAAATCATTAATAAACAGATTAAATAGAAGGGGCCCCAACACAGAACCCCTGTGACACCCCATAATGGTGAAGCCCCCATTTACACTACTCTCATCCTCCTATTTCATTAAACCAATTTGTCTCCCCATGTAACAAATGTGACTCCGACCAGGAACACACCTCACTTAGTCCATTATCGTCGATGTGGGGTGCGGATCATCACAAGCCTTTCAAATCCAAGTAAACTACATCTACTGCTTGCTATGGCCAAGTCTAAATTTCTACTTATTTCTCATAAAAGCCAGCAAATTAGTTTGACAAGATCTATTCCTCCTAATCCATCGGGTTACTACTATAATGTTAGTCGCTTAAAAAATACTCTATGAACATGTTTCCCTTATTAAACTTTCCCATGATCTTCCCCACCACTGAAGTTAATTTACAGGCCGTAATTACCCGTCTGTGAAATATTCAAATATTTTTGATATTGGAATAACATCAGCCTTTTTCCATCCAGAGCACACCTCTGGACATGAGGGAATCTGCAAAAATAAGAACAACGGCCTAATAAATTTGACTTAGCTCCCTATTTCCTTTTTCCCCGAGATGTATTTTATCTAGTCCATTAGATTTATTTATATAATCTATTTATTCTTTCTGTACCATATCCTCGGTTAACCAAAGTGCACTTAAATCTTTTATACCATTATTGCTACTATACTCTATGATATCTGCACTTGGATCTTCTATAGTGTATACAGAGGGAAAAATTCCTCAAGACTTTTTGCTTTATCGCCATCCTCCGTAACTAACTTATTCCCATAATTAATGGTGACACATTCTCAGTCCTCATCTTCTACTATTAATATACTTAAAAAAATGTTTAGGCTTAGTGATGCTTTGTTCAGCTATCCTAAATTCATTATTAATTTTAGCTAGTTTGATTGCTGTTTTAAACTCCTTGTTAAAGTTTTTTATAATCCCTAAGGCCCTTTTCCGTTCCCGTCTCCTTAAAGGTTTTAAATAGGCCTTTTGTTCTTTCTTCCTTTTTCCATTGCCTCTTTACAAATCAGAAATTCAGCCACATGGGTCGGATTTGTTTTTTTTTTTTATTACATTTATTTCCCAAGGGTATAAATGCAAAAGTTACTGCCACACATCTGATTACCTATCATTGAATTAACCATCAAGGTCTATGTGTGGTAAGTTCTGGAATGGATCATTTATGATCCCAGTAAACTTCATATATGGCAAATGTCACAGTCAAAAACAGACAGGAGTCAGGAACCAGAATATACAGCGAAAAGACACAACACAAATTCTAGGTAATGAGGTTACACACTGGCTGAATCAACATTCCTGGCCTCATCACTAGGAGTTTCCACTGATCTCCAATACATTATATGTCCATAGATAGATAGGAGAAGCCAAAAACTCTACAGACTAAGCGTGCCAACTGTGTTTATTTCACACAACATGTTTTCGGCTCACAAGGAAAGGTTCCATATGAACCGAAACATGTGGGAAATAAACACATTTGGCACAGCTTAGTCAGAAGATTTTTTGCTTTTCTCTATCTATGGACATAAAACACAAGTCACACGGCAAAGCAATAACTATAATGGGCACTGGAGCAAGTAAAAACACGGAATTTATATAGTAAATAGAGAGTCAATGAGGAGAGTAACTAACAAAACTTGGAAGGGGATAGGAAGATGAGGATTTGAATTGCCTTCAAATTCTACAGAAATCAGCAGCATCTAAACATAAGTCCAATGTAATGACAAATCTAGCCATTTGCTGTTTTTTAGAGCATTTTTTTTGGGCATTTCCTTTGCTTTGGTCAGATACCATGGTGAATCACATCGATTGCCTGATGCTCCTGTACTGCAACTCCTGGCTCCCTCTGGGTAGACCTGCAGTCATGACTTTTAACTTGGACACCAGGCACTCTAAGGGTATAAATTACATATTGGACATATCATTGTTCACTGATATTTAGAATGTATCTGGTCTAGTTAGCTATGTTGGTAGAACTGCATTGAGGGTATGACCATCAATTATTATAAAACTAAAATTATGGATAAGCACCTTTACCCGTTATATTACCCATTTTGTCATATAATTAAATAACACAAATGTTGAATTTAATTAAAATAAATATGCATAATTATATTATTAGTAGGATAACAAAAGTGAGGATTTCCATATAAACTTATATTTTTACATTTATTCTTTTTTATTTTATTTATAAGTTTTATGAAGGGTTAACTCATTGTTAATTGTTTTGTATATCCTGTATATAGAATATGTGTTTTTTAAATTGTTGTAGGGGTGACTGTTTTACACTGTAAGTAAATCTGATAATTCGTCCTATGTACTTGTCCACAGCCTTGTTCCCCTTATGTATCCTTAAGAGCGTTTCTGTTCCCATCATGTGATATGTTGCCAGATAAGTACAGGCCGGGTGGTCACTTTCCTTCCTTTGCTTCGATGAAGTGCCACATCAAGCATGTTTTAAGTTTTAATCCCCGTTTTGTTAAATAAAGGACTTTGCCGTACATTTATTCAGGTGCTTTGTGGTGGATCCTAGCCCTTTCTCCATTAGTGTGCTTTTAAAGCTCGTGTGCAACACGGCAACATAAATCTTTCTAACCCCTTCTGGACTACTGTGTATTAGGTTGTTATTCAAATCCCAGTCCTTTAAAGGATCTACTTTGAATATAAGATTGGCTTTAGCCATTCATAATGCTAACTACTTTCTAAAATTTCTCCTGAGAATTATCTTCTCTTCTATTTGTGGGATTCACCAACTATACTATTATAATTCCTAATTCATTCATCCATTTCATCGTGGTAAGAGAACAATGTCAATTGTGCATATTAAACTTTTAAGAACTGTCTAACACCTAGAATCATACTGTGTACTTCTCATATTTTGATCGTACTTATTTTGCTTTCATATTCCTTATTATTTAAGTTTTTATAATACAAGAAATGCCATGGTGCATATAAAATCAATTGGTCTGCTTGTTAGTAAATCCACAGGAGTCCGTTTCAGATTTTTATTCATACAACACTAAAAACAATCAGATCCATAAAAGTGTAAGCCTACAGTAAAAACAGTTTTTATTTTTCCAGTGAGCTTTGTAATGTTAAAATAGTACATTAACAAGTGCAATAATTATACATACCATAAACTACCTACTGTCAAGGATAATTTATATTTTCTTTCATAATTTGTAACCCTTTCTGGTTTTTAGCCTCATATAAGGGTAATCATCTTTTTTAAAAAATTCTTCAATGGCCTAAGGTGTTTCCAAATTAGCTATCAGCTTTGAATCCATGCCTGTATACATTAACATTGTATTTAAAGCAGTGATTGAGACGAGTGGTAAAGGACTTATTCCTTACCGTTCGTTCCCAATCACTTCACCAGGATCCGGACAACTGCTGACTTGCTTCCCTTGTTTAGTTTCACATAGCGAGCGCGCGTCTTCAATCACTTCACTTTTTGTTTTGAACATTTCCTTTTAAAATAGCTTCGATCTTTTGCTATTTAGGCATTCTCCTAGTAACCTACCTACGTGCACATTATCAGGAATAAATTATAATGGCAAAAAATGGATAGTTTATAAGAACTAAATACAATACTGCCATACAATATGAAGTCTTGTCTATCAAAATGTGGGTCCAATTAAATAGGCCATGTGTGAAGCAACCCTTTGACTAGGTACCAATATTTTGTGACTGAAGGAATATTGGTACTCTAATGCAAATTGCCTTGAATTTAATCACATACATCTAAACTACGAATGAGTGTTAAGAACAGCAAGACCATCAGATGTTTTGGAGAAATACCCCTTTCCCCTCCGGTGATGACATATAAATTACCTGAGAAGAAGTATTTTCACCTGAAAATATGGACCTGATGTGGATTCAACAATAATTCACACACCGTTTGAAAACTAGATAGCCTTGGAGATGTCTGGGCCCATGCATGGAATTTGTAGTGGTTTTTCCTTGTCCAGCCTTAAAAATGTACCAACTGCCTCAAGTAACATATGAACTGATTTTGAATTTAGTTTTATTAATAGATAACCTATAGGGTTGTGAATCTAATTTAAAAAAAAAAAAAAAAAAATATATAATATATATATATATTGAAATTACATCCATTTATATATAAAATAAAAATCAGAGAAAGTGATGATCAATATCAGGAAAACGGGGAAATCAAAGTAATAAAAAAGAAAATGGAAATAGCAAAATATTTAAAACAAAATAAATTAATAAGAAAAAGAAACTAAGCTTAAATATTAAATATAATGTGTCTGGAAAAATGAGGAATCTTATAACTTCAAGTCACACTTAAAGGATATTCACTCGAAAAGTGAACTTTTCCTTTAAAGGACATGTAAACTGGGGCAAATCATTGTTTTACTAATCACCCAGTAATTAGGATTAATTACCACCCAATCTAACTTAATCTGCTTTTTTCCCCTTCTTTGACCTTCCTATCCCTTGTTTTTTAGCTCCGGGAGTTTTACTTTTTTAAATGGTCGGGCAACAGCTAGTCTAAAGAACTGTCATCACCCAGACCGTCCCCCTGGCACACTACATGTAGAGACTATCTTCATAAAAAAAATTTTATTCTCTGTCAGTACAATGGCTAATTAATTCACATTAAGATCAGGAAATGGAATAAGCATGATCTGTTGCTCTGTGCTCTCTCTGGTGCGTTATAAACTCAACTCTGCAGTTTAGCTGCTGGCTGTGATACTTAAGTCCCATGTAGCACTGTACCTAAAGAAATCAAATGCAATGCCCCCCCCCCCTTCAACAAACACACCATTCAACTACGCAGCAAAAGAAAATCTTACTTGATTCAAGCAGTGATTACATACAGCTCCCAGTGCTGCTTACCTTCCCATTGCAAATCAGTTTAATAACTTTCACTATAACAAAAATCACTGGGTGAATGCTATGAAGCTTAGTTGGGGCCAATCATCACCACTGCACATCTCCACACCTAGCTGTGTCTCTGTTTGGGAGAGGGTGATACATAGAGAGTACACATGCATACTAACTAGAAGTAGCTAACAGGACATGAGGAGATCTATTGATAGAAGCAATGAGAGCAAAAAGGACCAAGTTTCCTGGCGCACTAAAATATAGAAAAGGATAAAGGCAAGTCATTTTTTTTTTCAGTTTAGTGTCCTTTTAATCCACTGCTGCAGAGTTGAAAATCTCCACTGCTTCCTGGTTTAATCACTGTGGGAACTTATGCCTGTCTTAAATCATGTTAACCTGGTTGTGGCAATGTTTACCAAGGGTTAACATGATTTAACTGATGGTGAATTGTTTCAGTTGCATTGCCAGATATTTGCGGCACTTAGGCTAACTTTGCTGGATTTTTTGCTGGTGCTAGATGTTGGCAAAGGTTTGAGACCAAATTTTATTGTTTCAAGAGCCACAATCGCAGTATAACTAGTACTGTATGCCACATTAGTAGGGCTTTACTGGGGGTACGCGTCTATTGGGACATGAACCCCATTTTTTTCTTGAATGAATGTTTAAAAACATCTCCCTTAGGCATGTTTCTTGTATTTACAATCGATACAATTTGGGTGGTGACATTATATTTGTTTTTTTTATTATCTGATCTTGGAACATAAAAGTCATAAGTGCTATAACTTTGCCTTGATAAAAAACCATAAATGTGTTTTACGATACAGTACATTTGGTTTACCATGTTTGTCATAATTGTGGACAAGCTTCAAACTGTTATACATGGTACCTAACTAATCTAAACATACACATCTCCTATGTCTGTTCCTCTCATTTCTGTCATCACTAACCAGTCTGTTATGCAGTACCTACAAACAATTTGGAATGGACCTGTAATACATTGGTTAATGCCTTATGTTGTCTTTTTGTAATCATCTGTGTCTGTAATCGATCGCAAAACCGATCCTATAAGAGACAGCATGATTCGCCAGTAATTTTTCTGTCCAATCGCCTGTTTGTCCATCCGGCAAACGGGAACCGGAAATCACCTCAGATTTTTGGCCCAATCGACCGATCTACATAGAGATATCAGTCAATTGACTGACCAATAAAATATACATGCTCAGTGTGTAGTACTACCCACCATTCTGCTTGTGTATACCCGCTTAGCAAGATTTAGTATTTATAATAGATTTATTATATTAGACACGATTAATATATTTACAAAGTTTCATCTTTCTAATTTATGGGAATGTTCAAAGACCACTTATGTAAGGTTTTTATTATTATTTATTTTCATTATTATTGTTTATGCTATTATTATGTGCACAATATAATTTAATTGGGAAATTAAATTAATGTAATTGTAGCTCCAGAGGGATTAGGCTTAAAATGAAAAAAAAAAAACACTTTATATTGTTGTTTAAGACAGTTTTACATTTAGTTAATAATTGTAATACAATAATATAGTTTTAGGGAAAAAAAGAAAAAAGAAAACACATTTCTAGTCCTGTAAGATTCTAAACCTAATCTTCCCAAATTTAAAATCAATGTTATGCATTCATCAGGAATTAGGCCAAACACGACTAAAACAACTACAGGCTGTGCTAGGACAGCTATAGTGCAAGTTAAAAGATTCGAAAGAATACAATCGATTTTCGAACCAGTGCATAAATCCCTACTTGGAGGTATTTTTGGACATCTAAATGACAAATGAGCACAGTGCAATAATGCTGCAACAAATTCAAACCAATTAGCACAAATTACTAACGCAAAGGGAAAGTCAAACGTTTCCTATGAAAAAGGGTTTCTATTTAAAGATGAAATAACTGCTAACAACAACAATATATCATATCATGGCAAACAAACTTCTTTGTTTCACACAACTTTGACCAAGATAAGATTTAAGGATCCACCCACATACACAAGTAAAAAGCCATTATTTCCGTACCTACTGTGTTATTCAATCACTACTTGGTAGAATTGGAAATAACAAGATAAACTTTGCTGTGTTCTCTATTTTCATGCACTGATCTTTGTTTTTCCTTACTTTTCAATGCCCCATCCCTTTCCTTCCTGATCTCTCATGTTTTTCTGCTGCCAGAAGACAGAATAAATAACATTCCTTGCACTCACTAAAGGTATATTAACAAATACCTACACGTGTATGTTTGGAATAAGGAAAATCTGTTATATATGTCTAGCATATGATGTAGGTGCCCCGACAATAACGTTTCTAAGACGTGAACGTAAGTAAAGCTGGCGAAAAATAAAACATAATAAAAGCTGTAAAAATGTTCCACTGTATATATACATTTTAGTTATCATAAAGGTAATATAAGGCATAGCCTCATGTATGTAAATGTGTTTTTTTATGTCAATATGTATTTAACACAGATATTTACCAATGGAGATGATTCTTTTTCTTTCAGGTTTAATGGAATAGTTTGAGGTTTGTACCAGTTTAGCCCTAAGTAAGAGAAAAAGTAGAGCCTTTTATTGGCTACTAAATAAAAAAATAAGCAAGCTTTCAGGAGTCCTAAGCCCCCTTCATCAGGCTGGATGTTACAAAAGAAACCGAGAAATCACAAACTTATATACACATTGGGACCGTAACAGACTCAGGGGGGAGTGGGAAAAACAGTAGTGGAGGTGTGAAATGGGCACAAGTAGATAGCTGTAATAATGTGAGAACAGTTTCCTTTGAAATGGAAAGTGTCTTTTGAAATGTATCAAACAGTACAAGTATCTGGGAGTGGGTTTAGTCTGGGTGTGATGTGGAATATGTTTATATTTAGCCATAAAATTCATTTCCCTATTTAGTCCACCATTCAGGGAATTACATTTCTGAATGAATTTGTATTCCCATTCCTTACGCTGTTTTTGATTGTGAAAATTGCCCATAAGAATGGTAATCTTGAGGTCTTTCATACTGTGCCCTCTTTTACAAGTGCTCAGCCACAAATAAGAGTTTTTGCACAATGTTTGTCCTGTTTCTACCTGTGTTAGGGCACTTCATGCACATTATTAAATACACCACATTGGCGGAACCACAGGAGAATGATCCTTTAATTTGATGAATTTGTTTACAATGTGGCATATATATTTGGTCTGTTGTGTGGATGTGTGTGGATTTCAGTAGCTTGTGTCTGGGAATAGATATGGCCCTTTGGATTTTCAGACACAAGCTACTGAAATACAAACAGAAAGGAAACTGCAACCAGGTTCCCTTGTAGTCACTTACGGTCTACACCTGTAGATCCTACGCCAAATCATAAAAGAACTCCATCCCACACACAAGGGACACAGCCTAAAAACATATTTCCAGTGCCTTCACTCCTGGCATACCGACAGCCCCCTAATTTGAAAAGCCTACTGGTACAAAGCTCCCTGGGCAAAACAACAATCAATGGCATTTCCCCTGCCAACAACCTAGATGTGAAACCTGCGCACACATCCACACAACAGACCAAATATATATGCCACATCATAAACAAATTCATCAAATTAAAAGATCATCCTCCTGTGGTTCCGCCAATGTGGTGCATCTAATAATGTGACATGAAATGCCCTAACCACATTTTAGTGGAGAAACAGGACAAACACATGCCATCGTATAACTCATAGAATCACCATCATGCATGTATTAACCGGATGCCCCTGTTCTGTACACTTTTTGTAAAAGTGGCCACAGAGAAAGACCTCAAGATCACCATTCTTATGGCAATTTTCACAATCAAAAACAGCATAAGGAATGGGAATACAAATTCATCAGTAAATTCATCCCTGAACAGTGGACTAAATAGGGACGTGAGTTTTATGGCCAAATATAAAATTATTCGCACATCACCACACCGACTAAATCCACTCACAGGATCCTTCTTGTACTGTTTAATTACATTTCAAAAGACACTTTAATTTCAAAGGACACTGTTCTCACATTATTACAGCTATCTACTTTGCCCATTTCACACCTCCACACTGTTTTTCCCACTCTCCCCCCCTGAGTCTGTATCTGTACCTGGTCATCTGTGCAATTTGTTTGATGTTTACTGTTCCATGTGTATATAAATTTGTGATTTTCTCAGTTTCTTTTGTAACATCCAGCCTGATGAAGGGGACTTAGGACTCCCAAAAGCTTGCTTCATTTTTTTATTTAGTTGCCAATAAATATCACAGCTCTACGTCTCTTCCCCAGTTTAATGGTTATCACAACCCCTTAATTTACAGAACACTTGTACATTTTCAATACTTCCCAATATAGATGAAAGTATTTTACCACAATCATTAGTATTATAATGTCTTAGGTTTATTCAGCTTTCTATCTAATGGAAACACATTTTAAAATTCCAGTTTAAGGTGCAGATCACATCACACGATGCACAGAAGCAAGCTGGTGAATAAAAGTTCAGGAATATTACACATGATTCTTTGTAACACCCTGAGCTTCTACTTTGCAAAACAGCTAAAATGTCATGGTCAGGTTTTTATTTTTTACCTAAATTTTCTGTAAAATGCCCACAGTGATGCCTAATTACCAAGTCAGTGCATTCAAATAACTGAGGACATTGCTCTGCTGTATTGCAATACAAATATGTAACTTTCGCTTTACCTGATACGGTGGGAATCCAATTAAAAATTCACTGATTCCAAAGGCAGGAGTTTGTCAATGAAAACTAATATGTTGATGATCCTTCTTTAAAGTCAATTTAACGCAGGAATGATTTTTATTGTTTGTTTGGTTTTTTTTTGTCTAAATAGACCAGGCTATCTACATCATTATGAATGATGAAACAATCAAGGAGAAATTAGTATACTCATTAGTATTCATATAAAATAAAAAATTTTGACTGTTTTCTAAACTGTAAGGAAGATGCTGCTTGTCAATGCTTGTCATGCTTTTGTTCTTCAAGTCAGGCATTTAAAAAGGCCACAAGAGCTTCTAATATTTATAATACAAGTCATACACGGCACCATTTTTGCGTTAGATTGTTTCAACCATCCAATCCTTTAGCTGATTCTTTTCAAATTCTTTCTTTGTTTGCGTTCATTTGACCAAATGTCATTGTTTTCAATTTTTAGAATCAATCAAATCTTGATTGGTCATTTAAAAATTTTCATTCAGTTGCATAGTATCTGACAAGACATTTTTTATCTAGACATTTTGATCAATTTCTGTTCAATCATAATAACAAGCATTCACATTTGCTGGATATTAGTAAAGATCAAACATAAATCCCTGCAACCCGATGTAAATATCAGATTAACATGTGTTTAGACTTATTTTAAAAGTAAGGAACAGAGACTTCTGGGTATTTCCATTTTTCCATGGTAGCTCTTACAAAGAACTCGGACATCCTTTAAGATTATAAGAAAATAAGTTTCATCTTCGTTAGGAAAAGGTTTCTTACAGTGGGAACTGTGAAACTTCCAGCAAAGCCATAATGGCAAGTTCATGTAATAGCTTTAAAATGACTAGATAGTTCTAAAAGTATAATATTGAGAATAACTGGAAATAAATACATATATTGTAGTTCTGGTTGATGCGGGATACTTTCCGATTGCCATTTGGAGTCAGAAGGAATCCCCCCCCTTTTTTTTGTAGCTGGGATAACGCAATTATGAACAATTAAACTTGTGGAAGATTAACTAGATTTTCTAAGTGAAAAGTGTGGAATTATTTTACATTGTGAACTGGCTTGAGATGGGTGGAACAAAACATTTGGGATATTTGTGTCCTATTGGTGACCTGGGCCATTTCTACTCTCTGAGAGATATTATCTGCAGTTATTTGCTGAATTTATATACACAGACACACGTGTCTTTGCCCAATTATTTCAAGAAGGCTAAACTTTGCTTAAGTACACATATTGGTTGAAATTAATACATATGGTAATTAATGCTCTTTCAGAACCCACACCCAATAATATCAGGATGTAGGATAGAGATGGCTGAACTTCAATAAAGTCGGTCTGTTTTCCAACTTTCAAATTCAGAAAGTTCGAAAATCCAAAAGTTCGTAATCCCGAAGATCCAAAATCTGAAACCGGTGCAAGTTTTCGATAATTTTCGAAAGTACGGGGCTATTTTTGATAATTTTCTAAACAGCCTTGAACTTTCGAAAATTATCAAAAATACGATCAGAGACCATTTTCGCATTTCCGATCATATTTTCGAAGATTTCCAAATGTTCAAGGCTATTCTCGAAAATCATTGAAAATAGCCTTGAATATTCGATTTTCGAAAATACGATCAGAAACTCGAAAATGGTCTCCGATCATATTTTCAATAATATTCGGACAGATCTTTCGGATTTCGGAACCGAGGGGTTCTGTGTCGGATCTGGGTTCGTGTCGAACCCGGATCCCATCTCTAGACTAACAACAGGGTTTTAATAATAGAAAAATGTATGGCAATTAAGCACAGACGAATGCCACAGTATTGTATAGCTGAATCTGAAAAAAAGAGTTGTATACATGTCTATATTAACAAAATATACCTCCTGCAGTGCTGATATAGTGGTACTTTAAAGTTATATTTTTTTAATATCAAAGAGATACAGAAATGCTAATGGTATAACATATATAAATATGTCTGTGGTTCAAACTAAATTGAAAAAAGCTAAAAAGTCTAAAAAAAAAACAATTTTATAAGCTAAGAAGAATGTTTTAATTTTTTAACCATGTATAAGTCAAATACAATATATTCTATTTTTACTGCAGATTCTTTTTAAGTTATCGACACATCTACTGTTGCAAAAAAAGAGAAAATATTTAATCTGAGCAGGGTAATAATGGTTTATTTTCTGTGGACAAATAACAATTTTGTCTATTTGTAGGAGCAAAGACCCAATAACTTTATAATTCTTTCTCTATCACATCAATTTTTTGACTGATTTATTAATATAAATGCTGGGTTCGCAGTTATTGAACTTACCATTGAAATTTACAGCGCGAATGTAACCAAGAAGCTCTTACCATCAATGGATTTCATTCTAGGGCAAAGTCCAACATATCCGAACATAGATCTCTTGTGCATGTTATTCAGTGCAGAGCCATTGATATACAGCATCTATTACAAATTGGACTTTTCTTCTTGCTCAAAGCTGGAGTGTCTTCCAATTCGTTCTAAGCCTGTAAATTGGAAATAGAGAATTGTATTTTCAACAAACTGTAGCATAAAGGCATCAAGGGTTTACATTTTTCTTTAACTTTTGAAGACTACTTATAAGATTACTTAGATAAGAAAGAGTGAAATTTCCATTATGAATCACCTCCGTAATAACATTTTTGAACGTTTTCTTCCGAGGTCATCTATTGTATGAAATTTGAATACATTAAAATCAACAAATAATGTTAATAATACAATTGTTGCAATGTTTACTCAATCAAAAAAAAATCCAAAGCCAGATGCAATATTGGCCACAATATTGTCCTGCAATATTTTCTATTAACTGCACAGGTTCCTGATGCAAAAAAAGAAATATTTGTTCTTGTGTTACTTAGTAGCATAAAAATGACTTTGGGTAAAAGCTGATTACCCTCCAAGCTCCTTACCTGCCTTATTCTATGATACAGTATCTATTTTTGTATATTTGATTGTAATCAATTGAAATATATGTAATATACACTACACGAGTTCAAAAGTCACACGCTAATAAATCTCCCTTCTACTGTAAACCAAATTTATACTTTGCAAAAAAGCTTACATAAAAATGCTTTCCCTATGACAGATACAGCCTTTCCCCCAGAAAATTCAACTGTAGGCAAAGCAGGGAACGGCCCAATCATAGCCTTTTTGGGGGCCTAGTGATTTCTAGTTACTCTATTCTAGTCACTCTATATACGTATCTTAAGATTTGCTTATATTAGTAGTTCAACAGAAATCTGATTAGGCAAGCACTTGACATACTAGGGTGCAAAAGAATTGTGTAAGAAATCCATACAATCAGTAAATTTTTTAAAATTTATCATGCAAAATAACAGAATAGTTTTAAAAAATAAGAATATAAACACCAGTGAACTTACTCTTAATCAGTATATCACAAGAAGAAGAGGAAATAAGTAGAGTTGTATGGAAAAAATGAATTTTTTTGACTCTTGGTTTGACGATAAATTTCTACAGTTTCGGGTTGACTTTTATGACAGTTTCAAATGTTAAAATTTTGGTCCAAAATTAGACCAAGCTACCACACATCCCTAGTAACAGTTACATTTTTAAAACTCAGTTGACAAAGTATTGAATTGATTTGCAGGGATAGATCTGGACCTCCCATTAACACAAAACATGGAAATGTAAGACAAAAAATAATAATATAATATAATTAATTGGGTTCTCTGTTATGATAACATTTGAAAAAAAACCTACTACCAAAACATGTTGCAGGTTTTCCTGTTATTTTGTCTGAATTATGGGCGCTAACCACAAGAAAGCAAATGACCCTTCACTTAACACTGGGCATGTAAGTAAAAAGGACAAATTTCTGGTAGGTCTGTGAGACCTGCTGTATGCAGAATTTTATTTACACTGTTATTTAGTTCCCCAGAGGGGCGCATTGTGACTGCAAACCATCTTTCAAAGTGAATGATTTACTTTTGCTTTTCTGTAGTTGATTCCATAGAGAACACAGACTGCACTGAATATTATTTTTAACTTTTATAATATAATTAAAAAGGCAATCCAACTTTCCTTGCACATTTTGTTCAATGAATCCTGCAGAGCTAAAATGTTATCTGTTTAAAGGGAATCTCCCTTATCGTTGTGTTTTTGTCTGTACATACATTCAATTGATTTCAGTTCTTTTTTTATTTGGTTTCATTAAGCAAATTACAAGAAGACATCTGTTTACCAATTGACAAGACAATGATGCCATCTGCTAAGCTCAATGTAAAATGCTATCTTTGGGTTGTTCGTTGTGCATTTGAAGAAAATAGCAAAACTCTGTTGGTCGCTACATGGATCTATTGTTTTTTCTTACAACTGGCATTTATGAGTGTTATATCTAAATTTAGTAGTCCAATGTTTTCTTTCTTTCTGCTAAAATACAATTCCCCATAGATCTCTGGCTCCCTCCCCATTAGCCCTTAAAAAGGATCAAATGCGCTCTGGTTTAAAATGTATATTGCAAACAGAGATACATCCCTTCTGTGCAGGGAAAGAGATTAGCATAATGGCACAGATAATATACTGTAGAAAATCTTATAAGAAAATAATGGTGACATTTTTGGATTTCCCTTTAAATTCCTACTCTAAACAGAAATATGTGCAGAATCCATAAAATATAAATGGTAATCTACAAAGAGTAATTATATAAATAAAATCAAATATATTATAGAATGAAACCAGGGAAGACGTATATTTGTATATATTTTTTTTAATTTTATACAGTGATGCTGATACATTTCCATAATAGTAAAATATGCAGTGTAATAAACAGCTTATGCATTTCATGAATTTGAATTAAGCTGCGACCACACTACAACTTATGGTAAGGCACATGTAAGCACAAAGCAATGTTGTGCATTTTAGGCAAGTTGCAATGCGTTTGCGCTGAATATTTTGTTCCGGAGCACAAACCTGGCCTATTTTTATCACGTGCTAACAGAATGTAAACGCTATCAGAAGCATGTGAGAAATGTTTTGTTGTCGAGGTTCCAATGCATACCCAATGACAACAAGTACATTTAGAAACTTTAACTTATGCTAGAAACAGAAGCAACTTAACAGTAGATAACCACATAAAGTTTATGATAACTCAATGAGTACGTTCCTAAGAGGCTATGGACTAGAAAATACCTGAAGTCCAAGAAGTAGCCAGGTAACCTAACCCTAAGGTATATTATGTTTCTAATTTACAATTCTAGGTTTCTGCATTAACTGTGGAGGGAAGGGTGGTAGGTCAACTGATCGGGTTGGTCGGGCCAGAGCCAAGCTTTTTTTTTGCACACTATTCATGCACTTTTTCAGATACTGAATACTGCAATTTTTACTGGAGGAGATACGTGGACTTTTTTTAAATGGATCGAAGTAGAGACTAAAATATTTTACGTAACAGTTATCAATTGGCAGTTATCCCTTTTTTGAATTATTATTTAGGACAGGATAATTAATTTCTAATTTTGGAACTGGATAAATTATTATTAATTGATGTTTATAAGTATTTTAATTTTGAAAGGTTTTTTATTTATAATTAAAGCAACATTTTATTACCCATTAGGCTATTTTTAGATTTTATTTGTTCCCTCCATTTCCTTTTTTGTGCTTTATTTAGAAAGTGACAATTAGTGACTGTTTTTAGTGCCCACCCCCTCCTGTTGTATGGAACATTCACTACAAATCTATATTTATTTTAATATCGTACAGAATCCACTATTAAATTTTTTTTTCCCATAGTTAACCAGTATAAAATGTTTTTAAAATCACCAATCCACTCATTCATTTCTGAATGGTACCTTTTTATTTATTTTTTAAGGGCCGTCCTTTCATACTTGGCTACTACAATTAAATTTGCTTATCAAACTCAAATAGTATTACACAAAATTCCATTTTAGCACTATGGGAGATTCCATTTAAGAACTGTGTGAGATCTCAGCCTATTAAATATAAAAAGCAATAAACACAGGAAGAAATAGCCAGAGCTCAGAAACAAGCCAGTGCCAGGTCTAACCTACATTCTGGAATTACCAGCTGCTAGAAATAATAAAAGCCATTACTGTATTTGTACACAAATAAGGGGGAAATTGCCAACACACAGATTGCCTTTGAGCGCCATACTTTGGCCAAAATATATAAGCTTGCATGTCAATTGACCCTTATTTCGTGCTAATCCTATGCTTTAGCATTCTAAGTCTGTAGTGCATTAAAAATGAAGCCCGCCAAGCAATGTAACAGTGATGAGACCATGTTGCGCTGAAAAGCAAAATAATTAGATAACACCACTGTGTACCATATTCTGATAATATAAACACACACATAGATTGCTAAATGTCTGAATGGGTTCAGGGTATATCCTCTCCCACATTTAACTCTATACTTCAGTTTCTTCATATGCATCATTCATTTCTAAAGATGAAAAATCTTGTTACTTCAGCCTTGGATAAATACATTCAACAAGTATGTCTGAGTAATGCAAAAGGTCCCACAAAATTATTTAAAACACAATGGAGCTTACTATTGATGTTGTTTAAATGAAAAGATAAACCAATTTTACTAAAAACATGATATTATCTTATAGATAATGTATATCATACATTCCATAAAAGTAGCCCTGCTATTTTAGGGGCGGAAAAAGAAAAATAGATGTGCAACATCTTCTTAATAGTAGGATGTACAAATGCTAGTATAGTAGTAGTTAATGTTTTATGACTTCCTTATATATGAAAATGTTATTTTACTTTTTCCATATTAACAAGGGGGCAATATTAGGATGAGATAGATTAAATAAAAACAAAAAAAATGGTGGCAAAACTTATTACTGTATAAAATACTGTAAAATATTGTAATATACATGATCAAGGCTTAAAGGAAAATTAAATGTGTAAATATTACATAGGAAGCTGGGACATGACAGAGGAAACATGTACCAATGGCTACATTTTCAAGTACAGTCTAAGAAAAATGGTTTAGCAGCTCCCACCTATATGTATAAATACAAATGTGCTGTGTATAGTGGCAATGTGGACTGAATGGCAAGCTGTCAGCCTGTTTTGCCGGCTAAGAGTTGAAATTCCCACACAAAATGGGGATATTTGAAATTAAGAGTAAGTCCATCTTTCCCTAACACACATCAACAAAATGGCTACTAAGAATAGGAACATCATTTTTAAGGGGGTTGGCACACAATTAAATGGCCATAATTGGTTAATATAGTTTTATTATCAATATTGAAAAAGCACATGTTTTTCTTGTTATGAGAATTTTGAAATTTTCTCAAAATGTAATGTTTTGCAGTGAAACCAATTTTACAACCAAATTCAATTCATCTTTAAAATGAATTTGCAAAGTTAAAGTCATGTACTCTGTGCTGCCTTAATCCTATCTGTGTCAGTGACTCTGTTTAACCATGGTGTCAGATCTGTGTGCAACACTCCCCCCTTCCCCCTCCCCTCTGTTACCTCCTCGATGTCTCAACTCTGGCTAACCGACAAGCTTATCATGTGCAGTAGGAGTTAAAAGTTCATCATCCTGAAAAACACACCCACGCACAGTAGCCAATAGAAAGGAAGCTTTCCTGGAAACATGGAAGAAGAAGGAGAACAGTACAGTTTACGATCTCTCTCTTTATGACCCATCATCAATCAGTGAAAACTATTAAGAAGGGGGGGTCAAGGGGCAGCTTAATATCTACCATCAAAAAAAAAAAGATCCCCCCCCCATGCTCTTATCTCTATGTTCATTACAGAGCAGGGAGGGGGGATCTTGTCACAGGGATTTGATTGACAGTCCAAGTAGGAGTACAGGAATGCAATCACGTATTCTTCTAACTAGTGTATCTCAGGACAGAGAGGGAATCTGAACAAAGTGAAGACACTCTGGGGGTTGTGGGGAATTATAGAACACATGGAAAGAAAGAAAAAAAAGTTAATTTTCCCACTATAGATGCCCTTTAAGCACACAGTGTTGGACTGGCCCATAGGGCTACAGGGGAATTCCCCGGTGGGCTCACAGCCCATTCACCAAAGAAAAAAAAAGAGAAAACTGTTACAATTTAAATCTAAAACCAAGGTAAGTAGGAGTAAGATAGATATGTAAATGAGTTATAATATAAAAGGTTAGGTCGACCCCCTAACTCGTTATTATTAGCTTATTAATTTTGTAGATCCCATCATCCTTTGTTTCTAGTAAGAAGTGCCTTTAAATTGTTTGATTATATGGATATTATGCTACATGTAGATCATTACTTTGTTGCACTTTGTTTTCAGGCTCTATGAAGTTTAGTTGTTACATATAGATACTATGTTGTGAAACTATGTTACATATAGAAACTATGTTGCAATTCTACACTGATTAATAGGTGTGTTTCGTTATTTGGTCCTTAGACCAAATTACATACATTTGTGTATGTAAGAGCTTTTCACAGATGAGCTTCTCTGCCTCTAAGGAAGTGACATAACTGTAAAGTGGTGCCTCAGCCTCTACCCTTCCCTCCTACATCTTCTACTGTTCAGTGGGACACTGTGCTCAATCGCCGTGATATGTGTGCTTTTACCCATTTACGAATAAAAGTTATTATTATTATATGTTTTATTACCCTCTAGCTAGCTTGAAGCCCATTGTTTGCAATGTATATGTTTTTGATTTTATTAACCCTCAAATGTAGTGGTCGATTTCGGTAACCGTCGAATGTAGCATTCGGTAACCCTCAAATGTAGTGATCGATTTGGGTAACCCTCGAATGTAGTGTTTGGTAACCTTCGAATGTAGCTATCGATTCCGGTAACCCTCAAATGTAGTTATCGATTTCTGTAACCTTCGAATGTAGCTTTTTGTAACCCTCCAATGTAGTGTTCAATTTTGGTAACCCTCGAAATTTTAAGGCAGAAACCCCACAATCCCCCTATAATGAGGGAAGTTTGTGTTTAAACGAGTTTTGGTGATATGGGCATGTTCCCCAGACCATTTCCCCAGACCCAGAGAGTAAGTTACCATTGCTATTTTAACTGTATTTACTTCAAACCTTTCAAAATATTTGTCCCCATTGACTTTAATTGACTTTTTGAACTACCAAACTTCCAAACTTTAACTTTTCGGCGGTTTGAAAATAAACCAAAATTCGGCCATCTCTAGTTAAAAACTGGTAAAAATAGTAGTTGGAGTTGATAGATTACTGACATGTTTTAATTTTAAGGGTAGACATGCACTTTAACCTGCCCATCCATTTCTCTGTGTATAAATAAACAATTCAAAACTACTGACTTCTGAAGCATCCCTGAAAGTGTCTGTTATAGTCTTGCCCTTGACTCACGAGTTGCTCACGAGAAATCTCAGAATATTTAACCCATATAACAGCCAATAAGGTAAAAATTACTGTTAGGAGCATTCCAAGAAAGTGAGACTGTTGCAGAATCTGGAATGGCAGCACCCTGCTGAACACATCAGGGCAAAGCAAAATATATGAAATTATAGAAATGAAAAGATTATATAGAATATCTAGATAATTTTATTTTTCCACAAAATTCCTGTAATTATTGCTTTTTATATATACATGTAATTAGAGGCTAGGACATCAATTAATCCATAAAACTTAATTAAGAAACTAACTTTATAACAAGAAGGAAATATAAACAATATATTGTTAACACAAGCAGGTACATTTCTAGAAAAAAACATGCTTCATTGTGAGGAAAACATTCATACATAACATGTATATTACAATTCCAATTATCCCCGAATAAACACCTTTTTATTATGTATGCATACAGACACTTAAACAGAAACTATGGAAAACGATCATATGTTGTTTGATAGAAAGAAGTGGAGGAGTACAGACTGGCATAGGTTAGCTGGTGAAGAATTTATTCATTTGAAGAATTTAATCAATATCTTTACAGGTCACTGAGGGATCCTGCAAGTATAAGTGTGCAAGATAAGGATGGCATTGTAAAATACAATAAAAGCAGCTTGGTATTGCAGTTTTGCGTTACCACGCTTATATAAATATATCCCGTACAAACATAAATATATGAGAGACCAACAGTGAGATTCACCCAAATAAGATACAAATCCATGCTACCCTTCGTAATATAGGGTTGTAGATTTAATCTCCTTTTGCAAACACTGCGCTACTACAATGCCTTAATGGCCCAAAAATGATTGCGGTGATGATTTTACATTGCTCGCTAAATCATTTAAAGCACACAATCTGTATAGAACCAGTAAATACTATACAAATGTTTTTACACATTAGCGTATATTAAAGCACAGCAATACCCCCCAGGATTTCCACAGTCCCCCTCCTATTAACACTACCCTTGGGTTTACTTTCTTCATTTGTTGAATCTGTTAGAACTTCAACTGAAGTTTTACAGCTGATAAAGTTAACCCAGGGGATAGGATTTAGTGGGTAGGAGGGGGTGGGGGTATCTTTTAAATAGTATAACTAAATAGTGACTGTTAAGGGTAAAATTAATTAACAAATCAATTCCCCCAAGTTGTTGGTGGACTTTTTGTATAGTTTGCAAACATATCAGGAAAAAAGCTCCCAGGGGATAAATCTTTTATTTATCCTATATTTTGTTTATTTTATTCTTGATTCATCACCACCTTTTTTTTTTTTAATCCCCTTAAAAAAAAGTAATTCACCTGTAATTTTATTTTAAGAGGATTGTTTTCCTGGTCTTCAAACCACTCAGTTTGTGCCTATGCACCATGGGTGCTGACCTTGGATCTATTTTGATAAGCATAAATAATTTTAATATTTTAAAAATAATCACAGGAAGTTAATTAAGTCAACTCCATAGTTCTAATTCTTTCTATCATAAAGTACTTATGTTCCAGTGGGCTTTTACACATGTTGTAAATCTGCTTGTTGACAGCAGGAAGATGTATTGTTTATCACGCTGTATGGCTTTTTGATGCTGCTCAGTAGACCATTGACTGTGTTCTACACTACATTTATTGCAGAAGGTCATATTTAAGTGTAAGAAGTGGGTTGTGCACAACAATATGGCAATTATTATGAAGGTTTGACTGCATTCACACTTAGATTACATTTGCATTTAATTGATTCACAAGGTATGCAGTGTACATGCACAAGTTGTCCTTTCATCCCTAAAATTAAAAAGTCCAATGTTCAGCACTCAAAAATGTATTCAAAAAGATTAAAATAGCACCTTAGTTATATAAATAGAGGATACTGGTGTTGCAGGTGTAATGTCCATTAATTGGAAATTCCTGGTGGGTTTCGGAATGTATTAAGGTTTTTGTTTTAGTAACAAATGCACATTGCACACAAGGTCTACAGTGGAACTTCCCCTTATTCACATTACCAAGAAAAGTAGACTTCACCATTGTTTTTTTTTAATTTGCATTAACCAATACATTTTTTAAGGTTTTAGTTTTATAGGACATTATAGGTGGGTTTTACAGCAAGCCTACAATAATTCTATTGAGTAACAAAAAGTATCCGTTTATTGCTGGAGTTTTTTTACCTTGATTCCATTGATACAGGCTCAGGGTTAGTCACCTTGTTTTTCCACTTTTGAAGAAGAAGCTGTGGATAGCATTGGTCCTTTAATATCATTTGCATCTTATTAAATCTTGTATTCTGTAGGGTCATCTGTGACAAAAGTTTATGCCTTTATACATCCCAAAACTCACTGGGAATTTGCAATAAATGGGCATTACACCTGCGACACAGATTTCTGTATTTATGTCTTATATTGCCCGACAATTACTATATACAATACAATAACAATTGTAAAGCTCCTTTTTCCTAAAGGACTCAAAGTGCATAAATATGCCAAAGTGTAGGGGTAGTATGACAGAAGGCTCTGTCTCCAAACGTTTTGAGGTGGACTCTGGGGATGACCAAGTTATTGGATCCTTTTGATCTAAGATTGTGGGGGGTATGATGCAGTTGCAGCAAGTCCTTCAGTTATCCAGGTAGCAGATAGTGCAAGGATTTGAATGTTAATAAGCCGATCTTAAACAGAATTCTCCATTTTATAGATAGCAGTGGAGTGAGCAAAGGGTTGGTGTTATGTGGCATTGGCGGGGTTGGCTTGTTAATAGCCTCGCAGCGGCATTCTGTACTATTTGCAGGCGGTGCAGGTCTTTTTTTGGAAGGCCTTTTGATAAGACCACCCAAAAGGTAAAACAAATAATTTCCCAACATAGATCATCCATTAGTAACAAAAACAGGATTTTTCCAGCCTCAAAACTCTTCTGTTAGCAGTTTATCAATCAATATTCTCTCGGTTGGGGAAATTGGACCTGGGTTGGCACATGTCTACTGCAAAGTAGATTTCGGGCCTAGGCACTCTCCTTGTGGCTATTAGCCAGTGACTCACAAGGTGCTCCCTCGCCAGGTCCTCTACCAAAGACCTTTTGCTATAGCACAAGCAAATTCCATGCAAGGGGCACTCTTGAGTATAATTAAAATGTCTTTATTAAATCACATCAATACACGTATTGTGTATTGATGTGATTTAATAAAGACTTTTGAAATATACTCAAGAGTGCCCCTTGCATGGAATTTGCTTGGCAAATGTTTACCAGCCAAAGTTTTGGAAATGCTGCAGCCACCAGTTAATTAGTAAAAAAAACCCACACTAACCCGATAGTACTTTAGGTACGTGGGTTTTGCACTGATTCGGCTGGATATAGCAGCCCCTTTTGCTATTTTACAATAAGATTTAGGTACATATGATGTGAGAATATTAGCAATTTAAAATGTGTGCACACTTATGAACAGTGCTCTCTGGCTTCATTTTTAGATTTTATAGTTACTGCAATATAAAGGTCTTGTCATAAAGGTATTGTTTACATGCATAATAGAATGCATGCAGGCTAAATGATATGCAATGTAAAACAAGCGTTATATTTCTTGCCATCATTTATATATTTCTTTAAAATGGTGATAAAACTGGACTAATGTCATAAACGTAATCAATAAATACAGTCAAACTGTGGATTTATATCACCCTCCATACATATTCAGTCTACTATATCCAGTAGAAGTATCTGATCCCAATTACTCTTACTTGTGTTTTTTTAAATGTTTCATTTTACTGTATAATGATGCACTTTCAAAAAGGAGAAAGCAAGTGGAATTGAGTATAGAATTTATTCAGTTTGCTAGAGGAAAGATAGAAATGTAAAATCATCCAAATCCATAAACAATTTGGGAAAATGATTACATTAACTGAACAATTATTTCCAATCTTTCATAGTACTCATCTCTTACTGTATGTAAAAACAATTGATCATGGTAACAAACTTCCTCCTTTTATTCTTATTTATTTCCTTTGATTCTAATTTTCCCCAACGATTTCAGACAGCAAATTGCATGTTTTTTTTAAGGTGAAACCCTAAGGATACCTCAATTCAGTACTGAATGAGATGCAGATACATTCAGTAACCAAAAGGGATGCAGATACATTCAGTAACCAAAAGGGACATGTTCCTTTACCAAAGTTATCATGTATACCAAAAATAGTAGGGAATTGGTTAAAGGCTCCCCTGGTAATGTAATATTCCACTGTTCGATTCAATCAAGAAAATGAACATGTATTTTTCTCATTTGTCAATAAAATATCAGTTAAGAAGAAAAAAAGGCAACTCTTCCTTACTTACAATGAGTCACTACATCAAAGAATTGGCTTTGTTAAAAAGCAACATGGTGAAGTCATGTTAGTATACAGGAGTACACTTCTCTAAGGATCAAATTTATAAAGACACAGACATTTTTTTTTTTTTACTCTGGCTTAGTTTTTCATATAATTTTTGTTTTTCAAATGACTTTTAATATGCATCTATGGAAAAATTTATTTTTTAAATTGCCAGTTATTGGACACTATACATGTATTTAAAGGGGAACTAAAGTTTCCAGACAACATTGCCCCAATAGAAACATTCACAAAAAGCTTTGTTTCATCTCTCCCTTTGCTGCGAATGCTGAGTGATTTATGCTGAGTGATTTATGAAATTAAACTTGAGTACTAGGGGTCAGCTCCCATAATTCACCTTAGTGTGTTGTATTGTTTTATTAAACTAGGGATTTGAACTTGTGACTTTTTGGACTGTGTCGCTAAAAACACAGCATTTACATGGTGCAACAATGAGTGCAGGTACATTTAGAAACTTTATCTTTCACTAGAAACAGGAGCTAGAAACTGTGCATAGATACAGACTTTAAAGGTGTACAAAAAAGTGCCACATAGCACAAACAAACCCAGAACTATTAAAACAATGCCACTCTTTTAAAACAATGTTTGTCAATGACTGTAAAACATGCATAGATACATTGCTCTAGTTATACATATGATACATTGCTCTAGTTATTATAACAGTCTAACACCGTCAAGACAAGCAAGAAACCCTTAGTGATTTTTTAAATTACTAATTAAGGAATATTACCTTCCAGTAATAATAATAATAATAATAATAATAATAAAAAAGCTATTTCTAGGCTACAAAAGTACCTAAAATGCATTTATTCCACCTCTGTGTTTGCAAAATGTTTTAGCATAAGTTATGGCAAAAATTAATTTTTTTACTTTTTAAATCTCATCATGAAAACACAAATGACATGTGAATAGTACGAATATTTCTTGCTCAAAACTAAAGTTTGTTAGTGGCTGATTAAACATACAGTAATCAGTATAGTAATGACAGAAATCTATAAAGGTTATAGCATAAATAAAAAATTGCATGAAATTATCAACTTAATATAGAGCTATAGATGGCAGGGTCATTGGGTATAATTAGCCTGTTTTATGTACTGTAGCTAAGTAAACAACTTTAGTTGATGGAACCAGAAATATGTCAATTCTAAATTTACACTCTTCTGAAGCCGTTACTGTAGTTGTGTTTTGATTAAAGTAAATAATGTTAAATTATAAAGTAAATAACAATTGTATAAAGGAAATATGATTCTAAATAGTAGTTATTTACATTAAAAAAATAAAAATGTTTGCTCGTTATACAGTAACATACATCCTTGTTGCTGCCATGTCATCTGTGTTTATATTCAATGAACCTGCCATCACCAAGTCCAATGGAAAACAGTTCCATATTGTACCGTTCTCACAGTGAAAAACCCTTTCCAAACTTGAAGACCAAACTTCTTTTCTTTGAGACCTAAGATTTGTCTGTGTGTCCTCTGACATGTTCTATTGGTTAACAATGCCCCAAATAGATTATTGTATGGCCCATTAATGTATTTATACACATTCATATCCCAAATTAAGCACCTTCTCTGCCCCAGTGCCCTGGGGGAGTTGCCCTTCTCCTAATTCTTTCCATTTCCAAGATGTCCTTTTTGTACACAGGATTCCAAAACTGCACCCCATATTTTAAATGAGGCCTTACCAGCACTTTATAAAGAGGAAGAAAAATATTTTTCTCCTTGAATCCATACCCCTCTATATACAAGACAATATCTTGCTGGCTCTAGCTGTTGCTGCCTGGCACTGCTTGGTACATTTAAGTTTGTTATCCACCAAAACTCCAAGATCCTTTTTAAAGCCCAAAATGCATCACCTTCTTATATTTATCAACAATGAATCTCATCTGCCACTTAGCAGCCCAATGTGACAATCTATCTAGATCAGCCTGTAACAATTACATATCCTCTGTAGCTTTTAATGGTCAACAAAGTTTTGTGTTGTGTGTTGTTCACAAACACAGAGACCTTGCTGACAATACCCACTTCCAAATCATTAAAAAGATATAGTGCCCCCCCCAACACAGAACTCTGTGGTATACCACTTAGAACTTTAGTCCACATTAAGAAAACACCAATAACAACTTATCTCTGCATCCAATCCACCAACCAATGTTACATCGATGTGCAAATGTGCTGAACAAGACCAACAGACTTTAGATTATATGTAGATCACAAATAATGGATGACTGTAATAAAAGCCTTAGAAAAATCCATGTATACCACATCAACTGCCATGCCAGAGTGCAAAATCCTATTTATTTCCTCATAAAATCCAAGCAAGTTTCTTTGACAAGATCTGATCCTCATAAATCCATTCTGATTAATACTTATAAGGTCAGTCCTTGAAACATGCTCTAGATTATATTCCCATATCAAACTTTCCAGTATCTTCCCCACCACTGAAGTTAACAGATCCGTAATTACCAGGCAGTGGGAGTTTTTATTTTATTTGTAATAAATGTGCAGTATGAAATGTACTGCACTTGTGCATCAATGTCACACTACATTCAAGTCTATCGATGTTGGTGCCAAAAGCAGATCTGACAATTTTGATGGTGTCACCAGCAGGAAAGAAGAAGTAGCCACAGCAATTACATTCTTTTTTAGACAAATAGTAGAATTTTTTAGATTACAAACATAACAGCCAATGACCTTATTAAAAAAAGAACCTAAACGTATTATAAAACTTTAGTTCTCCTATACATGTATATAGGGGGAAAAATCGTGATCATTTATGGTAGCTGTAAAATGTTAACACAAAATATGTGCTTGTTATTTCAAAACAATTCATTTTAAACTACACTACTCCTTTCTTAAAGGGCAACTGTGGTCTCAAAACAAGTGAGGGTTAAATGAAAGCCTGCAGTATTTTCTTTAAAGTAAGCCAACAATCACATCTCTGGCTGGAGCCTGTGAGAAATTTAATTGGGGTGAATGTTCAAACTTCCTGCTTCCAGTAGGAGTGACATCACCTAACCTCTGCAATGCCCCTCTGCCCCGGGGGAGAAGCATGCTCAGTTAAGACATGATGCTGGGGAAACCGGGAAGTACCTGGGGAAAAAATTGACAGTTGAGAAGGAGAGCCTATTAATGCAGGCAAAGGCTGGTCACATGGATGAAAACAGGAAGTGCTCAACCAGGAAGTTACATTGCTGAACCTTTCCAGCAATAACTTCTCACAAATTTTATCTAGAGATGTGATTTAGGTTTTATTTTGAAGGTACTATGGAAGGCTTTTTAATTCTTACTAGTCAGGAAGAATTCAAGACCACAGTTATCCTTTAAAGGGTATGGCCACATTAAAATGCATAGTTTTCTATACCGAAGCTTTACCCTTCTCAACCCTAACTACATTGTCTATTCGAAGGAAGTAACATTAGTGGCTGGACCAGCAGCCGTGTCTGTGATTGGCTTGCATCTGTTTATCTGACCGTGTAGCTTCGTCCCTCCGAAATTCCCTGGCTCCCAGATCTTCATTAGCTGCAGAAGTTAATTCACCTGTTTCCCAGCGGCGCGTGCACGCACGACATAACATAAGTGTATGCACGGACACACACAGCTCATCAGCTCGCAAGCAGGGCATGACAAGGTGACATCATGCACGCACACGTCAGTGCATGCAATAATGTCAAGTCGCGTGCACAGTCATGTGCGCGCATGTGGGCTGGGAAGTAGGAGAATTACCTTCTGCGACTAATGAAAATCTGGGAACCAGTGAATCTCGGGAGGGGCGGAGCTAAACAGTCAGATAAACAGATGCAAGATGTCAACAACTTTAAAGCACCAAAAGTAGGCTCTGGAGGGTCCTAGGGGGAAAAAAGCCGTTCGTTTTTGAAAGCTGCAGCTTCCAACTAAACTTAACATTGTTTTACAGTATACTTATCCTTTAACTGCTATTTTTTTTACAAATACACCATGCAGTTAGGGTTGGGATGGGTGAAGCTACACTACAGAAAAAGACATTAGACATAAAACAAAAGCTGCACAGAGGATGGATCTGGATGGAGGGAGGGTGGGGGGAATCGGCTCATACTCTTCACTTTCCTGGACTTTGGAAAAGTACTGCAGGAGAATCATAAGGAGTAGAGGTGTAAGATAAGGATTTTTTAAACACAACACACTGGGATCGGTATGGGGCTAAAGTTTAGTTTTGGGGGTGGACATGCCTTTTAAGGGACTGACACTATACTGTAAATTGTTTTAGTAACTCCCATGCCAAGATGCCTTCTCCTAACATTCAATTCATTCCAGTCTTAGTAGACATATTTCACAGTACATATAATCAGCATTAAAATAGTTCCTGTGAGCCAAACAATCTGTGAAACATTAATGTGCTTAAAGGTTTATGAGCTGTGAATAGAGTTTGAAAGAATCAAATATGCATATCAAATAGCCAAAGGGTCTGCAGTTTTATATACTGTAGAGTATATTTATTGTACCTAGTCAGAATAAAATCTTGGCTATTTATAATGCATCTTTGTAAAGAACCTTAGGGAAACAAAATAGCATTGTAAATATTTTTTTTAAATATCTGAGCTATATTCAAAGTTTCCGCTAAAGCAAATCTATTTTTCAAACCAAAAGAAATGGTTAAAAAATGTATTATGATTAAATGTATCTGTGCTATTAGGCTGAGTAAAAGTTGAAAAGTTTTTCAGAAATATGTGTTTGTACATCACTTCTTTTTACAACTTTTTGTAATATTTTTACAGAAAACAGTGAGATAAAGGCCACTATGCTATAGCTTTAACCTTCTCTCCTTTATTCATACCAAATAAAACTTTAATCTCCCTGCTTTCTCCTCTGTTTACCTCTGTTGGAACCTGATACAGGTAGTTACAATTGCACAAGCATGAGTTGTAATTATATGATTGCCTTTACAATACTATTGCAGTAGTTTACTACTGGATGGTATTGTAAGCTTGTTTGATCTTACATGTACGACCATGGGCGAAGATTGCTGCGATAACCGTTCAAACATATTTATAAAATGGCGAAAAGTGTTTTATTGCGTTTAGTTCAGCCATTTAAATTCACCAAATCTGAGGTGGCGAGAACGCATAAATGGACATTTATTAGCCTGCCAATGGGTCCATGGAAGGTGTCAGTACATTGTGGAGTGTTTCTCAATAATAATAAGTACCCAGGGGGGTGTTAGACTATTTTCCAGAATTTACTGTAATACGATCTGAGATTTCGCTTTTTTAAGATCTTGACAAAAAAATGACAATAATAGTTCTTAAATTTCACCCTCTCTGATCTGGTAATGGCAATCAATAGAGACCAATTTCTCTTTTTGCCGGTATACCAGACTTAACGCAATGGTTTATTTTGAAGGTATAATAAGTATAATAAGTATTTTATTTAATTCTGACTTGTTTGTATTGATAGACTAGAACTCGAACTTGAACGCTGACTTTTTTGGACTCTTCAAACTACAAACTTACAGACTTTTCAAACTCGCTGAATTATCTCTGATGATTATCGAAAATTCGAGGCTTATCGAATTTTTATCCCTTGAATATAGCATTCACTAACCTTTGAATTTAGCCATAACCCTCAAATTTGTCAATAACCATTAAATGTAGCATTCGCTAACCCTCGAAAGTAGCATTCGCTAACCCTCAAATATGCCCATAACCCTCGAATGTGATGTTTGGTAACCCTCGAATTCGGTGATAACCCTCAAAATGTAGCATTGATAACCCTCCAATTTAGCAATAACCCTCGATTCTGAAAATAGCCAGATTGCGGAAAAAAATTTAGTATTTAAACAAGTTTTGGTGATATGTACGTGTTCCCCAGAGTATTTCCCAGGTTCCAGAGCCATGTACAGTAAGTAACTATTTGTCCGCATTGCCTTTAATGGGTCTGTTGTTGAACTACCGAACATTTACTGAAGTTTAAAAATTTGAAAACCAACTTTAGAAAGTTTATCCATCTCTTCTTTAGAGTCACAGTTCTCCTTATATAATGCCCCCACCCACTTTGTATACATGCCCACCCAATTACAGTGTCATCATCAGTGCCATCCTCATTTAGCACATGGAATTCTGAGCAAAAAGAATAATAATCATAATCCATTAATCATAATTCATTGATCATCTCTTTTCTTGTTTGTTCTAATGTTTTGGTCAGATCAGTAGCACTTCCACTATTTGTTATAAAGTAATTTTGCCACAGGAGTGCTCCCACAGCCCCCATTTTGTGCATCATGTATCCAGTTACTCACCTGCATCCATTTACTCCCCAGCATTCAGCATTCAGTTACTCACCTGCCTCCTGTTCCAGTATCCAGTTACTTACCTGCATCCTGTTCCAGTATCCAGTTACTCGCCTGCATCCAGTATCCAGTTACCCACCTGCATCCAGTGTCATTTATTTCTTCAGTGTTTGAGGAACTGTATTTTAATATTGTGCCCATTGACTTGTATTATGGTAATGTTTGCAGGCTAAGGCATGTGGTTACTCCCATTGACAAAGAAGTCTATGCATAATAAAGATCAGCCTTTTCAGGTGACTTAGCATCTAGTATTCCATCAGAAACATTTTTCAAAGAATATTTTGCAACTATGAAATTATACTAGGATAAATGTGCTCTTTATATATGAGTTACAAAGAAAGATTATTGATTAAAATAAGGAGAATTTAAAAAAACATAAAGAAAGTAAAATGCTTGTTAACAAAAGGTTATTGGTGTGAAATTTGAATTGCTGCAATCAGCTTTCTAGGAAATCACTTGAATTCTTTTCTCATCACTCTGCTTGAGAAAAGAAATATAAGCCTGATGGGACCTGTCAGGTATGTACAAAGCCAGAACCAAAAGGATTATCCCACCATGCAGACAGATAAAAAGGGACCACTACAAAAGGTTCCACATTGACTTTTCAGTGGATTTTATGATGATTATTTGCAAAAATGCTATTTATAAAGCCACGTAATTTCTCTGCATTGCATTTTTTGTGTACTTTATGCCACAGTATGCTGTTTAAAGTTCTCTGTACTGTTGTAATATAACAAAGGATGATTATTTGCATTGGTGTGAATATTGGTATTAATTAGCAAAAAAATTGTTTGCTAATTGGAATCATTTTTGGAATAACTTACATCAAATGATTTGCTGAAGTCTGAGATGGAGTATTTCCCTAAAAAGATTTCTTGCTTAATGCTGAAAAAATGGCCATAGGGTAATCATTTAATTCATGTTAATGCATAAAAATGACCACAGGAGTGTTGGACTATTTTTCATGATTTTGCAAAAATATGATCATAACTACAATAATGTCTTTGGAGTGTTTTAAATACTTTAACCTCTTTGTGCCAGCTGAATTTCCCACTTTGCATGTGTTCTGTGCCAGAAGAACTTTTGCGATTTTCGTTAAAATTTTTTTACACAGTATACTTTAACTAAAAAACTGAATTTGGTGGCAATTTGATGTGGTTGTGCTGCCTCAAAGCACTTGATCATGCTGATATCCATTTGCAGTCCCAGAATGCAAGGGTGTTACACATAAGTGGCTAACTGCACTGTAGGCAGAAGGACCATCCACAGTAAGTTGGAGGCAGACGTTCATCACAAGCGCATAACCGTGTAACATGCATAAGCTCATGATTGCACTACAGGCAGATTACCAAGTCCCAAACAGTGAGCTTCTTCAACTTGCTTCTCACTTCTTTTCTGCCAAGATCCAGCACTAGGCATGACCCCAATCCTGCACCTGCTACCAGCTAGGATGTTGCTGCCATGCATAGAACAACAACAGGGAAGGACATTTTTGAGGTGGTGGAGAAATCTGTAAATAATATTTAATTACCCTGGAAAAAGTTGGTTGGGCTACCTACCCATAGTGCACCTGTAAGGATAGTATAGTATAGTATTTGAGGTTGAATAAAGACATATGTCCATCCAGTCCAACCCATTTGGCAATATCCTCATTCCTGCCTAACTGCTGATCCAGAGGAAGGCAAAAAAACCCCCCACCAAATTTATGAAGGGGGAAAAGATTCCTTCCAGACTCCAAGTGGCAATCGGAAATTTCCCTAGATCAACTCTACTTTATGAATCAATACCAGTAACTTGCAACATTCCATGTTTGCAGAAACTCATCCAGCTTTTTTTTTTAAATGACCAATGAACCTGCCATAACAACGTCCACTGGAAGACAGTTCCATAGCTTTACCGTTCTCACAGTGAAAAACCCTTTCCAAACTTGAAGCCTAAAATTCTTTTCTTCAAGTCTTAAGGGATGTCCACGTGTCCTCTGACATGCTCTATTGGTGAAAAATACCCCAGATAGTTTATTGTATGGCCTGTTAATGTATTTATACATAGTAATCATATCCCCAGGCAAGCGCCTTTTCTCCAGCGTACATAATTTTAACTTTTCCAGTCTCTCTTCATATTCAAGCTCCTCCAATCCCCTTATTAATTTAGTTGACCTTCTCTGAACCCTTTCCATTTCAAAGATGTCCTTTTTGTACACAGGATTCCAAAATTGCACTGCATATTCCAAATGAGGCCTTACCAATCCTTTGTAAAGAGGGAGAATAACATTTTCCTTCCTTGAATCCATACCTCTCTTTATACAAGACAATACCATGCTGGCTCTGGCTGTTGCCGCCTGGCACTGCTTGCTACCTTTAAGTTTGTTATCCACCAAAACCCCAAGATCCCTTTCCAACAGGGATTCACTTAACACAGAGCCATTTATAGTTTAAGTAGCACAAGGATTTTTAAGTCCAAAATGCATCACCTTACATTTATCAACATTGAATCTCATCTGCCACTTAGCAGCCCAGTGTGACAATCTATCTAGATCCCCCTGCAATGATTGCACATCCTCTGAAGTTTTTAATGGCCGACAAAGTTTTGTGTTGTCAGCAAACACAGAAACCTTGCTGACGATACCCACTTCCAAATCATTAATAAACAGATTAAATAGAAGGGGCCCCAACACAGAACCCTGTGACACCCCATAATGATGAAGCCCCATTTACAACTACTCTCTGCATCCTATTCATTAACCAATTTTCTACCCATGTACAAATGTGACTCCCGAGACCAACAGACCTCAGCTTATACATTAGTCGTCTATGGGGGACTGTATCAAAAGCCTTTGCAAAATCCAAGTAAACTACATCTACTGCTATGCCAGAGTCTAAATTTCTACTTATTTCCTCATAAAAGCCAAGCATTAGTTTGACAAGATCTATTCCTCCTAAATCCATGCTGGTTACTACTTATAATGTTAGTCCTTAAAAAATACTCTAGAACATGTTCCCTTATTAAACTTTCCATGATCTTCCCCACCACTGAAGTTAAATTTACAGGCCTGTAATTACCCGTCTGTGAAATATTCAAATATTTTTGAATATTGGAATAACATCAGCCTTTTTCCAATCCAGAGGCACACCTCTGGACATGAGGGAATCTGCAAAAATAAGAAACAACGGCCTAGATAAATTTGAACTTAGCTCCCTAAGTTTTCCCGAGGATGTATTTTATCTAGTCCAGTAGATTTATTTATATTAATCTTATTTAGTTCTTTCTGTACCATATCCTCGGTTAACCAAAGTGCACTTAAATCTTTTATACCATTATTGCTACTATACTCTATGATATCTGCACTTGGATCTTCTATAGTGTATACAGAGGGAAAAAATTCCTCAAGACATTTGCTTTATCGCCATCCTCCGTAACTAACTTATTCCCATTAATTAATGGTGACACATTCTCAGTCCTCATCTTCTTACTATTAATATACTTAAAAAAATGTTTAGGCTTAGTGATGCTTTGTTCAGCTATCCTAAATTCATTATTAATTTTAGCTAGTTTGATTGCTGTTTTAAACTCCTTGTTAAAGTTTTTATAATCCCTAAAGGCCCTTTCCGTTCCCTCTGCCTTAAAGGTTTTAAATGCCTTTTTCTTCCTTTCCATTTGCCTCTTTACATCAGAATTCAGCCACATGGGTGCGGATTTGTTTTTTTTACATTTATTTCCCAAGGGTATAAATGCTAAAAGTTACTGCCACACATCTGATTACCTATCATTGAATTAACCATCAAGGTGCTATGTGTGGTAAGGTTCTGGAAATGGATCATTTAATGATCCCAGTAAACTTCATATATGGCAAATGGTCACAGTCAAAAACAGACAGGAGTCAGGAACCAGAATAATACAGCGAAAACACAACACAATTCTAGGTAATGAGGTTACACACTGGCTGAATCAACATTCCTGGCCTCATCACTAGGAGTTTCCACTGATCTCCAATACATGTATATGTCCATAGATAGATAGGGAGAAGCCAAAAAACTCTACAGACTAAGCTGTGCCAACTGTGTTTATTTCACACAACATGTTTCGGCTCACAAGGAAAGGTTCCATATGAACCGAAACATGTGGGAAATAAACACAGTTGGCACAGCTTAGTCAGAAGAGTTTTTTGGCTTTTCTCTATCTATGGACATAAAACACAAGTCACGGCAAAGCAATAACTATAATGGGCACTGGAGCAAGTAAAAACAGGAAGTTATATAGGAAGAGAGAAGTCCAATGAGGAGAGTAACTAAACAAAACTTGGAAGGGGATAGGAAGATGAGGATTTGAATTTGCCTTCAAATTCTAACAGAAATCAGCAGCATCTAAACAGAAGTCCCAAATGGAATGGGACAATCTAGCCCATTTTGCTGTTTTTTAGAGCATCTTTTTTTGGGCATTTCCTTGTGCTTGGTCAGATACCAATGTGAATCACATCAGATGCCTGATGCTCCTGTACTGCAACTCCTGGCTCCTCTGGGTAGACTCTGCAGTCATGATCTTTAACTTGGACACCAGGCACTCTAAGGGTATAAATTACATATTTGACATATCATGGTTCACTGATATTTAGAATGTATCTGTACATAGTTAGCTATGTTGGGTAGAACTGCATTGAGGGTATGACCATCAAATATATTAACTAAAATTATGGATAAGCACCTTTACCCGTTATATTACCCATCTTTGTCATATAATTAAATAACACAAATGTATGAATTTAATTAAAAATAAATATGCATAATTATATTATTAGTAAAGGATAACAAAAGTGAGGATTTCCATATAAACTTATATGTTTACATTTATTACTTTTTTATGTATATTTATAATTGAGAAGGGTTAACTCATTTGTTAAATTGTTTTGTATATATCTGTATATAGAATATGTGTTTTTAATTGTTGTAGGGGTGACGTGTTTACTGTAAGTATCTATAAAGTTCTCCTGATGTATTGGTCCAGCCTTGTTCCCCTTTATGTTATTCCTTAAGAGCGTTTCTGTTCCACATCATGTGATATGTTGCCAGTATAAGTACAGGCACGGGTGGTCACTTCCTTCCTTTGCTTCGGATGAAGTGCCACATCAAGCATGTTTTTAGAGTTTTATCCCGTTGTTTGTTAAATAAAGGACTTTCCGTACATTGTATTCAGTCTTTGTTGGGTGATCCTAGCCCTTTCTCCATTAGGTGTGCTTTAAAGCTCTGGTGGGCAGACACGGGCAACATAAATCTTTCTAACAGCCCTTCTGGACTACTGTGTATTAGGTTGTTATTCAAATCCCAGTCCTTTTAAAGGATCTACTTTTGAATAATAAGATTGGCTTTAGCCATTCAGTAAGTGCTAACTACTTTCTAAATTTTCTCCTGAGAATTATCTTCTCTTCTATTTGTGGGATTACCAACTATACTACTTATAATTCCTAATTCATCCATTTCATAGTGTAGAGAAACAATGTCAATTGTGCATATTAAACTTTTAAGAACTGTCTAACACCTAGAATCATACTGTGTACTTCTCATATTTGATCTGTACTTATTTTGCTTCATATTCCTTATTATTTAAGTTTTATAATACAAGAAATGGCCCATGGTGCATATAAAAATCAATTGTCTGCTTGTTAGTAAATCCACAGGAGGTCCGATTTCAGATTTTTATTCAGTACACTAAAAACAATCAGATCCATAAAAGTGTAAAGCCTACAGTAAAACAGTTTTTATTTTTCCAGTGAGCTTTGTAATGTTAAAAATAGTAAATTAACAAGTGCAATAATTATACATACCAATAAACTACCTACTGTCAAGGATAATTTATATTTTCTTTCATAATTTGTAACCCTTTCTGGTTTTTAGCCTCATATAAGGTAATCATCTTTTTTTAAAAAATTCTTCAATGGCCTAAGGTGTTTCCAAATTAGCTATCAGCTTTGAATCCATGCCTGTATACATTAACATTGTATTTAAGCAGTGATTGAAGACCGAGTGGTAAAGGACTTATTCCTTACCGTTCGTTCTCCAATCACTTCACCAGGATCCAGGACAACTGCTGACTGCTTCCTTGTTTAGTTTCACAATAGCGCGCGGTCTTCAATCACTTCACTTTTTGTTTGAACTATTCCTTTTAAAATAGCTTCGATCTTTTGCTATTTAGGCATTCTCCTAGTTACCTACCTACTGTGCACATTATCAGGAATAAATTATAATGGCAAAAAAATGGATAGTTGTATAAGAACTAAAATACAATACATGCATACAATATGAAGTCTTGTCTATCAAAATGTGGTCCAATTAAATAGGCCATGTGTGAAGGCAACCCTTTGACTATGGTACCAATATTTTGTGACTGAAGGAATATTGGTAGCTCTAATCGCAAATTGCCTTGAATTTAATCACATACATCTAAACTACGAATGAGTGTGTAAGAACAGCAAGACCATCAGATGTTTTGGAGAAAATACCCCTTTCCTCAGGTGATCACATATAAATTACCTGAGGAAGGAAGTATTTTCACCTGAAATATTGTACCTGATGTGGGATTCACAATAAATTCACACCGTTTTGAAAACTAGATAGCCTTGGAGATGTCTGTGCCCATGCAGGGAATTTGTAGTGGGTTTCCTTGTCCAGCCTTAAAAATGTACCAACTGCCTTCAAAGTAACATAATGAACTGATTTTGAATTTAAGTTTTATTAATAGATAACCATAAGGGTTGTGAATCTAATTTAAAAAAAAAAAAAAATATATATATATATATATATATTGAATTACATCCATTTATATATAAAATAAAAATCAGAGAAAAGTGATGATCAATATAAGGAAAACGGGGAAATCAAAGTAGATAAAAGAAAAAATGGAAATAGCAAAATATTTAAAACAAGAATAAATTAATAAGAAAAAAGAAACTAAAGCTTAAATATTAAATATAATGTGTCTGGAAAAATTGAGGAATCTTATAACTTAAAAGTCACACTTAAAGGAATAGTTCACTCGAAAAGTGAACTTTTCCTTTAAAGGACATGTAAACTGGGGCAAATCATTTTTTAACTAAGCACACAGTAATTAGGATTAATTACCACCAATCTTAAAACTGCTTTTTTTTCCTTCTTTGACCTTCCTATCCCTTGTTTCTTAGCTCCGGGAGTTTTACTTTTTAAAGATGGCGGGGCACAGCTAGTCAGTAAAGAACTGTCAATCACCCAGACCGTCCCCCTGGCACACTACATGTAGAGACTATCCATTCTATAAAAGAAAATTTTATTTCTCTGTCAGTACATGGCTAATTAATTCAGCATTAAGATCAGGAAATGGAATAAGCATTATCTGTTGCTCTGTGCTCTCTCTGTGCTTATAAACTCAACTCTGCAGTTAGATGCTGGCTGTGATACTTAAGTCCCAATGTAGCACTGTACCTAAAGAAATCAAATGCAATGCCCCCCCCCCTTCAACAAACACACCTTCAAACTACGGCAGCAAAAAGAAAATCTTACTTGATTCAAGCAGTGATTACAGCTCCCAGTGCTGCTTACCTTCCCATTGCAAATCAGTTTAACTTTCACTATAACACAAAATCACTGGGTGAATGCTATTGGCTGTAGTGGGGCACAGATCATCACCACTGCACATGCTCCACACTCTAGCTGTGTCTCTGTTTTGGGAGAGGGTGGATACATAGAGAGTAGACATGCATACTAACTAGAAGTGAGCTGAACAGGACATGAGGAGATCTAGTGATAGAAAGCAATGAGAGCAAAAAGGACCAAGTTCCTGGCAGCACTAAAATATAGAAAAGGATAAAGGCAAGTCATTTTTTTCAGTTTAGTGTCCTTTTAATCCACTGCTGCAGAGTTGAAAATCTCCAACTGCTTCCTGGTTTAATCCACTGTAGGGAACATTATTGCCTGTCTTAAAGTCATGTTAACCTGGTTGTGGCAATGTACCAAGGGTTAACATGATTTACTGATGGGAATTGTTTCAGTTGCATTGCCAGATATTTGCGGCACTTAGGCTAACTTTGCTGGATTTTTGCTGGTGCTAAGATGTTGGCAAAGGTTTGAGACCAAATTTTATTGTTTCAAGAGCCACAATCGCAGTAGTACTAGTACTGTATGCCACATTAGTAGGGGCTTTACTGAGGGGTAGCGTCTATTGGGACATGACCCCATTTTTCTTGAAATGAATGTTTAAAAACATCTCCCTTAGGCATGTTTCTGTATTTACAATCGATACAATTTGGGTGGTGACATTATATTTGTTTTTTTATTATCTGATCTTGGAACATAAAAGTCATAAGTGCTATAACTTTGCCTTGATAAACCATAAAATGTGTTTTACTATACAGTACATTTGGTTTACCATTGTTGTCATAGATTGTGGCAAACTGCTTCAAACTGTTATACATGGTACCTAACTAATCTAAACATACACATCTCCTATGTCTGTTCCTCTCATTTCTGTTTATCACTAACCAGTCTGTATGCATGTACCTACAAAACAATTTGGAATGGACCTGTAATACATTGGTTAATGCCTATATGTTGCTTTTGTAATCATCTGTGTCTGTAATCGATCTGCAACCGATCCTATAAGAGACAGCATGATCGCCAGTAATTTTCTGTCCAATCGCCTGTTTGTCCGATCCGGGCAAACGGGGAACCGGAAATCACCTCAGATTTTTTGGCCCAATCGACCGATCGATACATAGAGATATCAGTCAATTGACCCAAAAATTCTGCTTGTGTATACCCAGCCTTAGCAAGATTTAGTATTTATAATAGATTTATTTATATTAGACACAGATTAATATATTTACAAAAGTTTCATCTTTCTAATTTATGGGAATGTTCAAAGACCACTTATGTAAGGTTTTTATTATTATTATTTTTCATTATTATTGTTTATGCTATTATTATTGTGCACAATATAATTTAATTGGGAAATTAAATTAATGTAATTGTAGCTCCAGAGGGATTAGGCTTAAAATGAAAAAAACAACAACTTTATATTTGTTGTTTAAGACAGTTTTACATTTAGTTAATAATTGTAAATACAATAATAATCGTTTAGGAAAAAAAGAAAAAAGAAAACACATTTCTAGTCCTGTATAGATCTAAACCTTAATCTTTCCCAAATTTAATCAATGATTTATGCATTCATCAGGAATTAGGCCAAACACGACTAAAACAACTACAGGCTGTGCTAGGACAGCTATAGTGCAAGTTAAAAGATTTCGAAAGAATACAATCGATTTCTGAACCAGTGCATAAAATCCCTACCTTGGAGGTATTTTTGTGACATCTAAAATGACAAATGAGCACAGTGACATAATGCTGCAACAAATTCAAAACCAATTAGCACAAATTACTAACGCAAAGGGAAAGTCAAACGTTCCTATGAAAAAGTGGTTTCTATTTAAAGATGAAATAACTGCTAACAACAACAATATATCATATCATGGCAAACAAACTTCTTTGTTTCACACAACTTTGACCAAGATAAGATTTAAGGATCCCACCCACATACACAAGTATAAAGCCATTAGTTCCATACCTACTGTGTTATTCAATACACTACTGGGTAGAATTGGAAATACTAAAGATAATACTTTGCTGTGTTCTCTATTTTCATGCACTGATCGTTGTTTTTCCTTACTTTCAATGCCCCATTCCCTTTCCTTCCTGATCTCTCATGTTTTCTGCTGCCAGAAGACAGAATAAAATAACATTCCTTGCACTCACTAAAGGTATATTAACAAATACCTACAGTGTATGTTTGGAATAAGGAAATCTGTTTATATGATGTCTAGCATATGATGTATGGGCCCCTGACAAGTAACGTTTCTAAGACTGAAACGTAAGTAAAGGCTGGCGAAAAAATAAAACATAATAAAAGCTGTAAAAATGTTCCACGTGTATATATACATTTTAGTTATCATAAAGGTAATATAAGGCATGAGCCTCATGTATATGTAAATGTGTTTTTTTATGTCAATATGTATTTAACACAGATATATTACCAATGGAGATGATTGCTTTTGCTTTTCAGGTTTAATGGAATAGTTGAGGTTTGTACCAGGTTAGCCATAAGTAAGAGAAGAGAAGTAGAGCTGTGATACCTTTTATTGGCTAACTAAATAAAAAAATTAAGCAAGCTTTCAGGAGTCCTAAGCCCCCTTCATCAGGCTGGATGTTACAAAAGAAACCGAGAAATCACAAACTTATATTCACATTGGGACCGTAAACATCAAACAAATTGAACAGATGACAAGGTACAGATACAGACTCAGGGGGGGAGTGGGAAAAACAGTAGTGGAGCTGTACCTGGTCATCTGTGCAATTTGTTTGATGTTTACTGTTCCTATGTGTATATAAATTTGTGATTTCTCAGTTTCTTTTGTAACATCCAGCCTGATGAAGGGGACTTAGGACTCCCAAAAGCTTGCTTCATTTTTTTTATTTAGTTAGCCAATAAAAGATATCACAGCTCTACTTCTCTTCCCCAGGTTTAATGGTTATCACAACCCCTTTAATTTACAGAACACTTGTACATTTTCAATACTTCCCAATAATAGATGAAAGTATTTTACCACAATCATTAGTATTTATGAATGTCTTAGGTTTATTCAGCTTTCTAATGGAAACACATTTTAAAATTCCAGTTTAAAGGTGCAGATCACATCACACGATGCAGCAGAAGCAAAGCTGGTGAATAAAAGTTGCAGGAATATTACACATGATTCTTTGTAACACCCTGAGCTTCTACTTTGCAAAACAGCTAAAATGTCATGGTCAGGTTTTTATTTTTTACCTTAAATTATTCTGTAAAATGCCACAGTGATGCCTAATTACCAAAAGGCTCAGTGCATTCAAATAACTGAGGACATTGCTCTGCTGTATTGCAATACAAATATGTAACTTTCGCTTTACCTGATACGGTGGGAATCCAATTAAAAATTCCCTGATTTCCAAAGGCTGGAGTTTGTCAATGAAACTAATATGTCTGATGATCCTTTCTTTAAAGTCAATTTAACGCAGGAATGATTTTTATTTGTTTGTTTGGTTTTTTTTTTGTCTAAATAGACCAGGCTAATCTACATCATTTATGAATGATGAAACAATCAAGGAGAAATTAGTATACTCATTAGTATTCATATAAAATAAAATTTTTTGACTGTCTTCTAAACTGTAAGGAAGATGCTGCTTGTCAATGCTTGTCAATGCTTTTGTTCTTCAAGTCAGGCATTTAAAAAGGCCACAAGAGCTTCTAATATTTATAATACAAGTCATACACGGCACCATTTTTTGCGTTAGATTGTTTCAACCATCCAATCCTTTAGCTGATTCTTTTCAAATTCATTTCTTTGTTCATTTGACCAAATGTCATTGTTTTCAAATTTAGAATCAATCAAATCTTGATTGGTCAGTTTAAAAATTTTCAGTCAGTTGCATAAGTATCTGACAGACATTTTTTATCTAAGACATTTTGATCAATTTCTGTTCAATCATAATAACAAGCATTCACATTTGCTGGATAATTAGTAAAGAATCAAACATAAATCCCTGCAACCCGATGTAATATCAGATTAACATGTGTTTTAGACTTATTTTAAAAGTAAGGAACAGAGACTTCTGGGTAATTTCCATGTTTCCATGGTAGCTCTTACAAAAGAACTCGTGGACATCCTTTAAGATTATAAGAAAATAAGTTTCATCTTCAGGTTAGGAAAAGGTTTCTTTACAGTGGGAACTGTGAAACTTCCAGCAAAAGCCATAATGGCAAGTTCAGTGAATAGCTTTAAAAGTGGACTAGATAAGTTTCTAAAAGTAAATAATATTGAGAATAACTGGAAATAAATACATATATTGTAGTTCTGGTTGATGCAGGGATACTTTCCGATTGCCATTTGGAGTCAGGAAGGAATCCCCCCACCTTTTTTTTGTAGCTGGGATAACGCAATTATGAACAATTAAACTTGTGGAAGATTAAACTAGAAGTGAAAAGTGTGTAATTATTTTACATTGTGAACTGGCTTAAGATGGGTGGAGACAAAACATTTGGGATATTTGGTCCTATTGGTGACCTGGGCCATTTCTTACTCTCTGAGAGATATATTCTGCAGTTATTTGCTGAATTTATATACACAGACACACGTGTCTTTGCCCAATTATTTCAAGAAGGCTAAACTTTGCTTAAGTACACATATTGGTTTGAAATTAATACATATGGTAAATTAATGCTCTTCAGAACCCACACCCAATAATATCAGGATGTAGGATAGAGATGGCTGAACTTCATAAAGTTCGGTCTGTTTTCCAACTTTCGAAATTCAGAGAAAGTTCGAAAATCCAAAAGTTCGTAATCCCGAAGATCCAAAAATCTGAAACCGGTGCAAGTTTTCGATAATTTTCGAAAGTACGGGGCTATTTTTGATAATTTTCTAAAACAGCCTTGAACTTTCGAAAATTATCAAAAATACGATCAGAGACCATTTTCGCATTTCCGATCATATTTTCGAAGATTTCCAAATGTTCAAGGCTATTTTCGAAAATCATTGAAAATAGCCTTGAATATTCGATTTTTGAAAATACGATCAGAAACTCGAAAATGGTCTCTGATCATATTTTCAATAATTTTCGAACATTCGAGTCTATTTTAGAAAATTATCAAAAATGGCCCATACTTCGAAAATTATCGAAAATGGCTTTCAAAATCCAGAGTATTCGGACAGATCTTTCGGATTTCGGAACCGAGGGGTTATGTGTCGGATCTGGGTTCGTGTCGAACCCGGATCCCATCTCTACTTTTGAATAGACTAACAACAGGGTTTTAACAATAGAAAAATGTATGGCAATTAAGCACAGACGAATGCCACAGTATTGCATAGCTGAATCTGAAAAAAAGAGTTGTATACATGTCTATATTAACAAAATATACCTCCTGCAGTGCTTGATATAGTGGTACTTTAAAGTTATATTTTTTAATATCAAAGAGATACAGAATAATGCTAATGGTATAACATATATAAATATGTCTGTGGTTCAAACTAAATTGAAAAAAGCTAAAAAGTGCTAAAAAAAACAAATTTTATAAGCTAAGAAGAATGTTAATTTTTTTAACCATGTATAAGTCAAATACAATATATTCTTATTTTTACTGCAGATCTTTTTAAAGTTATCGACACATCTACAGTTGCAAAAAAAGAGAAAATATTTAATCTGAGCAGGGTAATAATGGTTTAATTTCTGTGGACAAATAACAATTTGTCTATTTGTGAGGAACAAAGACCCAATAACTTTATAATTCTTTCTCTATCACATCATATTTTTGACTGATTTATTAATATAAATGCTGGGTTCGCAGTTATTGAACTTACCATTGAAATTTACAGCGCGAATGTAACCAAGAAGCTCTTTACCATCAATGGATTTCATTCTAGGGCAAAGTCCAACATATCCAGAACATAGATCTCTGTGCATGTTATTCAGTGCATGAGCCATTGAATATACAGCATCTATTACAAATTGGACTTTTCCTTCTTGCTCAAAGCTGGAGTGTCTTCCAATTCGTTCTAAGCCTGTAAATTGGAAATAGAGAAATTGTATTTTCAACAAACTGTAGCATAAAGGCATCAAGGGTTTTACAGTTTTCTTTTAACTTTTGAAGACTACTTATAAGACTACTTAGATAAGAAAGAGTGAAATTTCCATTATGAATCACCTCCGTAATAACATTTTTGAACGTTTTTCTTTCGAGGTCATCAATTGTATGAAATTTTAGATACATTAAAATCAACAAATAATGTTAATAATACAATTGTTGCAATGTTTACTCAATCAAAAAAAAATACAAAGCCAGATGCAATATTGGCCGCAATATTGTGCCTGCAATATTTTCTATTAACTGCACAGGTTCCTGATGCAAAAAAGGAAATATTTGTTCTTGTGTTACTTAGTAGCATAAAAAGTAACTTTGGTTAAAAGCTGGCATTACCCTCCAAGCTCCTTACCTGCCTTATTCCTATGATACAGTATCTAATTTTTGTATATTTGATTGTAATCAATTGAAATATATGTAATATACACTACACGAGTTCAAAAGTCACACGCTAATAAATCTCCCTTCTACTGTAAACCAAATTTATACTTTGCACAAAAGCTTACATAAAAATGCTTTCCCTATGACAGATACAGCCTTTCCCCCAGAAAATTCAACTGTAGGCAAAGCAGGGAACGGCCCAATCATAGTCTTTTTGGGGGCCTAGTGATTTCTAGTTACTCTATTCTAGTCACTCTATATACGTATCTTAAGATTTGCTTATATTAGTAGTTCAACAGAAATCTGATTAGGCAAGCACTTGACATACTAGGGGTGCAAAAGAATTGTGTAAGAAATCCATACAATCAGTAAATTTTTTAAAATTTATCATGCAAAATAACAGAATAGTTTTAAAAAATAAGAATATAAAACACCAGTGAACTTACTCTTAATCAGTATATCACAAGAAGAAGAGGAAATAAGTAGAGTTGTATGGAAAAAAATGAATGTTTTGACTCTTGGTTTGACTGATAAAATTTCTACAGTTTCGGGTTGACATTTTATTGACAGTTTCAAATGTTAACATTTTTGGTCCAAAATTAGGACCAAGCTACCACACATCCCTAGTAATAGTTACATTTTTAAAACTCAAGTTGACAAAGTATTGAATTGATTTGCAGGGATAGATCTGGACCTCCCATTAACACAAAACATGGAAATGTAAGACAAAAAATAATAATAATAATAATAATTAATTGGGTTCTCTGTTATGATAACATTTGAAAAAAAAGGCCTACTACCAAAAACATGTTGCAGGTTTTCCTGTTATTTTGTCTGAAATTAATGGGCGCTAACCACAAGAAAGCAAATGACCCTTCACTTAATCACTGGGCATGTAAGATTAAAAAAGGACAAATTCTCTGTGAGGTCTGTGAGACCTGCTGTATGCAGAATTTTATTTACACTGTTATTTAGTTCCCCAGAGGGCGCATTGTGACTGCAAACCATCTTTCAAAGTGAATGATTTACTTTTGCTTTTCTGTAGTTGATTCCAATAGAGAACACAGACTGCACTGAATATTATTTTTAACTTTTAATAATATAATTTAAAAAGGCAATCCAACTTTCCTTGCACATTTTGTTCAATTGAATCCTGCATAGCTAAAATGGATACTGTTTAAAGGGAATCTCCCTTATCGTTGTGTTTTTGTCTGTACATACATTCAATTGATTTCAGTTCTTATTTTTATTTGGTTTCATTAAGCAAATTAACAAGAAGACATGCTGTTTACCAATTGTACAAGACAATGATGCCATCTGCTAAGCTCAATGTGAAATGCTATCTTTGGGTTGTTCGTTGTGCAATTTGAAGAAAATAGCAAAACTCTGTTGGTCGCTACATGGATCTATTGTATTTTTCTTACAACTGGCATTTATGAGTGTTATATCTAAATTTAGTAGTCCAATGTTTTCTTTCTTTCTGCTAAAAATACAATTCCCCATAGATCTCTGGCTCCCCATTAGCCCTTAAAAAGGATCAAATGCGCTCTGGTTTAAGAAATGTATATTGCAAACAGAGATACATCCCTTCTGTGCAGGGAAAGAGATTAGCATAATGGCACAGATAATATACTGTAGAAAATCTTATAAGAAAATAATGGTGACATTTTTGGATTTCCCTTTAAATTCCTACTCTTACACAGAAATATGTGCAGAATCCATAAAATATAAATGGTAATCTACAAAGAGTAAATTAATATAAATAAAATCAAATATATTATAGAATGAAACCAGGGAAGACGTATATTTGTATATATATTTTTTTAATTTTATACAGTGATGCATGATACATTTCCATAATAAGTAAAATATGCAGTGTAATAAACAGCTTATGCATTTCATGAATTTGAATTAAGCTGCGACCACACTACAACTTATGGTAAGGCACATGTAAGGCACAAAAGCAATGTTGTGCATTTTAGGCAAGTTGCAATGCGTTTGCGCTGAATATTTTGTTCCGGAGCACAAACCTGGCCTATTTTTATCACGTGCTAACAGAATGTAAAACGCTATCAGAAGCATGTGAGAAATGTTTTGATTGCCGAGGTTCCAATGCATACCCAATGACAACAAGTACATTTAGAAACTTTAACTTATGCTAGAAACAGAAGCAACTTAACAGTAGATAACCACATAAAGTTTATGATAACTCAATGAGTCAGTTCCTAAGAGGCCTATTGACTAGAAAATACCTGAAGTCCAGAAGTAGCCAGGTAACCTAACCCTAAGGTATATTATGTTGCTATATTTACAATTCTAGGTTTCTGCATTAACTGTGGGAGGGAAGGGTGGTAGGTCAACTGATCGGGTTGGTCGGGCCAGAGCCAAGCTTTTTTTTTGCACACTATTCATGCACTTTTTTCAGATACTGCAATTTTATCACTTTCTAATAATATGCATTACTGGAGGAGATACGTGGACTTTTTTTAAATGGATCGAAGTAGAGACTAAAATATTTTACGTAACAGTTATCAATTGGCAGTTATCCCTTTTTTGAATTATTATTTTAGGACAGGATAATTAATTTCTAATTTTGGAACTGGATAAATTATATAATTAATTGAATGTTTAATAAGTATTTTAGATTTTAGAAGGTTTTTATATTTATAAATTAAAAGCAACATTTTATTACCCATTAGGCTATTTTTAGATTTTATTTGTTCCCTCCATTTCCTTTTTTGTGCTTTATTTAGAAAGTGACAATTAGTGACTGTTTTTAGTGCCCACCCCCTCCTGTTTGTAGGGAACATTCACTACAAATCTATATTTATTTTAATATCGTACAGAATCCACTATTAAATTTTTTTTTCCCATAGTTAACCAGTATAAAATGTTTTTAAAATCACCAATCCACTCATTCATTTCTAATGGTACCTTTTTATTTATTTTTTAAGGGCCGTCCTTTCATACATTGCTACTACAATTAAATTTGCTTATCAAACTCAATAGTATTACACAAAATTCCATTTTAGCACTATGGGAGATTCCATTTAAGAACTGTGTGAGATCTCACCGCCTATTAAAATAAAAAGCAATAAACACAGGAAGAAATAGCCAGAGCTCAAAACAAGCCAGTGCCAGTCAACCTCCATTCTGGAATTACCAGCTGCTAGAAATATAAAAGCCATTACTGTTTTTGTACACAAATAAGGGGGAAATTGCCAACACAGATTGCCTTTGAGCGCCATACTTTGGCCCAAAATATATAGCTTGCATGTCAATTGACCCTTATTTCGTGCTAATCCTATGCTTTAGCATTCTAAGTCGTAGTGCATTAAAATGAAGCCCGCCAAGCAATGTAACAGTGATGAGACCATGTTGCGCTGAAAAGCAAAAAATTAATAACACCACTGTGTACCATATTCTGATAATATACACCACATAGATTGCTAAATGTCTGAATGGTTCAGGGTATATCCTCTCCCACATTTAACTCTATACTTCAGTTTCTTCATATGCATCATTCATTTCTAAAGATGAAAAATCTTGTTACTTCAGCCTTGGATAATACATTCACAAAGTATGTCTGATTAATGCAAAAGGTCCCACAAAATTATTTAAAAACAAAATGGAGCTTACTATTGATGTTGTTTAAATGAAAAGATAAACCAATTTTACTAAAAACATGATATTATCTTATAGATAATGTATATCATACTTTCATAAAAGTAGCCTGCTCTTTTAGGGGCAAAAAAAGAAAATAGATGTGCAACATCTTCTTAATAGTAGAGATGTACAAATGCTAGTATATAGTATTAATGTTTTATGACTTCCTTATATATGAAAATGTTATTTTACTTTTTCCATATTACAAGGGGGCAATATTAGGATGAGATAGATTAAATAAAAACAAAAAAAATGGTGGCAAAACTTATTACAGTATAAAATACTGTAAAATATTGTAATATACATGATCAAGGCTTAAAGGAAAATTAAATGTGTAATATTCCATAGGAGCTGGGACATGACAGAAGAAAAATGTACCAATGGCTACATTTTCTTAAAAAGAAAAACTTCAAGTACTCTCTAAGAAAAATGGTTTAGCAGCTCCACCTATATGTATAAATACAAATGTGCTGTGCATAGTGGCAATGTGGACTGAATGGCAAGCTGTCAGCCTGTTTTGCGGCTGAAGTTGAAATTCCCACACAAAATGGGATATTTGAAATTAAGAGTAAGTCCATCTTTCCCTAACACACATCAACAAAATGGCTACTAAGAATAGGAACATCATTTTTAAGGGGGTTGGCACACATTAAATGGCCATAATTGGTTAATATAGTTTTATTATCAATATTGAAAAAGCACATGTTTTTCCTGTTATGAGAATTTTGAAATTTTCTCAAATGTAATGTTTTGCAGTGAAACCATTTTACAACCAAATTCAATTCATCTTAAATGAATTTGCAAAGTTAAAGTCATGTACTCTGTGCTGCCTTAATCCTATCTGTGTCAGTGACTCTGTTTAACCATGGTGTCAGATCTGTGTGCAACACTCCCCCCTTCCCCCTCCCCTCTGTTACCTCCTCGATGTCTCAACTCTGGCTAACCGACAAGCTTATCATGTGCAGTAGGAGTTAAAAGTTCATCATCCTAAAAACACACCCACGCACAGTAGCCAATAGAAAGGAAGCTGTCCTGGAAACATGGAAGAAGAAGGAGAACAGTACAGTTTACGATCTCTCTCTTTGTGACCCATCATCAATCAGTGAAAGCATTAAGAAGGGGGGGTCAGTGCGCCTATATCTACCATCAAGCTACCTCTCTCCCCTGCTAATCTCTTATCGCTATGTTCATTACAGAGCAGGGAGGGGGGATCTGTCACAGGGATTTGATTGACAGCCCAAGTAGGAGTAGAGGAATCCAATTGTGTATTCTCCTAACTGTTGTATCTCAGGACAGAGAGGGAATCTGAACAAAGTGAAGACACTCTGGGGGTTGTGGGGAATATAGAAACATGAAAGAAAGAAAAAAAATTAATTTTCCCACTATAGATGCCCTTTAAGCACACAGTGTTGGACTGGCCCATAGGGCTACAGGGGAATTCCCCGTGGGGGCTCACAGCGCCATTCACCAAAGAAAAAAAGAGAAAACTGTTACAATTTAAATCTAAAACCAAGGTAAGTAGGAGTAAGATAGATATGTAAATGAGTTATAATATAAAGGTTAGGTCGACCCCCTAACTCGTTATTATTAGCTATTAATTTTGTAGATCCATCATCTCCTTGTTTCTAGGTAGAGTAAGAAGTGCCTTTAAATTGTTTGATTATGTGGATATTATGCTACATGTAGATCATTACTTTGTTGCACTTTGTTTTCCGGCTCTATGAAGTTTAGTTGTTACATATAGATACTATGTTGTGAAACTATGTTACATATAGAAACTATGTTGCAATTCTACACTGATTAATAGTGTGTTTCGTTATTTGGTCCTTAGAAATCCAGTAACATTTTTATATGTTGATGTTTTATATTCAATGTGTATTTCATTGTTAAAATGCTAATTACCTATATACCACCTCTTTGTGTATGTAAGAGCTTTTCACAGATGAGCTTCTCTGCCTCTAAGGAAGTGACATAACTGTAAAGGGTGCCTCAGCCTCTACCCTCCCTCACATCTTCTACTGTGCAGTGGGACACTGTGCTCAATCGCCGTGATATGTGTGCTTTTACCCATTTACGAATAAAGGTTTTTGATTTTATTAACCCTCAAATGTAGTGGTCGATTTCGGTACCGTCGAATGTAGCATTCGGTAACCTCAAATGTAGTGATCGATTTGGGTAACCCTCGAATGTAGTTTTGGTAACCTTCGAAGTAGCTATCGATTCCGGTCAACCTCAATGTTAGTTATCGATTTCTGTAACCTTCGAATGTAGCTTTTTGTAACCCTTCCAATGTAGTGTTCCATTTTGTGTACCCTCGAAATTTTAAGGCAGAAACCCAACACCCCCTATAATGAGGGAAGTAGTGTTTAAAAACGAGTTTTGGTGATATGGGCATGTTCCCCAGACCATTTCCCCAACCAGAGAGTAAGTTACCATTGCTATTTTAACTGTATTTACTTCAAACCTTTCAAAATATTTGTCCCCATTGACTTTAATTGACTTTTTGAACTTCCAAACTTTAACTTTTCGGCGGTTTGAAAATAAACCAAAGTTCGGCCATCTCTAGTTAAAAACTGGTAAAAATAGTATTTGGAGTTGATAGATTACTGACATGTTTTAATTTTAAGGGTAGACATGCACTTTAACCTGCCCATCCATTTCTCTGTGTTAAATAAACAATTCAAACTACTGACTTCTGAAGCATCCTGAAAGTGTCTGTTATAGTCTTGCCCTTGACTCAGAGTTGCTCACGAGAAATCTGAGAATATTTAACCCATATAACAGCCAAAAGGTAAAAATTACTGTTAGGAGCATTCCAAGAAAGTGAGACTGTTGCAGAATCTGGAATGGCAGCACCCTGCTGAACACATCAGGGCAAAGCAAAATATATGAAATTAGAAATGAAAAGATTATATAGAATATCTAGATAATTTTATTTTTCCACAAAATTCCTGTAATTATTGCTTTTTATATATACATGTAATTAGAGGCTAGACATCAATTAATCCATAAAACTTAATTAAGAAACTAACTTTTATAACAAAGGAAAATATAAACAATATATTGTTAACACAAGCAGGTACATTTCTAGAAAAAAACATGCTTCATTGTGAGGAAAACATCATACATAACATGTATATTACAATTCCAATTATCCCCGAATAACAACCTTTTTATATGTATGCATACAGACACTTAACAGAAACTATGGAAACACCATATGTTGTTTGATAGAAAGAAGTGGAGGAGTACAGACTGCATAGGTTGGTGAAGAATTTTACATTTGAAAATTTAATCATACTTTACAGGTCACTGAGGGATCCTGCAGTATAGTGTGCAAGATAAGATGGCATTGTAAATACATAAAACAGGCTTGGTATTGCAGTTTTGCGTTACCACTCTATATAAATATATCCCGTACAAACATAAATATATGGAGCCCACATGAGATTCACCCAAATAAGATCAAATCCATGCTACCCTTCGTAATTAGGGTTGTAGATTAATCTCCTTTTGCAAACACTGCGCTACTACAATGCCTAATGGCCCAAAAATGATTGCGTGGATGATTTTACATTGCTCGCTAAATCATTTAAAAGCACACAATCTGTATAGAACCAGTAAATACTATACAATTTTTTTTACACATTAGCGTATATTAAAGCACAGAAATACCCCCCAGATTTCCACGTCCCCCTCCTATTAACACTACCCTTGGGTTTCCTTTCTTTGTTGAATCTGTTAACTGAAGTTTTACAGCTGATAAAGTTAACCCAGGGGATAGGATTTAGTGGGTAGGAGGGGGTGGGGGTATCTTTTAAATAGTATAACTAATAGTGACTGTTAAGGGTAAAATTAATTAACAAATCAATTCCCCCAAGTTGTTTGGTGGACTTTTTGTATAGTTTGCAAACATATCAGGAAAAAAGCTCCCAGGGATAAATCCTTTATATTTTGTTTATTTTATTCTTGATTCATCACCACCTTTTTTTTTTTTAATCCCCTTAAAAAAAAGTAATTCACCTGTATTTTATTTTAAGAGAGTGTTTTCCTGGTCTTCAAACCACTCAGTTGTGCCTATGCACCATGGGTGCTGACCTTGGATCTATTTTGATAAGCATAAATATTTTATATTTTAAAAATAATCACAGGAAGTTATTAAGTCAACTCCATAGTTCTAATTCTTTCTATCATAAAGTACTTATGTTCCAGTGGGCTTTTACACATGTTGTAAATCTGCTTGTTGACAGCAGGAAGATGTATTGTTTATATCACGCTGTATGGCTTTTTATGCTGCTCAGTAGACCATTGACTGTGTTCTACACTACATTTTGCGAAGGTCATATTTAAGTGTAAGAAGTGGGTTGTGCACAACAATATGGCAATTATTTGAAGGTTTGACTGCATTCACACTAGATTACATTTGCATTTAATTGATTCCAAGGTTGCAGTGTACATGCACAAGTTGTCCTTTCATCCCTAAAATTAAAAGTCCAATGTTCACACTTAAAAAATGTATTCAAAAAGATTTAAAATAGCTCCATAGTTATATAAATAGAGGATACTGGTGTTGCAGGTGTAATGTCCATTAATTGGAAATTCCTGGTGGGTTTCGGATGTTATTAAGGTTTTTGTTTTGTAACAAATGCACATTGCACACAAGGTCTACAGTGGAACTTCCCCTTATTCACATTACCAAGAAAAGTAGACTTCACCATTGTTTTTTTTTTTAATTTGCATTAACCATACATTTTTTAAGGTTTTAGTTTTATAGGACATTATAGGTGGTTTACAGCAAGCCTAAATAATTCTATTGAGTAACAAAAGTATCCGTTTATTGCTGGAGTTTTTTTCCTTATTATGATACAGGCTCAGGGTTAGTCACCTTGTTTTTTCCACTTTGAAGAAGAAGCTGTGGTAGCATTGGTCCTTAATATCATTGCATCTTATTAAATCTTGTATTTGTAGGGTCATCTGTGACAAAAGTTTATGCCTTTATACATCCCAAAACTCACTGGGAATTTGCAATAAATGGCATTACACCTGCGACACAATTTCTGTTATTTATGTCTTATATTGCCCTACAATTACTATATACAATACAATAACAATTGTAAAGCTCCTTTTTCCTAAAGGACTCAAGTGCATAAATATGCCAAAGTGTAGGGCAGTATGACAGAAGGCTCTGTCTCCGTTTTGAGGTGGACCTTGGATGACCAAGTTATTGGATCCTTTTGATCTAAGATTGTGGGGGGTATGATGCAGTTGCAGCAAGTCCTTCAGTTATCCAGGGCGCAGATAGTGCAAGGATTTGAATGTTAATAAGCTGATCTTAAACAGAATTCTCCATTTTATAGATAGCAGTGGAGTGAGCAAAGGGTTGGTGTTATGTGGCATTGGTGGGGTTGGCTTGTTAATAGCCTCGCAGCGGCATTCTGTACTATTTGCAGGCGGTGCAGGTCTTTTTTTGAAGGCCTTTTGATAAGACCACCCAAAAGGTAAAACAAATAATTTCCCAACTATAGATCATCCATTAGTAACAAAAACATGATTTTTCCAGCCTCAAAACTCTTCGGTTAGCAGTTTATCAATCAATATTCTCTCGGTTGGGGAAATTGGACCTGGGTTGGCACATGTCTACTGCGAAGTAGATTTCGGGCCTAGCACTCTCCTTGTGGCTATTAGCCAGTGACTCACAAGGTGCTCCCTCGCCAGGTCCTCCACCAAAGACCTTCTGCTATAGCACAAGCAAATTCCATGCAAGGGCACTCTTGAGTATAATTAAAATGTCTTTATTAAATCACATCAATAACACGTATTGTGTATTGATGTTAATTTAATAAAGACTTTTGAAATATACTCAAGAGAGCCCCTTGCATGGAATTTGCTTGGCAAATGTTTACCAGCCAAAGTTTGGAAATGCTGCAGCCACCAGTTAATTAGTAAAAAAAAACCACACTAACCCGATAGTACTTTAGGTACGTGGGTTTTGCACTAATTCGGCTGGATATCAGCACCTTTGCTATTTTACAATAAGATTTAGGTACATATGATGTGAGAATATTAGCAATTTAAAATGTGTGCACACTTATGAACAGTGCTCTCTGGCTTCATTTTTAGATTTTATAGTTACTGCAAATAAAGGTCTTGTCATAAGGTATTGTTTACATGCATAATAGAATGCATGCAGGCTAAATGATATGCAATGTAAAACAAGCGTTATTTCTTGCCATCATTTATTTCTTTAAAATGGTGATAAAACTGGACTAATGTCATAAACGTATCAATAAATACAGTCAAACTGTGGATTTATATCACCCTCCATACATATTCAATCACTATATCCAGTAGAAGTATCTGATCCCAATTACTCTTTACTTGTGTTTTTTTAAATGTTTCATTTTACAGTATAATGATGCACTTTCAAAAAGGAAAAGCAAGTGGAATTGAGTATAGAATTATTCAGTTTGCTAGAGGAAAGAAGAAATGTAAATCACATCCAAATCCATAAACAATTTGGGAAAATGATTACATTACTGAACAATTATTTCCAATCTTTCATAGTACTCATCTCTTACTGTATGTAAACATTGATCATGGTAACAAACTTCCTCCTTTTATTCTTATTTATTTCCTTTGATCTAATTTTCCCCAACGATTTCAGACAGCAAATTGCATGTTTTTTTTAAGGTGAAACCCTAGGATACCTCAATTCAGTCTGATGAGATGCAGTAAACATTCAGTAACCAAAAGGGATGCAGATACATTCAGTAACCAAAAGGGACATGTTCCTTTACCAAAGTTATCATGTATACCAAAAATGTAGGGAATTGGTTAAAGGCTCCCCTGGTAATGTAAATTCCACTGTTCGATTCAATCAAGAAAATGAACATGTATTTTTCTCATTTGTCAATAAAATATCAGTTAAGAAGGAAAAAGGCAACTCTTCCTTACTTACAATGAGTCACTACATCAAAGAATTGGCTTGTTAAAAAGCAACATGGTGAAGTCATGTTAGTATACAGGAGTACACTTCTCTAAGGATCAAATTTATAAAGACACAGACGTGTTTTTTTTTTTACTCTGGCTTAGTTTTTCATATAATTTTTGTTTTTCAAATGACTTTTAATATGCATCTATGGAAAAATTTATTTTTTAAATTGCCAGTTATTGGACACTATACATGTATTTAAAGGGGAACTAAAGTTTCCAGACAACATCGCCCCAATAGAAACATTCACAAAAGCTTTGTTTCATCTCTCCCTTTGCTGCGAATGCTGAGTGATTATGCTGAGTGATTTATGAATTAAAACTTGAGTACTAGGGGTCAGCTCCCATAATTCACCTTAGTGTGTTATATTGTTTATTAAACTAGGGATTTGAACTTGTGACTTTTTGGACTGTGTCGCTAAAAACAAGCATTTACATGGTGCAACAATGAGTGCAGGTACATTTAAAACTTTATCTTCACTAGAAACGGAGCTAGAAACTGTCATAGATACAGACTTTAAAGTGTAACAAAAAAGTGCCACACAGCACAACAAAAACCCAGAACTATTAAAACAATGCCACTCTTTTAAACAATGTTTGTCAATGACAGTAAAACATGCATAGATACATTGCTCTAGTATTATAACAGTCTAACACACGTCAAGACAATTCATGTTGAAAAACCTCAAACAACCCTGAAGTTTTGAATTTAAAAGAACCTTAGTGATTTTTTAAATTACTTTAAGGAATATTACCTTCCAGTATAATAATAAAATAATAATAATATAATAATAAAAAAGCTATTTCTAGGCTAACAAAGTACCTAAATGCATTTATTCCACCTCTGGGTTTGCAAAATGTTTTAGCATAAGTTTAGGGCAAAAATTAATTTTTTTACTTTTTAAATCTCTCATGAAAAACAAATGACATGTGAATAGTACGAATATTTCTTGCTCAAAACTACAGTTTGTTAGTGGCTGATTAAACATACAGTAATCAGTATAGTAATGACAGAAATCTATAAAGGTTATAGCATAAATAAAAAATTGCATGAAATTATCAACTTAATATAGAGCTATAGATGCAGGGTCATTGGGTATAATTAGCCTGTTTTATGTACTGTAGCTAAGTAAACAACTTTAGTTGATGGAACCAGAAATATTCATTCTGCATTTACACTCTTCTGAAGCCGTTACTGTAGTTGTGTTTGATTAAAGTAAATAATTGTAAATTATAAAGTAAATAACAATTGTATAAAGGAAATAGATTCTAATAGTAGCTTATTTACATTCAAAAAATAAAAATGTTTGCTCATTATACATAACATACATCCTTGTGTGCTGCCATGTCATCTTGTTTTATATTCATGAACCTGCATCACCAAGTCCATGGAAAACAGTTCCATATTGTTACCGTTTCTCACAGTGAAAAACCCTTTCCAAACTTGAAGACCAACTTCTTCTTTTCTTTGAGACCTAAGATTTGTCTGCGTGTCCCTCTGACATGTTCTATTGGTTAACAATGCCCCAAATAGATTATTGTATGGCCCATTAATGTATTTATACACATTCATATCCCAAATTAAGCACCTTCTCTGCCCAGTGCTGGGGGAGTTGCCCTTCTCCTCTAATTCTTTCCATTTCCAAGATGTCCTTTTTGTACACAGCGGATTCCAAAACTGCACCCCATATTTAAATGAGGCCTTACCAGCACTTTTAAAGAGGAAGAAAAATATTTTTCTCCCTGAATCCATACCCCTCTTTATACAGACAATATCTTGCTGGCTCTAGCTGTTGCTGCCTGGCACTGCTTGGTACATTAAGTTTGTTATCCACCAAAACTCCAAGATCCTTTTTAAAGCCCAAAATGCATCACCTTCTTATATTTATCAACAATGAATCTCATCTGCCACTTAGCAGCCCAATGTGACAATCTATCTAGATCAGCCTGTAACAATTACATCCTCTGTAGCTTTTAATGGTCAACAAAGTTTGTGTTGTGTGTTGTTCACAAACACAGAGACCTTGTCGGACAATACCCACTTCCAAATCATTAAAAAGATATAGTGCCCCCCCCAACACGAAACTCGTGGTATACCACTTAGAACTTTAGTCCACATATAAGAAAACACCAATAACAACTTATCTCTCTGCATCCAATCCACCAACCAATGTTCAATCGATGTGCAAATGTGCTGAACAAGACCAACAGACTTTAGATTATATGTAGATCACAATAAATGGATGACTGTAATAAAAGCCTTAGAAAAATCCATGTATACCACATCAACTGCCATGCCAGAGTGCAAAATCCTATTTATTTCCTCATAAAATCCAAGCAAGTTTCTTTGACAAGATCTGATCCTCATAATCCATTCTGATTAATACTTATAAGGTCAATCCTTGAAACATGCTCTAGATTATATTCCCATATCAAACTTTCCAGTATCTTCCCGACCACTGAAGTTAACAGATCCGTAATTACCAGGCAGTGGGAGTTTTTATTTTATTTTGTAATAATGTGCAGTATGAAATGTACTGCACTTGTGCATCAATGTCACACTACATTCAGTCTATCGATGTTGGTGCCAAAAGCAGATCTGACAATTTTGATGGTGTCACCACAGCAGGAAAGAAAGTAGCCACAGCAATTACATTCTTTTTTAGACAATAGTAGAATTTTTTAGATTACAAACATAACAGCCAATGACCTTATTAAAAAAAGAACCTAAACGTATTATAAAACTTTAGTTCTCCTATAACATGTATATAGGGGAAAAATCTTGATCATTTACGGTAGCTGTAAATGTTAACCACAAATATGTGCTTGTTATTTCAAAACATTCATTTTAAAACTACACTACTCCTTTCTTAAAGGGCAACTGTGGTCTCAAAACAAGTGAGGGTTAAAGGGCATTCCACCCCCAAACTATAATCCCCACCCCACTACTGGCCCCACCATGTAGTGTAGTTTTAATCCTTACCTCACCTCCCAACTCCATCTGGTTCTCCTGTAGTCCCCCCCCAGTTCCAAAAACGCCCACCAGGAGGCCACAGGTCCATATAGGACACTGCCTGCTACCTGGCCTCCCGGAGATTCCTGCCATGCGTGCTGCAGCCCTTCTCCCCCCTCCCTCCCCCCCCCTCTCCCTCCCTCTCCCTCCCGTTCTACTATCCCCCCCCTAGCACAATCCCCTTAATTCATGCTCCCCCATGTCTCCCAGCCCCAACCGCATGTTTTTTTTTTTTAAAAAGCTCCCCAAACTCTTACTTACCTCTCCGCTTTCCTCCCTGCACTGAATGACCGGCAGCCGCGTCCGTGATTGGCTGCCGCTCAGCCAATCACAGACGCGACTGCCGGTCCCGCCCCTCTGCTTGCATTCTCGCAAGCAGAGGGCCGGCAGTGCGGCGGGGATCGAGGGGAGTAGTAAGAGTTTGGGGGGCTTTTTAAAAAACTGAACATGCGGTTGGGGCTGGGGGACATGGGGAGCATGATATAAATTTTTTATTTTAGGGGTGGACATAGCCTTTAAATGAAAGCCTGCAGTATTTCCTTTAAAGTAAGCCAACAATCACATCTCTGGCTGGAGCCTGTGAGAAATTTAATTGGGGTGATGTTCAAACTTCCTGCTTCCAGAGGATGACATCACACCTCGGCAACGCCCCTCTGCCGGGGAGAAGCATGCTCAGTTAAGACATGATGCTGGGGAAACCCGGAAGTATCTGGGGAAAAAATTGACAGTTGAGAAGGAGAGCCTATAATGCAGGCAAAGGCTGGTCACATGGATGAAAACAGGAAGTGCTCAACCAGGAAGTTACATTGCTGAACCTTTCCAGCAATAACTTCTCACAAATTTTATCTAGAGATGTGATTTAGGTTTTATTTTGAAGTACTATGGAAGGCTTTTTAATTCTTCTAGTCAGGAAGAATTCGAGACCACAGTTATCCTTTAAAGGGTATGGCCACATTAAAATGCATAGTTTTCTATACTGAAGCTTTACCCTTCTCAACCCTAACTCATTGTCTTTTCGAAGGAATAACATTAGTGGCTGGACCGGCACCGTGTCTGTGATTGGCTTGCATCTGTTTATCTGACCGTGTAGCTTCGTCCCTCCGAAATTCCCGGCTCCCGATCTTCATTAGCTGCAGAAGTTAATTCACCTGTTTCCCAGCGGCGCGTGCATGCACGACATAACATAAGTGTATGCACGGACACACACAGCTCATCAGCTCACAAGCAGGGCATGACAAGGTGACACCATGCACGCACACGTCATGCATGCAATAATGTCACGTCGCGTGCACAGTCATGTGCGCGCATGTGGGCTGGAAGTAGGAGAATTACCTTCTGCGACTAATGAAATCTGGGAACCAGGGAATCTCGGGAGGGGCGGGGCTAAACAGTCAGATAAACAGATGCAAGATGTCAACAACTTTAAAGCACCAAAGTAGGCTCTGGAGGGTCCTAGGGGAAAAAAGCCATTCGTTTTTGAAAGCTGCAGCTTCCAACTAAACGTAACATTGTTTTACAGTATATCTACCTTTAACTGCTATTTTTTTACAAATACACCATGCAGTTAGGGTTGGATGGGTGAAGCTACACTACAGAAAAAGACATTAGACATAAAACAAAAGCTGCACAGAGGATGGATCTGGATGGAGGGAGGGTGGGGGGATCGGCTCATACTCTTCACTTTCCTGGACTTGGAAAAGTACTGCAGAGAAGATCATAAGGAGTAGAGGTGTAAGATAAGGATTTTTTAAACACAACACACTGGGATCGGTATGGGGCTAAAGTTTAGTTTTGGGGGTGGACATGCCTTTTAAGGGACTGACACTATACTGTAAATTGTTTTAGTAACTCCCATGCCAAGATGCCTTCTCCTAACATTCAATTCATTCCAGTCTTAGTAGACATATTTCACAGTACATATATCAGCATTAAAATAGTTCCTGTGAGCCAAACAATCTGTGAAACATTAATGTGCTTAAAGGTTTATGAGCTGTGAATAGAGTTTGAAAGAATCAATATGCATATCAAATAGCCAAAGGGTCTGCAGTTTTATATACTGTAGAGTATATTTTTGTACCTAGTCAGAATAAATCTTGGCTATTTATAGCATCTTTGTAAAGAACCTTAGGGAAAACAAAATAGCATTGTAAATATTTTTTTTAAATATCTGAGCTATATTCAAAGTTTCCGCTAAAGCAAATCTATTTTTCAAACCAAAAGAAATGGTTAAAAAAGGTATTATGATTAAATGTATCGGCTATTAGGCTGATAAAAGTTGAAAAGTTTTTCAAAATATGTGTTTGTACATCACTTCTTTTTACAACTTTTTGTAATATTTTACAGAAAACAGTGAGATAAAGGCCACTATGCTATAGCTTTAACCTTCTCTCCTTTTTCATACCAATAAAACTTAATCTCCCTGCTTTCTCCTCTGTTTACCTCGTTGGAACCTGATACAGGTAGTTACACATTGCACAAGCATGAGTTGTAATTATGATTGCCTTTACAATACTATTGCAGTAGTTTACTAGGATGGTATTGTAAGCTTGTTGATCTTACATGTACGACCACATATTTATAAAATGGCGAAAAGTGTTTTATTGCGTTTGTTCAGCCATTTAATTCACCAAATCTGAGTGGCGAGAACGCATAATGGACATTTTTGCCTGCCAATGGTCGGTCAGAAGGTGTCAGTACATTGTGGAGTGTTTCTCAATAATAATAAGTACCAGGGGGGGTGTTAGACTATTTCTCCAGAATTTACTGTAATACGATCTGAGATTTCGCTTTTTTAAGATCTTGACAAAAAAATGACAATAATAGTTCTTAATTTCACCCTCTCTGATCTGGTAATGGCAATCACTAGAGACCAATTTCTCTTTTTGCCGTTATACCAGACTTACAGCAATGGTTTATTTTGAAGGTATAATAAGTATAATAAGTATTTTATTTAATTCTGACTTGTTTGTGTTGATAACTAGAACTCGAACTTGAACGCTGACTTTTTTGGACTCTTTCAAACTAACAAACTTACAGACTTTTCAAACTCGCTGAATTATCTCTGATGATTATCAAAATTCGAGGCTTATCGAATTTTATCCCTCATGCACGTTCGGTAACCCTCAAATTCGGCGATAACCCTCAAATTAAGCACTCCATAACCCTTGAATGTGGTGTGCGTAACTCTACTCGAATGTGATGATAACCCTTGAATGTAGCATTTGGGAACCCTCGAACTCCCCCATTCACCTCAAAAGCACCCTTTGGTAACCCTCAAATAAGGCGGTAACCCTTGAATATAGCATTCACTAACCTTTGAATTTAGCCATAACCCTCAAATTTGTCAATAACCATTAAATTAGCATTCGCTACCCTCGAAAGTAGCATTCGCTAACCCTCAAATATGCCCATAACCCTCGAATGTGATGTTTGGTAACCCCGATTCGGTGATAACCCTCAAAATGTAGCATTGATAACCCTCCAATTTAGCAATAACCCTCGATTCTGAAAATAGCCAGATTGCGGAAAAAAATTAGTATTTAAACAAGTTTTGGTGAATGTACGTGTTCCCCAGAGTATTTCCCAGGTTCCAGAGCCGTACAGTAAGTAACTATTTGTCCCATTGCCTTTAATGGGTCTGTTGTTGAACTACCGAACATTTACTGAAATTTAAAAATTTGAAAACCAACTTTAGAAAGTTTTCCATCTCTTCTTTAGAGTCACAGTTCTCCTTATATAATGCCCCCACCCACTTTGTATCATGCCCACCCAATTACAGTGTCTCATCAGTGCCATCCTCATTTAGCACATGGAATTCTGAGCAAAAAGAATAATAATCATAACCATTACATAATTCATTGATCATCATCTCTTTTCTTGTTTGTTCTAATGTTTTGGTCAGATCAGTAGCACTTCCACTATTTGTTATAAAGTAATTTTGCCACAGGAGTGCTCCCACAGCCCCCCCCCCCCTTTGTGTATAATTCTTATTTTTCTCCACTGCATTTAAGCCAATTCTTTGAATTCATACACTACAAGGAGTCAAAAAAATACTTTTGGCATCCTGATGTCTATACAAGATATTGAAAGCAGTTATAATATATCTTTTATGTTCAGAAACAGAACTGGTTTCCTTTCAAATGTTTTAGTTGTGCCTCTATATTCATTTTCATTTCAAATTATTGGGGGACACATTCTTTTAATACTTTTACCCTTTATTTTTAAAATATTACAAACAAACACAACTTTAATGCCCCACCTAACAAATGGCCAATACGCATGTTAGTTACTAAGCTCTGGAACTTATTTATTGTAAAAATATATATATTTATCTGTTATATTTCCTAATATTTTTATTTAAAAACAGTCTTTTTTTATTGCTATGTATTGCCAACAAAATTAAATGTTTAATTAATGATTTCACAAAGCACTTGTTTAAGGGATTCACTGAATCCATTTGTTGGCCACAAATAATTGTCCCTTTAATAATAACTATTAATGGACATTTCTATATGTAAAACATTAACAGCATACTTCAAGCCAACAAATAATTGTCACTTTAAGTAACTACTATTAATGGACATTTCTATATGTAAAACATTAACAGCATACTTCAATTATAATTAACTATTGGCGCACTGCATAGCACAAGTATGCTTTGCATTAATGTTATCATTCAAAATGCTTATCGGTTCACTTGTCAAACACATTTCAGGTTTTTATTAGTTTATTACAATAATGAAATACACATTAATAAAACATTACTGCATAACAAGTGAAACATTCTAATTAGTATTAGTAACAATATCAACACAATAGAACAATATATCTTCTAACAAATCCACTCTGATAGTATAAAATATATAGACCTTTATTTATGACATTAAAACATCTAAAACGTTACAAACTCACAAATAGATATGACAGCCTATATCTGTTATATTCAGTTAGATCAACTAGAGTTTAGTTCTAGAAGATGTTCCACTAGTCATCTGACTGGCTTTCTTCAGAACCAATCCCGTTCCTTTGCCAAGATGTTGGCATTACAATCTTCAAACGTATGTCCTGTTTCCTTAAGACAGGTACACGGCCTGACCTGAGGAATTTGCTCTTCTGTGCTGTGCCATACGTTGGTGCAGCTGCTTTTTGGTCTCCCCCACATACAAATCAGAGCACTCATTGCTGCACTGCGTATATGATGTCGCTCTTCTTATCAGTATTGGTCTTCAGATACACTAGCTGCTGCCTAGTGTGTTGTTTGGTTTAAAGGGCCTTTCAGTTCCAAAACAAAAATTTACTTTTACTTACTAGATAGCTTAGCTTCAGAGTGCATGCTTGAGGTTAGTGCGCACAACATGACCTCAGTGCGCATGCGTGTTGTGGCGTCATCACACTGCAACGTGCTTGGTCGCGGTGTGATGACGTCCTCTTAAAAAAACAACAGCCAGGGAGGATAAGTTTAGCTCTCTGTAATGTTAGCATGGTAAAACAGAGTGGAAACCATAACAAATATCATTTTGATGTAGTTTTTAAAACCTGGTTGAATTAAAAACATACATTTTTAACTCATAATTTCAAAAGTATTAAATCTAGCGAAGGATGAAGATATTAAATGATCCTGATTTATTGTGTATCTCTTAGAAACTTACTGTTCCATCATACATAGGTTACTTATTTCGAAAGAAACGTAAGAAAAGTGATGTAAAGTTAACACATTTTTTTTGCTAAGTGAGATAATCATAGATTGTTTAGAATAATTAATTTACTACTTTCCTTAAAGGGCACGTCAGTGCAAATACATATGCTTTCAGAAAAAAGAGCAGTATTTTTTTATCCCAATGACCTTAATCTGCCCATTTAGCATTGTGCTGTGTATAAATAAATGCAACCGAAATACTGACTTCCTGTTTGCAGGACCCTAGTTGAGAGCATTATGGTCTTGCCCTTGACCCAGCGCCTGGGTTGATTCAGTTGCTCAGTAGATATCTGAGCATCTTTGACCCATCCAACAGCCAATCAGTAGAAATTACTGTTAGGAACATTCCAAAGATGTGGTGCATCCTGGGAAGAAAAAGGACTGTTAGAACCTAAAATGTCAGCTCACTAATGTCAACAGCAGGGAACAGCAAAGGGTATAAATTCAACTGATTTTTTAAAATGGGAGAGAATATGTAGAATAACTAAGAAGGCATTACACAAACAAACAATTTAACAGATATTTTTAATTTCCACTGAACTGTCCCTTTAAATTGGTATTTAAAATATTCCAAAGCTTGTTATGATTATCATCCTAGTGAACAAACAATGGGCCTCATTTAACCAGAGCTGAAATCAAGTGCAAGGAAATGTGGCTTCCGGGGGTAAATCTTGAAAGGGATTTAACCCTAGCGTGATTTTAAATAGTAGCGCTAAAGCAAGAGCAAACCCCGGTTAAACACCTTGCGTCAGTTGCATGGGTGTCTTTCCAAGTACCTGTGCAACCGGTGCAATGAAGTTAAACTCACGCTAACCCATTCAATATTGTTTTCACCTAACCCAATGTTTTCACCTTAAAAGCACTTTTTTATGTTTATATCAAATGTACTGTATTTTGACTGGCTATCATGCCACAAGGAAACTAGTGCCAGCAAACTGCCATAAAAGGTACCTCCAAGCTTTGCTGCAATTCAGTTTTTGGATCATAAATATCTAAAATATACATGTGCAGTAGAAATGGCCGAAACAGTTTTGTTCCGTTTTCGGATTTATGGATCTCGTGGAAATCCCTAAGATCCGAAGGTCCGAAAATGAAACATACATTTGGGATTTTGGAGACTATTTTCAATAACCCTCGAACGTTCTGTAATTATAGAAAAAAGGCTCTGAAGTCCCGAATTCAGAATGATCCATCCAATTTTGTTCTAAGACAGACCCGGATCCCATCTCTAATGTGCAGTAATGTACATAATCTAGAACCAACAATCTGGACCCATAAAATAATAACTGCTGGAACAGTAATATCACAACAAATGCAGTTTCGGGGAGATTTACCTAGAGCTGCACTTGCTTTGGGAAAATCTCCTGGAAGAGATTTACCAAAGGTTGGGCGGCTCTGGGTGAATCTCACCTGCACTTAACTGTCCGCTGGCATTAAATACTTGCGCACAGCCTCTTCTGATACTCGTACAGCCACCACAAACTAGGGGTTAAATTTGCGCTAACTATCATTAAATAAAAATAACTCTTAACCCAGCACCCCGACGTAAATCTCCCTGTTAGTCTTTAAACTATATGTATTTGAGTGGCTATTACTGATTTGAAACTAAATAATTAATTATTAATGCTACTTTTTTTTAAAAACGGTTTTAAAAAAAATAAAACTTTATACGCACTATAGTTCTCCTTTAATATATGACTTTATAAGAGGTATTTCTAATAAGTAACTGTAATTAAAGTAAAATCTTCTGGTATAACATGTAAAACAATTGCTATGATGTTTTTTATACTAAAAGTGTCCTTTTATCGAAGAAGTCTTACTTCAAATTGTCAGAAAATCTAATACTACAGTAGGCAAATGTCAACTTCCCAATGATGGAAATAAGCAATGCATAAATATATATAACCTAAATTATAAAACTAATTTACAGAAGAGTATTCTGTTCTGAAGCTAGATATTTTTGTTGTAAAATGTTAATTTCTAATAAAGGAAAAATTCACACGTGGTAATTTGTATAACTATTTATATCTGTATGTATCTGTATGTTATACACCTAATTAGATTGTAAGCTGTACGGGCAGGGACCTTTCCCTTATGTTACATAGTTTCAAGCAATTATATATTTCGTGATGCACATACTTATTTATATATTTTTGTGTTTATTTATTGTCCCCCTTGTACATTTTTTTGTATTCTAGAGGGGTTCACACTAGGGGGATTTTACCGCAGTGGGGAACTCGCAATGCAATGTTGTGCTATGTTCCCCTGTAATATTGCCTAGTGATGTCCATTGATTTCAATGGCACCACTTTGCAATAACGCAGCAAACTGCTGCAAACAGTGTGTTGTATCGCAGCTTGTAGGTGTGAACAGTTCTGCTCACTCCTACAGCAAAGCGTTTTGGTGCATGTCAACGATTGCACCAAACACAAATTGTAACAAGCCCTAATATTGTTCAGCTCTGCATCCAAGTGGCGCTATATAAATAAACATATACACATACATACATAACAACCATAATCATGCTCTGTTACTTAAAGGGACAGTTCAGTGGAAATTATCAATATTTGTTAAGTTGAATTTTGTGTAATCCTTCTTAGTTATTCTATATATTCTCTCCCATTTTAAAATCAGTTGATTTCATACCCTTTGCGTTCCCTGCTGTTGACATAGTGAGCTGACATTTTAGGTCTAACGGTCCTTCTTCCCAGGATGCACCACATCCTTGGGATGTACCTAACAGTAGTTTCTACTGATTGGCTGTTGGATGGGTCAAAGATGCTCAGATCTCTACTGAGCAACTGAATCAACCCAGACGCTGGGTCAAGGGCAAGACCATAATGGTCTCTACTAGGGTCCTACAAACAGGAAGTCAGTATTTCGGTTTGCATTTATTATATACAGACACAATGCTGAATTGGCAGGTTAAGGTCATTGGAATGGAAAAATACTGCTCTTTTTTCTGAAAAGCATATGTATTTGTACTGAACTTCCCCTTTAACTACAGTAATTTCAAATTAGTTATATTCAACTGCTAATCCTCATCATGTCTTCATCCTATACATTGGCATGAAAGTTCAAGGACAACTCATTGAAATCTCTGACATCATGAAATCTGATTAAAAACCTTTTCCCACAATAAGGTAAACATGTCAGTCATCTGAAGGAACAAACAGAGGTCACAAGTAAGACTAAAGCATGAATTATATATATATCCTACTTGTCTCATAGGGCATTCAAGAATATAAATTAGTTTAGAGCAGGTTTTATAGTCAAAGACTCAATGGTAGATAGAATTAGTACACTTTGATATCTACTTCTATGGAAATGGTCTTTCTAGAAATTGATGTTTGTATAGCGGTGTAAGAAACCATCATTAGTTCAGCATGAAACCAGACATTCCTTTTGGCTTGTGCAGAATACTTAGGTGAATATTACTTTAAAGAGTGGCTTTTCCTATACGGAATTGATTTTCTTTTAAATCCTTTCACTACCTATTTGGGAAAGTTCAATACTTTCATACATAAATGGCCACTGGGTACAGATATGTTCTTGATAAGCTGGGATAGATATCCTAGATTAGAAAATATATATGGGGAGAACTAAAAAGTAATGGTTTTGTACATTTAGTACATCTCTCCCTAAATGCTTTATAGGACCAACAACTGGTGTGGAATTTACTAAAAGTAATGCGTAATGAGTCATCATGACATCGGGTAAATGGCTATGGGCACAATTCCTGAAATGCTGTTTTGAGGTGAAATAAGAAAAATTAATGCGGTCTGAATGTTATGCAGTTGGAATACTGGGTCAGAGACATAGGCAATCATCTAGAAGATGAAGATCACAATCAATTTCAAACAGGCAAAATGGGCTCTTTATGTTCATTTCCTACATCAGCATTTATGTAACAAATGCTGCATGATTCAGCTTAAACAATGAAGAAAATAGATAGGAAGAAAAACACTATTTTCTCTGGACTCGAATAATGCTATGAATGTACTTATTTCTAACAAGATTGTGTTTCTGAATATCGATATTTTTTAAGTCTGAACAATGTATAATTTAGAAACGAAAATATTTTAGACTGACCCAAATACATTTAAGATTTTCAGTAATCAAAAAGAACATCATTACTGTATAATGAAAACTTGCAGTGGGATTGTAGTCTCCATAAAACCAGTATATTTTTCTGCAAAGCTAGCTGTTTATCAAGTAAAGCATTTTAATACCATTTAAATAATTTATGTTTGTTTACAAAGAAACTATAATGTATTTATGGCATATTATGAAAAATACTTAGGAAAATCATGCACAGCCGTTTTAATGTTAGGGGATTTTTTTCACTATTCTATAGCTGGATGTAAACCCTAAAAGCCATTTATAACCAGGCTTGTGGTTAGATCATTTATAACCAAGATTTGAGTTCTTCTTAAAGGGCAATTATACACTAATCCCCCATCTCTCCCCTTAAAATCACCCCTGGACTTCCATTCTGGGTCTGGCCCCTCCCTCGTCCATTACCTGACCATGGGAAGACTCACTCTAAAAGCAGCCTGGGTACTTTAAGGGTGATTACTCTTCCTGAAACCTCCCTCCTCCCCTTAAAACACTACCCTTTCTTTTAACCATGAAAACAACAACAGACTGACACGTAAATTCTGTATGGTTGGTTTATCTATCACTATCAAGTGGTTTGAATTGGCTCAAAACATATTGGTCGCATACAAAAATTCTGTACCCACTTTTTTTTAGATCAAGCAACATATATATAAATAGAGTGAAAGCACCAGCGCAGAAAAGCCATTCATTTACTGAACATGATGTTGCTAGCAATAACCAGTCAGCAAACATTATATCAATTTGCAGATGAAACATACATTTGGCCATATTTGACCATATTGTAGAATACACTTAAGTTATGTTAATTTTTTACCAATTGATAGTTAATAGCTGCCTCTCCAAGCTATATTTTCTGTAACTGCAATGTTACCCCCCAACATATTATCAGTGTTATCCCTTATAAATGAACTGATGATATATATCATAAAATATAAGAAATAATCCAGAAAATAGAAGAAAACACCACTATCAGTAACTATTTTTCAATTTTATAGCTAGATAGACTTGTTTATGGTTTGAAATACAATTCCAACACTTCTTTGATTCAAACTCTGATTACAGTTTTGATCTCTTCTACTTGCTTTTTTTCAAAATGTAATTTCACTAGAATGCCATTCTTCTTTTGGAATTGGCATTCCAATTAATAATCTTCTTTGTTTTCTTTTTCATCCAGATTTCATACACCTGGTATTGTCTTTTTAAAGATATGTGGATATTGTGCCTTGTGAAGGGTGTTACTAAATGTCGGCTCTAATTTGATTCATAACTCATTAGGTTTTTATTACAATATCTCTAAAGATATTGATCCTGCTTGGAATACAAACCATCCAAAACTCATCCTTCTGAGCTGTTAGTTTAGTTCCAAAACTGCTTTTTGAGATAAAGTGCCATTTAATTCTTATAGTTACACTTTTGTAGGATTGCAGTCAGGTGTATGTAGGTCATTAACTTAAACAAAAAAAACAACTACAGTATGTAAGAGACTTAAAACTGGTGCAGTCAACACAGGCTAGCAAGGTGATGTTGTGAAGAAAAATAGGGAGATTCACCCAGAACTGCACTTGTTCCCTGCTAATCTCCCATAGCAGATTTAAGCTGTGCGTGTTAAATACTCACGTGTGCCCAGCCGCACAGACTCTGGTAATATTGTTTGCGGTGGCTGCGTGAGTGTCCTGGAATCTACTTTTGCAGGAATCTAAGGGTTGTGTGAATTTAACCCCGTTAAATGATGTTAGTTTAAACCCCCATAAATCCCCTGAAAAGTTCTTACTACACTACTACATTTTCCAGAAAAAAAAAAGGTGACGGATGTCAAGATTTTTGTTGTGCTCTTTAAAGAAGCTCAAAGAAATGGGCTAGACCGTAGGATGCTGTTGGTGGCCAAGAAACTTAGGCAGCAGATTAAAGACACATCATCTCACAAATTTCAAATCAGAAGATGTTGCAGAGCCATCAGCTCAGAAATGGCACAGTTGTGGAACCCAGAAACACCCTGTCTGTCCAATTGATTCAACCATGCATGAAACATAGGTACTTGCATAAAAATGGCAGCATGTGCTCTAGACTGATGATTAAAATCTGCAATATATGGCTGTGCTCAGAAAGCATTCTGTTAGCAGAGAGCAGTTCAATAATATCTAAGTATTTGGGAAGCACAGAGGAGGTTCCACAATTTTGCAACCTGAGTTGGCCCGGATCATTGGTGTCCTCAATACTAAAAATATAAGTAGATAATTATACTTCATGCAATACCATCATGGAGGTGTCTCTCTAAATGTTCTACAGCAGGCGAATATGATTGACCCCAAACATACAGCCAATGTCATTAAGAGTCATCTTTGGTGTAAAATGAATAAGGGGTGCTGGAAGTGATGGTATGACCCACACAAAGAACTAATGATTCTGAGGTTCATACCATGTGCGATTGCAGGTCCGCGACCCGCACGCACGCTGTGTCCGAACGTTCGTTTTAGCCTATAATCAGCCCTTTCATCGGGCGAAGCGGGCCGTCCGGTCGGGGATCGTTGCCCGACCGACCGGGCAGATCTTCGAACGACCAGCCATTTCGGACGATAAAGGGCCACATACACGGCTGATTATCAGCCGAAATGAACGTTCGGACACATGGTTCGTCGCTTTCATTAGTTACTATCAAAATTCGGATAGAGTTCTGATAGTATGAGTTTGTCCAATCTCATAAGGTTCGGCCCAACTCATAAAGTTCAGGTTTGGGTCCTAGTTATAATTGAATATGTACATAATGTAATCTATCACAAAGCAAACCAATATATTTTACATGATGTAAAGCATGAATAACAAGCATTTTGTATACTTGCATTATTATTGTTTAACAATCCCAAACTGTATGCACGGTGATTGTACCAGAGGTTTGAACAAATATTTTTACATTTTAAATATATTTTCATTGTAGCGAAGGTACCAATAAAATGTATGTTTATCAGCTTCAGCTGACTGCATCCAACATTGTCTGCTACAGAATGCATAGCAGCATATACAGATTAATGCTGAAAGCAATGTGTATTCATATAGAATGGAACGACAGGTTATGGCTGTGAAATCTGAACTGGCATCAATTTTATGAAGTGTCAACAGTGCATTTTTCATAAAAACGGTGCATCCCAGACTACACTGCCACTGAAAGTTATTTGGTTTCATAAGTCTCATAAGAAAAATGCTCTTACTGTTATAAGAGATGTTTACAAAATACCACCACAGTCCAAAGGATTGTAGGAAGGTTATAGAGTTTATTAGTTAAATATGAGAATCTGAGCTGAAACAATTTCACAAACAGAACAGTGAGGTCAAAGTTTATAAAAATTGTTCTAGTAAATACGATTGTTACTGTTTGTTATTTCAATAACAGCACACCCCTAAAGTAACAGGGGCGTTATTGTAAAATAAAGATTGTTAGTAATTGTTATATACGATAACTCTGGCAGTAAACTACACCGGTGTTATCGTAAAATAATGACCTTTGGCGGTCTTTTATAACAATCTTTTATTAAAGGCATGTCCACTTTAAAAAACTTACATTTATATAATGTTCTTTGGGGTTGCCCACTCCCAACCGCTATAATAACACACAAAAAACTTTCAGATATCTACTTACACGCCCTTCGCTCCCGTGAGTCTCTTCTTCCCTCTCTGCTAACAGGAAACAGCAGAGAGGGGCCTGACCGGCAGCCGCGTCTGTGCTTGCCGGTCAGCCAATCACAGACGTGGCTGCTGGCTAAGAAGTAGTTGTGGAGCGAGGGCTGTAAGTAAATATCTGAAAGGTTTTTTTAGTGTTATTATAACGGTTTGGGGGTGGCAACCCTAAAGAACATTATATCAAAAGCCTGTCACGCTAGGAGAAAGGGGTGGAAGGTGTGATACGGAGGGAGGAAGGGAGGGGGGAAAGGGCTCCCCTGCGCATGTCACAATCCTCCCGGAGGTATCACAGACAGAGACCATTGGACAAGAAGACAGCCCCTACTTTTCAGTTTCCTGGACTTGGACAAGGACTACAGGAGAACCATAAGAAGCAGGAATATAAGGTAAGGTTTTTTTAAAACTATATATAGGGGCCTGCACTTTTCAATTTTAGGGTGGACATGGCCTTTAATTTCGCCCAGAAATAACTGCCTTTTAATGTATATTTCAATGACATTACTGTATTAATATTTTTAAGAAAAATGACTGTATTGTAAATTCTTCTCTTTGCCCCCACAGGAGTAGTCACTTTGTAGTATATATCTGTTGGTGCTTTAATGTGCTTCCAAATCTTATAAGAAAATTTACATTTTTGATATTGTTTTGTTTGCATCTCAAATAAATTGTAAAATTACTGTAAAGGAACATAAAAAGTTTTCTGACTACATTTGCATTTATTCCACATAACGGTAACCTCAATAGAGCAATTTACCCACATTTTAAAATATATAGCATCAACTTTGTTGTAGATAGTGCCATTCAGCTGACTTGTATAAAAATAGCAGCTGAGATTAAAATGTCATAAAGCCAATCAATGTCAACATCATAAAATACTCTACAGGATAAAATACTCTAAAAACAAAGCAGAAAAAAGTTGATAATAGAAATCCCTTTAAAAAGCAGTCCCAATGTTATATCTGTTGTATTCAATTAGATCAACTGGACTTGAAGTTTAGTTCCTGAAGACGTTTCGCTAGTCATCCGACTGGCTTTCTCAATTCAGAATGACTTGTACAAGAATCTGTGGCAATTATGTACCCTGGAAAATCCCAATTAGCATATCACAGCCAGCATATCAGGCGTTCTTATAACACCTCTTAGCCCTATGCAATCACACCCTTAACACCTGGCTGTGATATCTAATTAGGATTTCCAGGGTACATAATTGCCACAGATTCTTGTACAAGTCATTCTGAATTGAGAAAGCCGTCGGTTGACTAGCGAAAGTCTTCATGAACTAAACTAAAAGTCCAGTTGATCTAATTGAATACAACAGATATACCATGACCTGGATGAATGAGAACTTCACAAGAAGATAGTCCCAATGTTAATTACAAAAACGGGGTTAAAATTGATTCAGAAAATCCAAAATATACAGTATGGTGTGGTTGCCTATCTGTCCCTTTATTTTGTTTTTCTATATATTATTATACATACACTCATATTCATTATGGGCCTACATTTTATTCATACTATAAATTGCTGTACGAATCTGTAATCCTTTTATATTGCCCCTTCCAAAACACTGACTTTTTCCTGAAAGTACTTTGGGGGAGATTTAGCTGGAGCTGCAATCGATCCTTGATGATTGACAAAACTAAAAAACATTACAGCTTTGTGTGGCTGAATTCTGCTGGTTCGTCCTTGCTATTCGGTGTCTTCCACAGTTTTACTTCCCTACTCCCTTGTTCTCCCCAGAAGGCTTAGCCAAACACAATACATATGATATACATGTTCAGCCCATGTACTGACCATCTTGTCAATCAATTAATCAATAGACTTTGTGTAGATAGGCTTGCAATTGTCAAATAGGGTTGGAAGCTAGGGGTATATTGGGACTGAGGGAGTAAACTGCAGACCAGTGAAAAGGCAGCAACGGAGCAGAGCGCAGCTAGGCAGAGGAGCACATGACCCGGGGGGGATGACAGACAGAGGGGGAGTAATAGAGAGAGGGAGGTTAGGTGTAGGAAAGGGGAGTGGCAGTTATGTAGAGTAAGGAGGTGGGGCCCTAAGAGTGGGCACCATTTTATAAAAGGGAAATGGTGAGGTAACAGCAGCCTTGTAGTTCCCATAGGTTTGGGACAGTAAAATATTGCAGCAGTGTGTTAGCAGGACAGGGGGAGGCAGAGACTCACCTAGCACAACTACTTCACCAGATTGCAGAGAGAGCAGTGTTGTAGGGTGACTAGTGGGTGAGCAGCAGTTTATGGTGGCAGCCAACATTTCTAGCAAGGTATCAGCAGCTGAGGAGTCAGACACCAAAAGAAGAAAGGTAAAAGGAGGGGAGCGGGCATCAAGGCCCTGGCAGCAACAAGCAGAGCAGCTTTTAGAGTATACTGAGGGGAGGACCCATACCAGTGTGGATTATCAGCAGGACAATTGCAGTCCTACACAGCAGGACAGAGGAGCAAACTGGGATGATGGCACCAGATGCAGAGAGGGAAGGCCGTCCATGCCCAATTTGGCTATGTACATTCACTTATAAAACTTGGCTTCTTGGGTCTGACGTTCATTAGCCACTTCTAGTAGTCAGAATACATTGAATGGGGTCAATGGTTTAGATTACAGGAAGAGAGGCAAGTTTTCTGAATCAGACAACAACCATTTGGACAGCTTGATGTGGTGGTTAATGGATTTGGGGTGCGCTTATTGTTCGGGGACTTCCATTTCCAAGGTTATGGCTGCCATATCCTTCCTTTTTAAATTGCAAAATAGTTCAGGACTTGACAAAAAAATTCCTAGTAAAGCAGGTGGTAAAGGGTCTCAAGAAAGGATATAACAACAGGATACGAGAAGACCAATGTCAATTGATTTGCTAACCAGACCTGGGGAGGGTTCTTCCTAATATATGTTAATCAGGGAATGAAGTTTGTTTATTTCAATTGGCTTTCTCTCTGGCCTTTTTGGGGCTTTTTAGGATAGGTGTGTGGTGAGCGGGCAAAGGATACAGAAGGAGGTTTGCAGGCCAGGTGGATACAGTTAAGAGGTGGATAAGAGAAGTAGGGGTTTTCACATTATGGTAAGTGAAGGGGAAGGATTTGATTTGTGTTTATGGGAATCAGGCCATAAGCACTATTAGTTCGCCAGGGAGAATATAATGAAAAGTATATGTATTACAGATTAATAGAGCTGTGGCCTTATTAAATATTTTCTTCGGAAATAAATTCAGTCTCAAGTTATTTAAGGTAACGTTAAGGTTTAAGGGAGGACCAATTCCAAGCCTACCAGGGTCAAGACACACAAAGCTGTAAAAGGAGGGTCTTTTAGTTTAATCATTACATTATTATACAACATTTTTTCCACTGATTATAATTAAAAAAAAATAGATGTGAAGATTTTTTTATGTTTTTTTATATGTCCCTAGCAATAACAAACCAACAAGTGTAAGCATTGGTTCAATTTTTCTTCCTCTATTAAAAAATAACACTGTATTCGGAGTTGACAAATCAATATTGTGGGTGTATGTGTGTTCAGCTGTTGTAATAGCTTTGAATATTAAAAGAGAGTAAACAAATCTGACTATTATTGGAATATCAAATTTCCATAAAATGTAATTCATTTAGACCAAAAGGACATGGAATGGGGCATGCTGGGATCACATACTTATAAATATTCAAAGCATTATTATGCTTTGCTACAGCTCACTGTTCTGAGTTTTGTAGGCAATCTTAATTACTAGTATTTTCAATTTCTTTTTCCTGATTTGCTTATGTTAAGATCCTATTATATGGTCATCATTTATCATCCTCTCTTCTCACGTCCAAAACATGTTTGCAAATATCAAATGCTTTTTTGATTAGCTGTATTATTTTTCCTTTCCTTCTATTTTACAGGTTATAACCTCTTTTTTCCCCAACTGATCTGAAAAGTAATATTAATGTAATATTATCAATGGGCGAATATAGTTCAGTCCTTACTACTTTTTAGCGCATCATGGACTATACTGTATATGAACTTAGTTCTTCTTTATGTACCAGACATACACTAATGTAATATCCAGTAAGTAGTATACATCCTCAGGCATTTTGCCTTTAAGGAGAACAAAACTTTAAAAAATGTACCTGTTATTTTTTAAATGCCTAATGTAAAAGCATTTCTCCACAGAATACCTAACATTGTAAGATATTCTCTAGTAAGTTGCATTTATGTACATTTAAGAAGTAGATTCTACGGTCTCTACACCAATATAAAAGACTTTGCAACCCTGTAACCCGCAGTTTATTATATAGCCAGCATGCATTCCAGACAGACTGCCAGGAACAATACAAAATAGTCAGATGAATTTTTTGCTTACATCTGTAACTGCAAAGATAAAGCAAAAGATAAAGGGGGTTTTTCAATAAAAGTTCTTATGTTTAAAATGATGCTAATTTTGCCCCAACCAATCAGATGTTAGCTTTCAAATGTTACATAAGTTCTGATTGGTTGGGGCAAAATTAGCACCATGTTAAACGATAAGAACTTTATTGAATCTCCCCGAAAGTTTCTAATGTAACCGTTATTGTGTATGCGGTGGTGGCTCTGCAGTCTAAAGCAGTGATGCGAAATACAATAAAATAATATTTGCAAAGGAATGTAGGGGAACAGCGCTTTCTAAAACTGTTAAATCTTAACACTGTGTTTTTACACTGATAAACCTTTGTTCTGTGTCTGAGATACAGGATCTCTGTGGTATGATCTGTTACTAATTGAGGTGGGAGTCTATGCTGTTAATATGATTGGCTGTCAGCTTCTAAGACAAGGCATGCAGCTTGCTTGTTTGATCTGTTTTCACTAGAGAGCCTGTGGCTAAGCACACTGTTGTGATACTTATGCACTTTCAATTGCGTTTTACAATCCATTGTTGCATGAAAAAGGTGGTCACATTGTATGCACTGCGCTGGGATATGTGTTTGAGCACATACAATCACCATTTTTTGTTCTTTAATTTTTTACATTTTATTTTGTATATGCTACTCAGATTCAAATTGTACTTGAGTTAAAAAATATATATATTACAATTAAATAGTTTGCATAAACATCAAATGTAATTTGTAGTAGAGAATCATACCATTACCTGAAAATATATCTACATATTACAGTTCACGAGCATATGGCGTGAATGTTAACAAGATGATTTCCTAAGCTTTAATGATGCCTACCCTTTCAAGAATATACCTTAAAGGGTTTGTCAGAAAATGTAGGTGCTTAGAAGAGGAAGATATATTGCAAGTAAGTTCTCTAAGTTTATGATTAATAGATACATTTACAACATTGTCAAACATAAAAAAGTGCATTTTAATTTTAGAATATATATATATATAATATATATATATATATAATATATATATATTTGATTGAAGTCAGTGCCACAAAAGGGCTTCATTTTATCCAAATTAAGACTTTTATTCACAAATAACATAACATATTGGTTGTGTTACAGCTGCATTTTTGTAAAATATTACAATGGTGGCATATAGTTACATAGATAGTTATATAATACTGAAGGTTTAATAAAGACATATGTCTATCTAGTCCAAACTTTTAGCATTAAAGGCATAATGTGGCCACAAAATATCAACACATCATATACCAAATACCACGCGCTGCACAGAGCTTTGTGACCATGGCAGACTCGTGATTGCAGTTCACATTTAGAGTACATGCTCCAGTTCCCAGTAATCATGATAAAGCACATTATTATTTACTACATTAAATGCCCCACACTTTCGACTATATTTTTGTTGAAATCAAGCCAGTTAAGGCAAAATAGCTTCCATTTAACTCACACAGTATAATAATACTGTCCAGCTTTTAATGATTCATCTTAACTATGCAGTAGGTTAGAATGCAAAGTATCTGTATTGTATCTCACAGTATAAAACAGTGTTTAGAATTTTACAGCTGTGATTATGCCTTTTTAGTTGATTGAATAGTGGCTTACATCTGCTTTTATCCTTATACATTACACTGTGAGGCTGCAGTTTTTGGAGGCCACAGTAGCCCACACAGCACCTGGAAGAGTAGGATCCTATGTTTGTCCATCATTGTACCTATGTTTCAATTTACAGATTATGTTTGATCCATACTTGTGATCAGTTTCATACAATTAGAGACCTATGTTTGTCCATAAATTGTATATCCTATGTTTGTCCATACATTAGTAGATCCTATGTTTGTCCATACAATTTGTAGACCTAGATGTTGTCCATACAATTGAGATCTATGTTTGTCCATGACATTTGAGATCTAGTTGTCCATACAATTAGTAGATCATTCATATAGAGATCTTGTTGCCTACAATTTAGTAGTAGCAGTAAATTATATAATGGAGATAACTGGGAGAAGGTAAGCATAGGTCAACATATGTATTTTTAAGCAGTAATGTGGAAAAGGGGATGTGGGTAAATAGGTATTACGGCCAACTGAAATTTGGAACCTTAACAATGTCTTAGTTGGTAAAAGCTAAAAGCCAAAATATAGTTTGCAGATCTGTAAACTACATCAATTGTGGATCTCTAACAAGGGGTTGAAATAAATATAATTCCCTTCATTTTTTATTCTCGTAATGATGCGAAGGCAAGAGATGTGGATATTTGGGGTTTTGCTTCATCTGGCACCTGAGCGTTAGCTATTTTCCATATTCTGGGCATGTGTATATGAATACTGTTCCCACGCCCCCACCCAAAATGTCATTCTATGGGCTTTTTAGATATGTCAAGGAATGTGAGGGCAAGTAACCACGTAGCATAGGTTCCAGACCTCTGGATCAGTAATTACAAGTGCTAATGATGGCCACACCCTAAAACAACATTAAATTGCACTTTTGGCATGTGTTTAGTTATTGTGTGTCCGCGACGGGCCAGGCAAGACGGCGTTCTTAAGGTCATAGAATGCGGGAGTAAGTTTGCAGTGTAAGGACAAAGCAAGGTACACATGGGCCTCTAACCCCTGATCTTTTTCCAATGCTTACAGAGTAAAAGTGTACAGCCAAGCCTCATTCTGTGTATTACATAAACAGGATCAGCAATTTAAGTGCTGTATATTTTGGTGATTGGAAATAATTCATCGGAATTGTTGTGGTCTAGAGATACGAAACTGGCAAGTTTCATTCAACGGCAATCTATATTTTAATTGAAGCAGAATTATTTTTCACCCATTTAACTCCTCCTAGGGGGGATAATCCAGGCAATATTCTGATGACTGCAATACAAGGTATTCAGGTTAGTGCTTGTGCAGAAATTGACCCTGTTTATAAATGAAGGGCCAAGAGAGAGGGAAGGGAAAAGACTGTGTGAGTGGAGGTTGATGCACTTCAGTAACTAACCATTCCTGCTGGGAGGTCTAATACCTAATCGTATCAAAAACCTTTCAAACCTTTAACAACAGACACAGTCTAACCATGGATATTTTGAGGTATAACAATATGGATGAAAGTGTGATAGCATGTATGGAAAATATTGTGTAAAGTGTATTGGCATATGTGGTCCCCATACATGGAACAATGACATCTGCTCTATCTATAACATGGTCAGTTTGTCTGCATCATCTTCAGAAATTTCCAGCCAATTGGATTTAATGGGATTTGTCAAAGATTGCCAAGTGTTTGGCAACATTAAGGCCCGGTACAGAAGGGTCAATTCTGACAGTATCTGAATGAAGAGTATTCATGGGTGTGTGTGTTGGTAGATAATGACCTTGCATAGAAGAAAGAGGAAGGGAAGAAGGATCTGCACACTGTGTTTTCTGACTTCCTGTGGTCAATCTAATATTTTGAACCTTTGGGCCCTTAGAGACCCATTCCATGATCATAAACACCAAGTTAATACAAATTAGCAGCAGTCAATTCATATGAATCCTCAATAGAGTATATGGGAAAGTGTAATTCCATATTCACCACTCCACCAGCCTAAAAAAGCAGTGTGGATGGTATGGTATCCAGCAGCATGACTATGGGCTTATTATTCGGGAGAGTGTTAAGCCTCTGAAGTAAAATCTAGAGTAAGAGCTGTGCCTCTGCAGGAGAATAGTGGATGTGACAGTAATGGTGCATACTGTAGTTTGGGACATTACTACACTACATAACTACAGTATACTACTATTGCTACAGGAGGTGTTGGTGTTTCAGTTTATTGATATCCAATGGCTTCTTTCTACCTTACTTATATCAATTGCACAAAGCAATTTATGGGGAGATGAAATCAAAATTGCCAAAAAGAGTCAAATGCACATACCCAATATACATGATATTGGGTCTCATGGGTTTAAACTCTTTCCTTGTGTGGCCTGCACCTACAGTACCCAACGCAAAACAAAAAGGAAATTGCACCACTTTGTAATTACAGTGCTAATTGCAGTAATCAATAAGTGATTACTGCATCGTGGCAACCTAGAAGGGAAAAAGAGCGCCTAGGAAAGTATTACGCTCCCTGTATGAATTTGGAACTTGAGCATTATGATTCAATTTGAATTAAAGGATAAGTATGCTGTAAAACCAAATAAAGTTTAATTGGAAGCAGCAGCTATTTTGCCCTTTTTTTTTTTCTATATCCCTCCTGACTTTTCCTGATATAAGTTGCTGACATCTTGTATCTGCATTGTAGACTTTTTAGCTCCGCCCCTCGAGAAGCTGTAAATGCACTGTCCGTTGGGTACGTGCATGCGCTCATGATGGCGCAGACACGCTACATGACCACGTGCGATGTCCTCATGCCACAGCATGGCACAGTGCGATGACATCATACACAAAATGCGCTGTCTGTTGGGTCTCTGCGCAACGCACGAAGTGCAGCCCGATGATGTCACACACGCACACATTGTGCATGCACTGACTTCATGGACACACCCAGCGGACAGTGCATTTTGCGCTAAATAAGAAGGAGATCCAGGAAATCTTGAGGGGCGAAGCTAAACAGTCTACAATGCAGATACAAGATGTCAGCATCTTTACATCAAGAAAGGTAGGCTCATGATTAGGCAAAGATTTTTTAAAGCTGCTGCTTCCAATTAAGCTTCCCTTCCTCAGGTGAGGAGGCACATTATTTTCCCACCAAAAATGTGTGGACATCAATAAATTTTGAGATTTGTTTGTATGGTGCGACCCTCAATCTTTCTTGTTTCAATGTATGGACTCCAGTGAGGGTGGATTCTTAAAGGAGTCGGCACCCACAGTTGGATAGAGTGCATAGGACTAGAGGGACAAGTTAGGGATTTACTTGTTTCCATCCCTCCCAGCGCCACTTGAATTTCCTTAATAATTAGGGGGCCTCCAATCCAGCAGCCTCAGTACGTCACAAGGTGGAAAATAGGATTGGTCAGAGTATGAACCTATTGATAAAAGTGTATGGTACCTGAAAAGTATATATATATCACCATAATATTTTACAAAGCAGCATACAGTAGAATGGCTGTATTATCTGAAGTAAGTGTTCCTTAGGTATCTCCACCCTAAATTAAACTATTCACTATTGTAGCTCACCCCATCCAACCCCACCAGCGATTTACTGTTGCAAGGAAAGCCACAGAAACTTACAGGCCTTCAGTCCCCGGCACTCTGTTCCCAGCTTTCTGCTAGCTGGAGGCAGCAAAGGGGCGGGACTGGCAGTCGGTCAGTGATTGGCTAGCAAGCAGCCAGTACAGATGTGGCTGCTGCCTATTCAGAGCACCGGGGGAACAAAGGTCTGTAAGTATCTTTCTGTGGCTTTCTTGCAAAATAATTGACGGTTTGGGGTGGGATAAGATGGGCTACACCACGTAAGAAGTCTATATAGCTAGGGGATGCAGCAGAAGGAAGGGATCGGAGGGAGGGAGGGAAAGGGTTCCCCTGCACATGCCAGAAGCCTCTCGAGGACAGAGAGGAAGCAGGGACTGGATTGAAACCTCTACTCTTCACTTTTCTTAACTTTGGCACAAGCACTGCAGGAGAACCATTGGAGCAGAGATGTAAGGTAAGGTATTTTGAAACACTACACAGTGGGGCCAGTTTTGGAGGTGAAATTCCCTTTGATGCGAGAATAGTGTGTGTTTGTGGAAGGGCTATGTACGCCAAACATATTGCTATGTTAAAAAAATTCTGCTGACAAAAAAATTTGAAGGCAATAAGAGATATTTCTGGAGATACAGGGTCAGAGACCCCTCTAGGTAGATGGGATATTGTGACAATAGTGTGGAAGGTCTGTCAATCAACAAAGAAATAGTCTAACCTAGACAAAGTATGGTATGTAGCTAAGCATATATATACTCCAATTGGTGAGGGTGTAATTGTCTCCAGGCATCAACTCACTAATTTCACCTATTAGTCTAAAAAAGGGGGGGGGTAAAAAGAGGTGTGGTAAATTCTATTATAGTGGGGTTTAATGTATAATAATGTCACCCATGTAGATAATTTAAGGGGTTCCTTAAAAATATAGTAGAATATTATTTCTTTAACTGTATACATTAACCATGCTCCATATTTTTACCAATCATTTTTAAATCAAGAGGAATTTATAAATATGCCCAAATTTTTAATTCTGTTCTTTGCTCTGCTGGTTAGATGACTTATTGTAGCAGTTTCAAAAAGATATTCTGTATTAGGTTCATGGGATATTCTCTACAGATTTATAACATGGTGTATTATTTAAACACTGCTGGGAACTGCTTTAGTACTGTATTGTCACTTTAAATACAATAATAACTCTAGCAAGATATTTGTAAATTTTAAATAGAAATAAAGTAAAAAAAAACATCACTTTGTGCAGTTGAATTAACAGAATATTATGGAAAGTTCAATAACATAATAATTAGTAAAAAAAAATACTACAGTAGGCAAATGTCAACTTCCCAATGATGGAAATAAGCAATGCATAAATATATATAACCTAAATTATAAAACTAATTTACAGAAGAGTATTCTGTTCTGAAGCTAGATATTTTTGTTGTAAAATGGTTAATTTCTAAATAAAGGAAAAAATTCACACAGTGGTAATTTGTATAACTATTTATATCTGTATGTATCTGTATGTTATACACCTAATTAGATTGTAAGCTGTACGGGGCAGGGACCTTTTCCCTTATGTTACATGTTTCAAGCAATTATATATTTCGTGATGCACATACTTATTTATATATTTATGTGTTTATTTATTGTCCCCCTTGTACATTTTTTTGTATTCTAAGGCAGGGTTCACACTAGGGGGATTTTACCGCAGTGGGGAACATCGCAATGCAATGTTGTGCTATGTTCCCCTGTAATATTGCCTAGTGATGTCCATTGATTTCAATGGCACCACTTTGCAATAACGCAGCAAACTGCTGCAAACAGTGTGTTGTATCGCAGCTTGTAGGTGTGAACAGTTCTGCTCACTCCTACGAGCAAAGCGTTTTGGTGCAATGTCAACGATTGCACCAAACACAAATTGTGAACAAGCCCTAATATTGTTCAGCTCTGCATCACCAAGTGGCGCTATATAAATAAACATATACATACATACATACATACAACACCATAATCATGCTCTGTTACTTAAAGGGACAGTTCAGTGGAAATTATCAATATTTGTTAAGTTGATAGTTTGTGCAATGCGTTCTTAGTTATTCTACATATTCTCTCCGATTTTGAAAAATCAGTATTACCCTTTGTGTTCCCTGCTGTTGACATTAGTGAGCTGACATTTTAGGTTCTAACGGTCCTTCTTCTTCCCAGGATGCACCACATCCTTGGGATGTTCCTAACAGTAGTTTCTACTGATTGGCTGTTGGATGGGTCCAGATGCTCGATCTCTACTGAGCAACTGAATCAACCCAGACGCTGGGTCAAGGGCAAGACCATAATGGTCTCTACTAGGGGTCCTACAAACAGGAAGTCAGTATTTCGGTTGCATTTATTTATATACAGACACAATGCTGAATTGGCAGGTTAAGGTCATTGGAATGGAAAAATACTGCTCTTTTTTCTGAAAAGCATATGTATTTGTACTGAACTTCCCCTTTAACTACAGTAATTTCAAATTAGTTATATTCAACTGCTAATCCTCATCATGTCTTTCATCCTATACATTGGCATGAAAGTTCAAGGACAACTCATTGAAATCTCTGACATCATGAAATCTGATTAAAAACCTTTTCCCACAATAAGGTAAACATGTCAGTTATCTGAAGGAACAAACAGAGAGGTCACAAGTAAGACTAAAGCATGAATTATATATATATCCTTTACTTGTCTCATAGGGCATTCAAAGAATATAAAATTAGTTTAGAGCAGGTTTTATAGTCAAAGACTCAATTGGTAGATAGAATTAGTACACTTTGATATCTACTTCTATGGAAATGGTCTTTCTAGAAATTGATGTTTGTATAGCGGTGTAAGAAACCTATCATTTAGTTCAGCATGAACCAGACATTCCTTGTGCAGAATACTTAGGTGAATATTACTTTAAAGAGTGGCTTTTCCTATACGGAATTGATTTTCTTTTAAATCCTTTCACTACCTATTTGGGAAAGTTCAATACTTTCATACATAAATGGCCACTGGGTACAGATATGTTCTTGATAAGCTGGGATAGATATCCTAGATTAGAAAATATATATAGTGGAGAACTAAAAAGTAATGGTTTTAGTACATTTAGTACATCTCTCCCTAAATGCTTTATAGGACCAACAACTATAACACCACTGTGACCATATTCTGATAATATAAACCACACACAAGCTTTGCTAAATGTCTGATGGGTTCAGGGTCATCTCTCCCACATTTAACTCTATCTTACAGTTCTTATATGCATCATCATTTCTAAAGGATGAAAAAATCTTGTTACTTAAGCCTTGGATTAACTACATTCAACAAGTAGGTCTGATTATGCCAAAGGTCCACAAATGTATTTTAAAACACATGGAGGGCTTACTATTGAGGGTGTTTAATGAAAAGATTAAACCAATTTACTAAAAACCATGATATTATCTTATAGATAATGTATATCATACATTCATAAAAGTAGCTGCCTCTTTTAGGGGCAAAAAAAGAAAGAATAGATGTGCAACATCTTCTAATAGTAGATGTACAAATGTAGTTATATTAGTAGTTATGTTTTATGACTTCCTTATATATGAAATGTTTATTGTACTTTTTCCATATTAACAAGGGGCAATATTAGGATGAGATAGATTAAATAAAAAACAAAAAAACATGGTGGCAAAACTTATTACAGTATAAAAATACTGATAAAATATGTAATATACATGCATCAAGGCTTAAAGAAAATTAAAGTGTAAATATTACATAGAAGAAAAAAAAAAAAATAAACTGGAATGACAGAGAAAAAGTACCCAATGGCTACTTATTTCTTAAAAAGAAAAAAATCCAAGTCGTACAGTCTAGAAAAGGGTTTGCAGTCCCACTATATGTATAAATACAAAGTGCTGTGGCAAGTGGCATGTGGATTGAGTGGCAAAGCTGTCAGCCGTTTTGCACGGCTGAGCGTTGAAATTCCCACCACAAAATGGGGATTATTTGAAGATTAAGAGAAGTCCATCTTCCCTAACAACACCACATCAACAAAAATGGCATACTAAGAATAGGAACATCATTTTTAAGGGGGTTGGCACACAATTTTAAATGGCCATGAATTGGTTAATATAGTTTATTACAATATTGAAAAAAGCCACATGTTTTCCTGTTATGAGAATTTTGAAATTTCTCAAAAATGTAATGTTTTGCAGTGAAACCAATTTTAAAACCCAAATTCAATTTCATCTTTAAAAGGAATTTGCAAAGTAAAGTCAGTCTCTGTGTGCCTTAAATAGACATATCTGTGTCAGTGGACTCTGTTTCAACCATGGTGTCAGATCTGTGTGCAAACAACTCCCCCCTTCCCCTACCCCTTACCTCCTCGATTTGTTCAAACTCTGGCTAACCGACAGCTTATGCATGTGCAGAGGAGTTAAAGTTTCATCATCCTGAAAAACAACCCACGCACAGTAGCCAATAGAAGGGAAGCTTGTCCTGGAAACATGGAAGGAAGAGGAGAACAGTACAGTTTTACGAATCTCTCTCTTTGGACCCATCATCAATCAGTGAAGCTATACGAAGGGGGGAGTCAAGTGCAAAGGACTTATAATCTACCATCAAGCTACCTCTCTCCCCCTGTAATGCTCTATCGCTATGTAATTACAGAGAAGGGAGGGGGGATCATGTCACAGGGATTTGATTGACAGTCCAAGTAGGAGTAGAGGAAATGCAATTGTGTATTTTCTAAACTGGTGTTATCTCAGGGACAGAGAGGGGAATTGAACAAGTGAAGCCACTCTGGGGTTGTGGGGCATTATAGAAACACATGGAAAGAAAGAAAAAAAACTTATTTCCCACTATAGATGCCCTTGAAGCACACAGTGTTGGACTGGCCCAATTAGGTGCTAACCGGGGAATTCCGGTAGGGCTCACCAGCCATCACCAAAGAAAAAAAAGACAAACGTTACAATTAAATCTAAAACCAAGTCAGCGGAGAGTAGTAAATAGATATGGTAAATGAGTTTATAATATAAAGGTTAGGTCGACCCCTAAAGTCGGTATTATTAGCTTATAATTTTGTAGATCCCATCATCCTTTGTTCGAGGTAGAGTAAAAGGGGGGAAGGGCCTTTAAATGTTTGATTAGTGGATATAGCACATGTAGATCATTACTTTGTTGCACTTTGTTTTCCGGCTCTATGAAAGTTAGTGTTACATATAGATTACTATGTTGTGAAACTATGGTACAATAGAAAACTATGTTGCAAATGCTACACTGATTAATAGGTGGTTTCGTTATTTGGTCCGTAGAAAATTTCCCCATACATGTTTTTATATGTTGATGTTTTTATAATTCACTGTGTATTTCATTGTTGAATGCGAATTAATATTACCACCGCATTGGTGTATGTAAGAGCTTTTCACAGATGAAGCTTCTCTTGCCTCTAAGGAAGTGACATAACTGTAAAGCGGTGCCCAGCCTCTACCCTTCCCTCCTACATCTTCTGAATGTTGCAGGGGGACACTTTTTGGGTTTTTTTGTGCTCAATCGCCGGCGTGATATGGGTGCTTTACCCATTTACGAATAAAGGTTTTGATTTATTAACCCTCAAATGTAGTGGTCGATTTAGAGTAACCCCGTCGACTGTAGCATTCGGTAACCCTCAATGTAGTGATCGATTTGGGTAACCCTCGAATGTAGTGTTTGGTAACCTGCGAATGTAGCTATCGATTCCGGTAAACCCTCAAATGTAGTGATCGATTTCTGTAACTGCGAATGGAGCTTTTTGTAACCTTTCCAATTAGGTTCCATTTTGTAACCCTCGAAATTTAAGGCAGAAACCCAACAATCCCCCTATAATTGAGGGAAGTCTAGTGTTTAAAAACGAGGTTGGTGATATGGGCATGTTCCCCAGCCCATTTCCCAGACCCGAGAGTCAGTTACCAGTGCTATTTTAACTGTATTACTTCAAACCTTTCAAAAATATTTGTCCCCAGTGACTTTATTGGACTGTTTGAACTTCCAAACTTAACTTTTCGGGCGGTTTGAAAATAAACCAAAAGTTCGGCCAGCTCTTAGTTAAAACTGGAAAAATAGTAGTTGGAGTTATAGATTACTGACATGTTTTACTTTGAAGGGTAGACATGCACTTTAAGCCTGCCCATCATTCTATGTTGTTATAAATAAACAATTCAAAACTTATGACTTCTGAAGCAGTCCTGAAAGTGTTGTTATAGTCTTGCCCTGACTCAGGAGTTGCTCACGAGAAATCGAGAATATTTAACCCATATAACCAGCCAATAAGGTAAAAAGTACTGTTAGGAGCATGCCAAGAAAGTTTGAGGATGTTGCAGAATCTGGAATGCAGCACCCTGCTGAACACATCAGGGAAAGCAAAATATAGGAAATTATAGAAATGAAAAAGATTATATAGAATATCTAGATTAATTTTATTTTTCCACAAAATTCCTGTAATTATACTGCTTTTTTGTATCAATTGGAATTAGCGGCTAGGGACATTCAATAATCCATAAAACTTAATTAGAAACTAACTTTTATAACAAGAGGAAATATAAACAATATATTGTTAACCACAGAGGTAATTTCTAGAAAAAAACATGCTTTCATTGTGAGGAAAACATTTCATACATAACATGTATATTACAATTCCAATTATCCCGATAACACCTTTTATTAGTATGCTACAGACACGTAAACAGAAAACTATGGAAAACATATATGTTGTTTGATAGAAAGAAGTGGAGGAGTACAGACTGGCATAGGTTAGCGGGAAGAATTTATTCATTGAAGAATTTAATCAATATCTGTACAGGCACTGGGGATCCTGCAAAGTTAACAGTGTGCAGATAAGGATGGGCATTGTAAATCCAATAAAGCCGCTTGGTATTGCAGTGTTGCGTTACCACGCTATATAAATAATCCGTCAAAACATAAATATATGAAGGACCAACAGGAGATTTCACCCAAAATAAGATACAAATCAAATGCTACCATTCGTAATATAGGGTTGTAGATTTAATTCCTTTGCAAACACGCGCTACTAAATGCCGTTAATGGCCCAAAACTGATTGCGGTGATGGATTTTAAATGCTCGATAACTCATTAAAAGCCACACAATCTGTATAGAACCCAGTAAATACTATACAAATGTTTACACCATTAGCGTAGATTAAGCACAGCAATACCCCCCAGGGATTCCACAGTCCCCCTCCTATTAACCACTACCTGGGTTACTTTATTTGTGAATTGTTAACTGAAGTTTTAAGCTGAGTAAAGTTAACCCAGGGGATAGGATTCGTGGTTAGGATGGGGGGGGGGGGGGGGGGTGGGGTATCTTTTAAATAGTAAACTAAATAGTGACTGTTAAGGGTTAATAAAATTAATAACAAATCAATTCCCCCAAGTTGTTGGGTGGATTTTTGTATTAGTTGCAAACATATCAGGAAAAAAAGGCTCCCAGGGGATAAAATCCTTTATATTTTGTTATATTTTTATGGAATTCTTGATTCATCACCACCTTTGTTTTTTTTTAATCCCCTTAAAAAAAGTAATTCAAGCGGTAATTTATTTAGAGGTTGTTTTCCTGGTCTTCAAACCACTCAGGCGTGCCTAGGCACCAGGGTGCTGACCTTGGATCTATTTTGTAAGAATACAGAATTTTAATATTTTAAAAAATAATCACAGGAAGTTAATTAAGTCAACTCCATAGTTCTAATTTCTTCTATCATAAAGTATTAGTTCCATGGGCTTTTTACACATGATTGTAAATCTGCTTGTGAAGCAGAAGATGTATTGTTTATCACGCTGTTAGGCTTTTTGATGGCGGCTCAGTAGACCATTGACTGTTTACACTACATTTATTGCAGTAAGAGTCATATTTAAGTGTAAGACAAGTTGGCCGTGAGGGGTTAGGTGTTTTTATCTTTTATTGTGTTCTTCCCTGTGTTTTCTGTTATGTGTTGTATTGTTGTTGATTTTGAGTTTTCTTAGAGTGTGTTTTTTGTGTTTTGATCTGTTTGTTTGTCTTTACTGTTGCGTGTTGTGCACAACAATATGGCAATTATTATGAAGGTTTTGACGGCATTCAAACTGAGATTACATTTGCATTTAATTTGATAACAAGGTATGCAGGTATGTTACATGCACAAGTGTCCTTTCATCCCTAAAATTAAAAAGTCCAATGTTCAGCGCACTTAAAAAATGTATTAAAAAGAATTAAAATAGCTCCATAGTAGATAAAAATAGAGATATGGTGTTGCAGGTGAATGTCCATTAATTGGAAATTCATGGTGGGTTCGGAATGTATTAAGGTTTTTGTTTAGTAACAAATGCCACATTGCACACAAGGTCTACCGGGAACTCCCCTTTTACATTACAAGAAAAGTAGACTTCACCATTGTTTTTTTTTTAATTTGCATAACCAATAAATTTTAAGGTTAGTTTATAGGACATTATAGTGGGTTTACAGCAAGCCTACAATAATTCATTGAGTAAACAAAAAGATCCGTTTATTGCTGGAGTTTTTTCCTTGATTCATTGATACAGGCTCAGGGTTAGTCACCTTGTTTTTCCACTTTTGAAGAAGAAGCTGTGGATAGCATTGGTCCTTTAATATCATTTGTCTCTTATTAAGTCTTGTACTTCTGTAGGTGTCATCTGTGACAAACAATTATGGCCTTTATACATCCCAAATCACTGTGGAATTTGCAATGACATGGCATTACACCTGCGACACAGATTTCTGTATTTATGTCTTATCTGCCCTCCAATGATATATACAATACACTGAACAATTGTAAAGCTCCTGTTTTCCTAAGACTCAAAGTGCATGAAAATATGCCAAAGTGTAGGGGAGTTAATGACAGAAGGCTCTGTCGTCCGTTTTGAGGTGGAAACTCTGGGGATGACCAACTTTTGGGATCCTTTTGATCTAAGATTGTGGGGGTGTGATGAGTTTTGCATCAAAGCCTTCTTATCCAAGGCGCAGAAGTGCAAGGAGTGGAATGTTAATAAGTGATCTTAACCAGAATTCTCTATTGTATATAGATAGCAGTGGAGTGGCAAAGGAGGTTTGGTGTATGTGGCAATTGGTGGGAGTTGGCTGTTAATAGCCGTCGCAGCGGCATTCTGTACTATTTGCAGGCGTGCAGGGTCTTTTTTTGGAAGGCCTTTTGGTAGACCACCAAAAAGGTAAAAAAAAATTCTCCCAACATAGATCATCCATTAGTCACAAAAACATGATTTGTTTTCAGCCTCAAAACTCTTCTGTTAGTCAGTTTTACAATCAATATTCTCTCGGTGTGGGGAAATTGGACCTGGGTTGGCACATTTCTACTGCGAAGTAGTGATTTCGGCCTAGGCACTCTCCTTGTGGCTATTAGCCAGTGACTCACAAGGTGCTCCCTCGCAGGTCTCCACCAAAGCCTTCAGCTATGCACAAGCAAATCATGCAAGGGGCCAACTCTTGGAGTATTAATTTAAAATGTCTTATTAAATCACATCAATACAACGGTATTGTGTATTATGTTATGTAATTTAATAAAGACTTTGAAATATGCTCAAGAGAGCCCCTTGACATGGAATTTGCTTGGCAAATGTTTACCAGCCAAGTTTTGGAAATGCTGCAGCCACCAGTAATAGTAAAAAAAACCACACTAACCCGATAGTACTTTAGGTACTGGGGTTTTGCACTAATTCGGCTGGATATCAGGCCCCTTTGCTATTTTACAATAAGATTTAGGTACATATGATGTGAGAATATTAGCAATTTAAAATGTGTGCCACTTATGAACAGTGCTCTCTGGCTTCATTTTTAGATTTTATAGTTCTGCAATATAAAGGTCTTGTCATAAAGTATTGTTTACAGATTAATAGAATGCATGCAGGCTAAATGATATGCATGTAAACAAGCGTTAATTTCTTGCCATCATTTTATTTCTTTAAAATGGTGAAAAACTGGACTAATGTCATAAACGTAACAATAAATACAGTCAAACTGTGGATTATATCACCCTCCATACATATCAATCAACTATATCCAGTAGAAGTATCTGATCCCATTACTCTTACTGTGTTTTTTTAAAAGTTTCATTTACAGTATAATGATGCACTTTCAAAAAGGAGAAAGCAAGTGGAATTAGTATAGAATTTATTCATTGCTAGAGGAAAGAGAGTAAATGGAAAATCATCCAAATCCATAAACAATTTGGGAAAATGATTACATTAACTGAACCAATTATTTCCAATCTTTCCTCGTCTCATCTCTTACTGTATGTAAAAACATTGATCATGGTTAAAAACTCCTCTTTATATCTATTTATTTCCTTGATTTAATTTTCCCCAACGATTTCAGACAGCAAATTGCATGTTTTTTTTAAGGTGAAACCCTAGGGATACCTCAATTCAGTACTGAATGAGATGCAGATACATTCAGTAACCAAAAGGGATGCAGATACATCAGTAACCAAAGGGACTTTTCCTTTACCAAAGTTATCATGTATACCAAAAATAGTAGGGAATTGGTTAAGGCTCCCCTGGTATGTAATATTCACTGTTCGATTCATCAAGAAAATGAACATGTATTTTTCTCTTTGTCAATAAAAAATTCAGTAGAAGAAAAAAGGCAACTCTTCCTTACTTACAATGAGTCACTACATCAAAGAATTGGCTTTGTTAAAAGCAACATGGGTGAAGTATGTTAGTAATACAGAGTACACTTCTCTAAGGATCAAATTTATAAAAGACACAGACGTGTTTTTTTTTTTTTACTCTGGCTTAGTTTTTCATATAATTTGTTTTTCAATGACTTTTAATATGCATCTATGGAAAAAATTAGTTTTTAAATTGCCAGTTATTGACACTATAATGTTTTAAAGGGAACTAAAGTGTTCCAGACAACATCGCCCCAATAGAAACATTCACAAAAGCTTTGTTTCATCTCTCCCTTTGCTGCGAATGCTGAGTGATTTATCTGAGTGATTTATGAATTAAACTTGAGTACTAGGGGTCAGCTCCCATAATTCACCTTAGTGTGTTATATTGTTTTATTAAACTAGGGATTTGAACTTGTGCTTTTTGGACTGTGTCGCTAAAAACACAGCATTACATGGTGCAACAATGAGTGCGTACATTTAGAAACTTTATTTTCACTAGAAACAGGAGCTAGAAACTGGCATAGATACAGACTAAAGGTGTACAAAAAAAGTGCCCCACAGCACAAACAAACCCAGAACTATTAAAACAATGCCACTCTTTTAAAACAATGTTTGTCAATGACAGTAAAACATGCATAGATAAACATTGCTTAGTTATTATAACAGTCTAACACCGTCAGACAAGCAATTCATGTTTGAAAAACACTCAACAACCTGACAGCTTTTGAATTTATAAAGACCTAGTGATTTTTTAAATTCTAATTAAGGAATATACCTTCCAGTACTAATAATTAAATAAAATAATAATAATAATAATAAAAGCTATTTCTAGGCTACCAAAAGTACCTAAAATGCATTTATTTCCACCTCTGGGTTTTGCAAAAGTTTTAGCATAAGTGTATGGCAAATTAATTTTTTTACTTTTTAAATCTCATCATGAAAACAAAATGACATGTGAATAGTACGATATTTTTGCTCAAAACTACAGTTGTGTAGGCTGATTAACATACAGTAATCAGATAGTAATGACAGAAATCTATAAAGGTTATAGCATAAATAAAAATTGCATGAAATATCACTTAATATAGAGCTATAGATGGCAGGGTCATTGGGTTATATAGCCTGTTTTATGTACGGTAGCTAAGTAAACAACTTTAGTTGATGGAACCGAAATATGTCAATCTGCTTTACACTCTTCTGAAGCCGTTACTGTAGTTGTGTTTTTGATTAAGTAAATAATGTAAATTATAAATAAATAACACATTGTATAAAGGAAATATATTCTAAATAGTAGCTATGTTATACATTCAAAAAATAAAATGTTTGCCTCATTATACAGTAACATACATCCTTGTGCTGCCATGTCATCTGTGTTTATATTCAATGAACCTGCCATCACCAAGTCCAATGGAAAACAGTCCTATTGTTACCGTTTCTCACAGTGAAAAACCCTTTCCAACTTGAAGACCAAACTTCTTTTTTGAGACCTAAGATTTCCGTGTCCTCTGACATTTCTATGGTTAACAATGCCCCAAATAGATTATTTATGGCCCATTATGTATTATACACATTCATATCCCAAAATAAGCACCTTCTCTGCCCCAGTGCCCTGGGGGAGTTGCCCTTCTCTAATTCTTTCCATTTCCAAGATGTCCTTTTTGTACAAGGATTCCAAAACTGCACCCCATATTTCAAATGAGGCCTTACCAGCACTTTATAAAGGAAGGAAAAAATATTTTTCTCCCTTGAATCCATACCCTCTTATACAAGACAATATCTTGCTGGCTCTAGCTGTTGCTGCCTGACTGCTTGGTACATTTAAGTTGGTTATCCACAAAACTCCAAGATCCTTTTTTAAAGCCCAAAATGCATCACCTTCTTATATTTATCAACAATGAATCTCATCTGCCACTTAGCAGCCCAATGTGACAATCTATCTAGATCAGCCTGTAACAATTACATATCCTCTGTAGCTTTTAATGGTCAACAAAGTTTGTGTTTGTGTGTTGTTCACAAACACAGAGACCTTGCTGACAATACCCACTTCCAATCATTAAAAAGATATAGTGCCCCCCCCAACACAGAACTCTGTGGTATACCACTTAGAACTTTAGTCCACATTAAGAAAACACCAATAACAACTTATCTCTGCATCCAATCCACCAACCAATGTTACATCGATGTTGCAAATGTGCTGAACAAGACCAACAACTTTAGATTATATGTAGACACAAATAATGGATGACGTAATAAAAGCCTTAGAAAAATCCATGTATACCACATCAATGCCATGCCAGAGTGCAAAATCTATTTATTTCCTCATAAAATCCAAGCAAGTTTCTTTGACAAGATCTGATCCTCATAATCCATTCTGATTAATAACTATAGGTCAATCCTTGAAAATGCTCTAGATATATATTCCATATCAAACTTTCCAGTATACTTCCCGACCACGAAGTTAACAGATCCGTAATTACCAGGCAGTGGGAGTTTTATTTTATTTGTAATAATGTGCAGTATGAAATGTACTGCACTTGTGCATCAATGTCACACTACATTCAGTCTATCGATGTTGGTGCCAAAAAGATCTGACAATTTTGATGGTGTCACCAGCAGGAAAGAAAGAAGTAGCCACAGCAATTACATTCTTTTTTAGACAAATAGTAGAATTTTTAGATTACAAACATAACAGCCATGACTTATTAAAAAAAGAAACCTAAACGTATTAAAACTTTAGTTCTCCTATACATGTATATAGGGGGAAAATCTTGATCATTTACGGTAGCTGTAAAATGTTAACACAAATATGTGCTGTATTTCAAAACAATTCATTTTAAACTACACTCCTTTTTCTTAAAGGGCAACTGTGGGTCCAAAACAAGTGAGGGTTAAAGGGCATGTCACCCCCAAAACTATAATCCCCCCAACTACTGGCCCCACCCATGTAGTGTAGTTTAATCCTTACCTCACTCCAACTCCATCTGGTTTCCTGTAGTCCCCCCCCAAAGTTCCCAAAAACTGCCACCAGGAGGCCAGCAGGTCCATATAGGACACTGCCGCTACCTGGCCTCCCGGAGTTCCTGCATGCGTGCTGCAGCCCTTCTCCCCCCTCCTCCCCCTCCCTCTCCCTCCTCTCTCCATCCCGTTCTACTATCCCTCCCCTAGCACAAATCCCCCTAATCATTGCTCCCCCATGTCTCCCAGCCCAACCGCATGTTTTTTTTTTAAAAAGCTCCCCCAAACTCTTACTTACCTCTCCGCTTTCCTCCGCTGCATGAATGACCGGCAGCGCGTCCGTGTTGGCTGCGCTCAGCCAATCACAGACGCGACTGCCGGTCCCGCCCCTCTGCTTGCATTCTCGCAAGCAGAGGGCCGGCAGTGCGGCGGAGGATCGAGGGAGAGGTAAGTAAGAGTTTGGGGGGCTTTAAAAAAACTGAACATGCGGTTGGGGCTGGGGGACAGGGGGAGCATGATATAAATTTTTTATTTTTAGGGGTGGACATAGCCTTAAATGAAAGCCTGCAGTATTTCCTTTAAAGTAAGCCAACAATCACATCTCTGGCTGGAGCCTGTGAGAAATTTAATTGGGGTGAAGTTCAAACTTCCTGCTTCCAGTAGGAGTGACATCACCTGACCTCTGCAACGCCCCTTGACCGGGGAGAAAGCATGCTCAGTTAAGACATGATGCTGGGGAAACCAGGAAGTATCTGGGGAAAAAAATTGACAGTTGAGAAGGAGAGCCTATTAATGCAGGCAAAGGCTGGTACAATGATGAAAACAGGAAGTGCTCAACCAGGAAGTTACATTGCTGAACCTTTCCAGCAATAACTTCCACAAATTTTATCTAGAGATGTGATTTAGGTTTTATGAGGTACTATGGAAGGCTTTTTAATTCTTACTAGTCAGGAAGAATTCGAGACCACAGTTATCCTTTAAAGGGTATGGCCACATTAAAATGCATAGTTTTCTATACTGAAGCTTTACCCTTCTCAACCCTAACTACATTGTCTTTTGAAGGAAGTAACATTAGTGGCTGGAACGCCGCGTGTCTGTGATTGGCTTGCATGTTATCTGACGTGTAGCTTCGTCCCTCGAAATTCCTGGCTCCAGATCTTCATTAGCTGCAGAAGTTAATTCACCTGTTTCCCAGCGGCGCGTGCATGCACGACTAACATAAGTGTATGCACGGACACACACAGTCATCAGCTCACAGCAGGGCATGACAAGGTGACACCATGCACGCACACGTCAGTGCATGCAATAATGTCAAGTCGCGTGCACAGTCATGGCGCGCGATGTGGGCTGGGAAGTAGGAGAATTACCTTCGCGACTAATGAAAATCTGGGAACCAGGGAATCCGGGAGGGGCGGGGCTAAACAGTCAGATAAACAGATGCAAGATGTCAACAACTTTAAAGCACCAAAAGTAGGCTCTGGAGGGTCCTGAGGGAAAAAAAGCATTCGTTTTTGAAAGCTGCAGCTTCCAACTAAACGTAACATTGTTTTACAGTATACTTATCCTTAACTGCTATTTTTTTACAAATACACCATGCAGTTAGGGTTGGGATGGGTGAAGCTACATACAGAAAAAGACATTAGACATAAAACAAAAGCTGCACAGAGGATGGATCTGGATGGAGGGAGGGTGGGGGGAATCGGCTCATACTCTTCACTTTCCTGGACTTGGAAAAGTACTGCAGGAGAATCATAAGGAGTAGAGGTGTAAGATAAGGATTTTTTTAAACACAAACACTGGGATCGGTATGGGGCTAAAGTTTAGTTTTGGGGGTGGACATGCCTTTTAAGGGACTGACACTATACTGTAAATTGTTTTAGTAACTCCATGCCAAGATGCCTTCTCCTAACATTCAATTCATTCCAGTCTTAGTAGACATATTTCCAGTACATATAATCAGCATTAAAATAGTTCCTGTGAGCCAAACAATCTGTGAAAACATTAATGTGCTTAAAGGTTTATGAGCTGTGAATAGAGTTTGAAAGAATCAAAATGCTATCAAATAGCCAAAGGGTCTGCAGTTTTATATACTGTAGAGTATATTTATTGTACCTAGTCAGATAAAATCTTGGCTATTTATAATGCATCTTTGTAAAGAACCTTAGGGAAACAAAATAGCATTGTAAATATTTTTTTAAATATCTGAGCTATATTCAAAGTTTCCGCTAAAGCAAATCTATTTTTCAAACCAAAGAAATGGTTTAAAAAAGGTATTATGATTAAATGATCTGTGCTATTAGGCTGAGTAAAAGTTGAAAAGTTTTTCAGAAATATGTGTGTTGTACATCACTTCTTTTTACAACTTTTTATATTTTTTACAGAAAACAGTGAGATAAAGGCCACTATGCTATAGCTTTAAACTTCTCTCCTTATTCATACCAAAAAACTTTAATCTCCTGCTTTCTCCCTTGTTTACCTCTGTTGGAACCTGATACAGGTAGTTACAATTGCACAAGCAGGAGTTGTAATTATATGATTGCCTTTACAATACTATTGCAGTAGTTTACTACTGGATGGTATTGTAAGTTGTTTGATCTTACATGTACGACCATATTATAAAATGGCGAAAAGTGTTTTATGCGTTTAGTTCAGCCATTTAAATTCACCAATCTGAGGTGGCGAGAACGCATAATGGACATTTATTAGCTGCCAATGGGTCCATGGAAGGTGTCAGTACATTGTGGAGTGTTTCTCAATAATAATAAGTACCCAGGGGGTGTTAGACTATTTTCCAGAATTTACTGTAATACGATCTGAGATTTCGTTTTTAAGATCTTGACAAAAAATGACAATAATAGTTCTTAATTTCACCCTCTCTGATCTGGTAATGGCAATCACTAGAGACCAATTTCTCTTTTTGCCGGTATACCAGACTTAACGCAATGGTTTATTTGAAGGTATAATAAGTATAATAAGTATTTTATTAATTCTGACTTGTTTGTGTTGATAGACTAGAACTCGAACTTGAACGCTGACTTTTTGGACTCTTCAAACTACAAACTTACAGACTTTTCAAACTCGCTGAATTATCTCTGATGATTATCGAAAATTCGAGGCTTATCGAAATTTTATCCCTTCAAGCAGTTCGTAACCCTCAAATTCGGCGATAACCCTCAAATTAAGCACTCCATAACCCTTGAATGTGGTGTTGCGTAACTCTCGAATGTGATGATAACCCTTGAATGTAGCATTGGGAACCCTCGAACTCCCCATTCACCTCAAAAGCACCCTTTGGTAAACTCAAATAAGGCGGTAACCCTGAATATAGCATTCACTAACTTTAGATTTAGCCATAACCCTCAATTTGTCAATAACCATTAAATGTAGCATTCGCTAACCTCGAAAGTAGCATCGCTAACCCTCAAATATGCCCATAACCCTCGAATGTGATGTTTGGTAACCCTCGAATTCGGTGATAAACCCTCAAAATGTAGCATTGATAACCCTCCAATTTAGCAATAACCCTCGATTCTGAAAATAGCCAGATTGCGGAAAAAAAATTAGTATTTAAACAAGTTTTGGTGATATGTACGTGTTCCCCAGAGTATTTCCCAGGTTCCAGAGCCATGTACAGTAAGTAACTATTTGTCCGCATGCCTTTAATGGGTCTGTTGTTGAACTACACGAACATTTACTGAAATTTAAAAATTTGAAAACCAACTTTAGAAAGTTTATCCATCTCTTCTTTAGAGTCACAGTTCTCCTTATATAATGCCCCCACCCACTTTGTATACATGCCCACCCAATTACAGTGTGTCATCATCAGTGCCATCCTCATTTAGCACATGGAATTCTGAGCAAAAGAATAATAATCCTAATTCATAATCATAATTCATTGATCATCTCTTTTCTGTTTGTTCTAATGTTTGGTCAGATCAGTAGCACTTCCACTATTTGTTATAAGTAATTTTGCCACAGGGTGCTCCCACAGCCCCCCCCCCCTTTGTGTATAATTCTTATTTTTCTCACGCATTTAAGCCAATTCTTTGAATTCTACACTACAGGAGTCAAAAAAATACTTTTGGCATCCTGATGTCTATACAAGATATTGAAAGCAGTTATAATATATCTTTTTGTCAGAAACAGAACTGGTTTCCTTTCAATGTTTTAGTTGTGCCTCTATATTCATTTTCATTTCAAATTATTGGGGGACACATTCTTTTAATACTTTTACCCTTTATTTTTAAAATATTACAAACAAACACAACTTTAATGCCCCACCATACAAATGGCCAATACGCATGTAGTTACTAAGCTCTGGAACTTATTATTGTTAAAAAGATTATATATATTTATCTGTTATATTTCCTAATATTTTTATTTAAAAACAGTCTTTTTTTGCTATGTATTGCCAACAAAATTAAATGTTTAATTAATGATTTCACAAAGCACTTGTTTAAGGGATCACTGAATCCATTGTTGGCCAACAAATAATTGTCCCTTTAAGTAACTACTATTAATGGACATTTCTATATGTAAAACATTAACAGCATACTTCAAGCCAACAAATAATTGTCACTTTAAGTAACTACTATTAATGGACATTTCTATATGTAAAACATTAACAGCATACTTCAATTATAATTAACTATTGGCGCACTGCATAGCACAAGTATGCTTTGCATTAATGTTAATCATTCAAAATGCTTATCGGTTCACTTGTCAAACACATTTCAGGTTTTTATTAGTTATTACAATAATGAAATACACATTAATAAAACATTACTGCATAACAAAGTGAAACATCTAATTAGTTAGTAACAATATCAACACAATAGAACAATATATCTTCTACAACAAATGCCACTTGATAAGTATAAAATATATAGACCTTTATTTATGACATTAAAACATCTAAAACGTTACATACTCACAAATAGTATGACAGCCTTATATCTGTATATTCAGTTAGATCAACTAGAGTTTAGTTCTAGAAGATGTTCCACTAGTCATCTGACTGGCTTTCTTCAGAACCAATCCCGTTCCTTTGCCAAGATGTTGGCATTACAATCTTCAAACGTATGCCTGTTTCCTTAAGATGCAGGTACACGGCCTGACCTGAGGAATTTGCTCTTCTTGTGCTGTGCCATACGTTGGTGCAGCTGCTTTTGGTCTCCCCCACATACAAATCAGAGCATATTGCTGCACTGCGTATAGTCGCTCTCTTATGTTTCAGTATTGGGTCTTTCAGATACATAGCTTGCCTTAGGTGTTGTTTGGTTTTAAGGGCCTTTCAGTTCCAAAACAAAAATTTACTTTTACTTACTAGATAGCTTAGGCTTCAGAGTGCTGCTTGAGGTTAGTGCGCACAAGGCATGACCTCAGTGCGATGCGTGTTGTGGCGTCATCACACTGCAAGTGTTGCGGTGCGGCGGTGTGATGACGTCCTCTTTAAAAAAACAAACACCAGGGAGGATAAGTTTAGCTCTCTGTAAGTTAGCATGGTAAAACAGAGTGGAAACCATAACAAATATCATTTGATGTAGTTTTTAAAACCTGGTTGAATTAAAAACATACATTTTTAAATCATAATTTCAAAAGTATAAATCTAGCGAAGGATGAGATATTAAATCATCCTGATTTATTGTGTATCTCTTAGAAACTTACTGTTCCATCATACATAGGTTAATACTTTTCGAAAAGAAACGTAAGAAAAGTGATGTAAAGTTAACACATTTTTTTTGCTAAGTGAGATAATCATAGATTGTTTAGAATAATTAATTTACTACTTTCCTTAAAGGGCAGTCAGTGCAAATACATATGCTTTTCAGAAAAAAGAGCAGTATTTTTTATCCCAATGACCTTAATCTGCCCATTTAGCATTGTGTCTGTGATAAATAAATGCAACCGAAAAACTGACTTCCTGTTTGCAGGACCCTAGTTGAGACCATTATGGTCTTGCCCTTGACCCAGCGCTGGGTTGATTCAGTTGCTCAGTAGATATCTGAGCATCTTTGACCCATCCAACAGCCAATCAGTAGAAATTCTGTTAGGAACATTCCAAAGATGTGGTGCATCCTGGGAAGAAAAAGGACTGTTAGAAACTAAAATGTCAGCTCAATAATGTCAACAGCAGGGAACAGCAAAGGGTATAAATTCAACTGATTTTTTAAAATGGGAGAGAATATGTAGAATAACTAAGAAGGCATTCACACAACAAACAATTTAACAGATATTTTTATTTCCTGAACTGTCCCTTTAAATTGGTATTTAAAATATTCCAAAGCGTTATGATTATCATCTAGTGAACAAACAATGGGCCTCATTTAACCAGAGCTGAAATCAAGTGCAAGGAAATGTGGCTTCCGGGGGTAAATCTTGAAAGGGATTTAACCCTAGCGTGATTTTAAATAGTAGCGCTAAAGCAAGAGCAAACCCCGGTTAAACACTTGCGCAGTTGCATGGGTGTCTTTCCAAGTACCTGTGCAACCGGTGCAATGAAGTTAAACTCACGCTAACCCATTCAATATTGTTTTCACTAACCCAATGTTTTCACCTTAACAGCACTTTTTTATGTTTATATCAAATGTACTGTATTTTGATGGCATCATGCCACAAGGAACTAGTGCCAGCAAACTGCCATAAAAGGTACCTCCAGCTTTGCTGCAATTCAGTTTTTGGATCAAAATATCTAAAATATACATGTGCAGTAGAAATGGCCAAAACAGTTTTGTTCCGTTTTCGGATTTACGGATCTCGGAAATCCCTAAGATCCGAAGGTCCGAAAATGGAACATACATTTGGGATTTGGAGACTATTTTCAATAACCTCGAACGTTCTGATTATAGAAAAAAGGCTCTGAAGTCCACCGAAGGTAGATGGAATCCCATCTCTAATGTGCAGTAATGTACATAATCTAGAACCAACAATCTGGACCCATAAAATAATAACTGCGGAACAGTAATATCACAACAAATGCAGTTTCGGGGAGATTTACCTAGAGCTGCACTTGCTTTGGGAAAATCTCCTGGAAGAGATTTACCAAAGGTTGGGCGGCTCTGGGTGAGCTCACCTGCACTTAACTGTCGCTGGCATTAAATACTGCGCACAGCCTCTTCTGATACTCGTACAGCCACCACAACTAGGGGTTAAATTTGCACTAACTATCATTAAAAAAAATAACTCTTAACCCAGCACCCGACGTAAATCTCCCTGTTAGTCTTTAAACTATATGTATTGAGTGGCTATTACTGATTTGAAACTAAATAATTAATTATTAATGCTACTTTTTTTTAAAAACGGTTTTAAAAAAATAAAACTTTATACGCACTATAGTTCTCCTTTAATATATGACTTTATAAGAGGTATTTCTAATAAGTAACTGTAATTAAAGTAAATCTTCTGGTATAACATGTAAAACAATTGCTATGATGTTTTATATTAAAAGTGTCCTTTTATCGAAGAAGTCTTACTTCAAATTGTCAGAAAATCTAATATACAGTAGGCAAATGTCAACTTCCCAATGATGGAAATAAGCAATGCATAAATATATATAACCTAAATTATAAAAACTAATTTACAGAGAGTATTTGTCTGAAGCTAGATATTTTGTTGTAAAATGTTAATTTAAATAAAGGAAAAAATTCACACAGTGGTAATTTGTTATACTATTTATATCTGTATGTATCTGTATGTTTACACCTAATTAGATTGTAAGCTGTAGGGGCAGGGACCTTTTCCTTATGTTACATGTTTCAAGCAATTATATATTCGTGATGCACATACTATTTATATATTATGTTGTTTATTTATTGTCCCCCTTGTACATTTTTTTGTATTCTAAGGCAGGGTTCACACTAGGGGGATTTTACCGCAGTGGGAACATCGCAATGCAATGTTGTGCTATGTTCCCCTGTAATATTGCTAGTGATTGTCCATTGATTTCAATGGCACCACTTTGCAATAACGCAGCAAACTGCTGCAAACAGTGTGTTGTATCGCAGCTTGTAGGTGTGAACAGTTCTGCTCACTCCTACGAGCAAAGCGTTTTGGTGCAATGTCAACGATTGCACACAAACACAAATTGTGAACAAGCTCTAATATTGTTCAGCTCTGCATCGCCAAGTGGCGCTATATAAATAAACATATACATACATACATACATACAACACCATAATCATGCTCTGTTACTTAAAGGGACAGTTCAGTGGAAATTATCAATATTTGTTAAGTTGATAGTTTGTGTAATGCCCTCTTAGTTATTCTATATATTCTCCTCCATTTTTAAAAATCATTGATTTCATACCCTTTGCTGTTCCTGCTGTTGACATTAGTGAGCTGACATTTTAGGTTCTAAGGTCCTTCTTCTTCCCAGGATGCACCACATCCTTGGGATGTTCCTAACAGTAGTTTCTACTGATTGGCTGTTGGATGGGTCAAAGATGCTCAGATCTCTACTGAGCAACTGAATCAACCCAGACGCTGGGTCAAGGGCAGACCATAATGGTCTCTACTAGGGTCCTACAAACAGGAAGTCAGTATTTCGGTTGCATTTATTTATATACGACACAATGCTGAATTGGCAGGTTAAGGTCATTGGAATGGAAAAATACTGCTCTTTTTCTGAAAAGCATATTGTATTTGTACTGAACTTCCCTTTAACTACAGTAATTTCAAATTAGTTATATTCAACTGCTAATCCTCATCAGTCTTTCATCCTATACATTGGCATGAAAGTTCAAGGACAACTCATTGAAATCTTGACATCATGAATCTGATTAAAAACCTTTCCCCAATAAGGTAAACATGTCAGTTATCTGAAGGAACAAACAGAGAGGTCACAAGTAAGACAAAGCATGAATAATATATATCCTTTACTTGTCTCATAGGGCATTAAAGAATATAAAATTAGTTTAGGCAGGTTTTATAGTCAAAGACTCAAGTGGTAGATAGAATTAGTACACTTGATATCTACTTCTATGGAAATGGTCTTTCTAAAATTGATGTTTGTATAGCGGTGTAAGAAACCATTCATTAGTTCAGCATGAACCAGACATTCCTTGTGCAGAATACTTAGGTGAATATACTTTAAAGAGTGGCTTTTCTATACGGAATTGATTTTCTTTTAAATCCTTTCACTACTGTGAGATTAGGAGGGACTGTGTTAGATAGTGCTTATAGGATTGGGGTTGAGGAGATATTGGAGGGCCTGGTTGGATAGGGCTTTATAGGAAAGGTGAGATATATGGAGGGCTGGGGTTGGCTGGTAGTGCTTTTATGGATATAGGTTGAAGGGTGAGTGAGATAACGGAGGGCTGGTGGATAGATATAGGATAGGGTGAGATATATGGAGGGGCTGTGTTGGATAGTGCTTATAGGATAGGGTGAGATATATGGAGGGGCTGTGTTGGATAGGCTTATAGGAGGTTGAGTATATGAGGGTGTGTTGGATAGGCTTATAGGATAGGGTGAGATACTATGGAGGGGCTGTTGTTGAATGTGTTTTTAGGATCGGGTGTGAGATATATGGAGGGGTGTGTGGGTCGTGCCTTATAGGATAGGGTGAGATATATGGAGGGGCTGTTGGATAGTGATTATAGGATTAGAGTAAGATATATGGAGGGGCTGGTTGCTAGTGCTATAGGATAGGGTGAGGATTATATTGGAGGGGCTTGTATTGGATAGTGGCTTTATAGGATAGCGGTGAGATATATGGAGGGCTGTGTTGGATAGAGCTTATAGGATAGGGGAGATGAGATATAGGGAGGGGGCTGGTGGATAGTGCTTCTAGGTAGGGTGAGATATATGGAGGGCTGTGTTGGATATGCTTTTATAGGATAGGGTGAGATATAGGAGGGGCGTGGTTGCGATCGTATTTAAGGATAGGTGAGAGATAGGAGGGCTGTGTTGGTGGATAGTGCTTTATAGGATAGGGTGGATATATGGAGGGTGGTTGGATGTGCGTATAGGATAGGGTGAGTATATGTGGGCTGTGGGATAGTGCTTATAGGTAGGGTGAGATATATGGAGGCTGGTTGGATAGCTGCACTTTATAGGTATAGCGGTGAGATATCTGGACTGCGGACGTGTTGGAGAGTGCTTTATTAGGATTGGTGATATATATGGAGGGCCTGGGTTGGATATGGGCCTTTATTATGCATAGGGTACCGAGATAATGGGAGGGGCGTGCTTGCGATAGCGCTTTATAAGATAGGGTGAGATATATGGACCGGGGCTGTGTATAGCTCGGCCTTTATAGGATGGTTGAGATATATGGAGGGCTGTGTTGGATAGTGCTTTATGAGCGAAAGGGTGAAGCTTATGCGAGGGCTGTGTTGCGATAGTGCTTGCTGTATAGGATAAGGTTTGAGATTACGGAGGGCTGTGTGGGATAGTTACTTTATAGGATAGGGTGAGAATATGGAGGGGCTGTGTTGGATAGTGCTTATAGGATAGGGTGAGATATATGGAGGGGCTTGTGTTTGGATAGTGCTTTTATAGGATGGGTGAGATATATGGAGCGAGGGCTGTGTTGGATCGTGCTTATAGGATAGGTGTGAGATATATGGAGGGGCTGTTGAGTGCTTTATAGGATAGGGTGAGAGATATGGGGAGGGGCTTTATTGTGTTGGGTAGTGGCTTTATAGGATAGGGTGGATATATGGAGGGGCTTCCGCGTTGGATAGTGACTTATAGGATAGAGTAAGATATATGGAGGGGCTGGGTTGGATGATAGTGCTTTATAGGATAGGTGAGATATATGGAGGGCTGTGTGGATAGTGCTTTATTAATTAGGGTGGATATATGGGGGCTGTGTTGTGTTGAGATAGTGATTTATAGGATAGGGTGAAGATATATGGAGGGCTGTGTTGCGATAGTGCTTTATAGGATAGGGTGAAGATATATGGAGGGACTGTGTTGGAAGTGCTTTATAGGATAGGGGAGATATATGGAGGGCTGGTGTTGTGTGGATAGGGCTTTATAGGATAGGGTGGTGAGAGTGAGATATATGGCGGGCTGTGTTGGATAGCGTTTATAAGAAGATAGGGTGAGATATATGGAGGGGCTGTGTTAGATCGTTAGGTTAGTGCGTTATAGGCTTTGGGTTGAGATATATGGAGGGCTGTGTTGGGGGATAGTGCTTATAGGAAAGGGGTGAGATATATGGAGGGCTGTTGTTGGATAGTGCTTTCTAGGATAAGGGAGATTTACGGAGGGCTGTGTTGGATGTATACTTTATAGGGTAGGGTGAGATATATGGAGGGGCTGGGTTGGATAGTGCGGTTATTGGGATAGGGTGAAATATATGGAGGGGCTGACGGGCTGTGTTGGATAGTGCTCTTATAGGAGTGGGTTGAGATATATGCGAGGGCTGTGTGTTGGATCGTGCTTTTCGATAGGGTGAGAGATAGGACGGGCTGTGTTGAATAGGGCGTTATAGCGATAGGGTGGGTGAGATATATGGAGTGCGGGCTGTGTTGGGTAGTGCTTGATAGGATAGGGTGAGATATTATGGGAGGGGCTGTTGGATGTGCCTTTATAGGCTAGAAGTAAGATATAGGAGGGGCTGTGTGGGATAGTGCCTTTATAGGATAGGGTGGAGATATATATGGAGGGCTGTGTTGGATAGTGCTTTTACGGATGGGGGTGAGATATATGGAGGGGCTGGTTGGATAGGCTTTATAGGAGAGGGGAGATATATGGAGGGGTGTGTTGGATAGTGGCTTTATAGGATGGGTTGAGAGTATATGGAGGCTGTGTTGGATATGCTTTATAGGATAGGTGAGATATATGGAGGGCTGGTGTTGTGGATAGTGGCTGTTAAGGAGTAGGGTGAGATATATGGAAGGCTGTTGGGATAGTGCTTTATTAGGATAGGGTCGAGATTACGGAGGGCTGTGTTGGATAGTCATTTATAGCATAGGTGAGTATGAGGTGGTTGATAGTTGAGATGGGATAGAGGGCTGGGGATAGTGTATGGATAGATAGATCGGAGGGTGGTGATAGGCTTTAATTAGGATAGGGTGGTATGGAGGTTTATATCTTTATGCTAGTGAGAAAGGGGGGCTGTGTGGATAGTGCGTTATGGATAGGGTGATGACTATCGGGGGCTGTGTTGGATAGTGAGTTTATAGGATAGGGTGAGATATATGGAGGGCTGTGTTGGATAGTGCTTTATAGGACTGGGTGAGAAGTATAGGAGGGGGGGTGTGTTGGATAGTGCTGTTAAGGCTAGGGTGAGATATATGGACGGGTGGCTGTGTGGATAGTGCTTTATAGGATAGGAGTAGAGAGATATATGAGGGCGTTGGGATAGTGCTTATAGGATGAGGTAGGATAATGAGGGGCTGTGTGGAGTTTAGTGCTTTATAGGATAGGGTGTAGATGATATATGGAGGGTGGTGGGTGCTATAATGGTGGTATTGGAGTATTGGTGCCTTAGATAGGTAGCCCTGGAGGTGTGGATAGAGTGAGAGTGAGAAATGAGTTGGGAGGCTTGATAGCTGTGGTAGTCAGTATGGTCGGTTGATTCTGGTACTGTAGGGACGTAGCGTATGGGGCAAGCCTGAGGTACGTTTCGTACGTGTGTAGGAGTGGTCTGTGTTGGATAGTGATTTATGGATAGGGTAGTATATGGAGGGCTGTGGTTGTATAGTGCCTTTATAGGATAGGGTGAGGGATATTATGGAGGGCTGTGTTGGGATAGTGCTTTATAGGAAGGGTGAGAATATGGAGGGCTGTGTGGGATAGTGCTTTATAGGATAGGGTGAGATATAGAGGGGTGTATGGATAGTGCTTTAAGGATTAGGGTAGTTATGGGGGCTGTGTGGGATAGTGCCTTTAAGGACAGGGTGAGATATATGGGGGGCTGTGTTTGGATAGGCTTTAAGGATGGGTGAGATATATGGCGCTGAGGGCTGTTGTTGGATAGTGCTTTATAGATAGGGTGAGATATATGGAGGGGCTGGGTTGGATAGTGCTGTTATAGGATAGGGTGAGAGGATCTTGGAGGGCTTGTGTTGGATAGTGCTTATAGGAAAGGTGGTGGAGAACTAGGGAGGGGCGTGTGTTGAATAGCTGCATTTATGAGGATAGGGTGATTAGTATGGAGGGCTGTGTTGGATTAGTTGGCTTTATAGGATAGGGGATGAGATATATGGAGGTGCGTGTTGGATAGTTATAGTATAAGCGAAAGCAGTTTGAAACTGGACCTTTGCGTGATGGGAAACAGTGTTCTTGGCAGAGAGGCATTGGCATTAGAGAAGCGAGAATAGAAATGAATGAGCGGGCAGCAGAGTTGAGATGGATTGAGAAGCGGGTGCAGGCGGTTGTTTGGTAAACACACAGGGTGTGTTGCAAGGTAGTCTAGCCGGATTGTTAGGGGCATGGGCCAGATTTTGTAGACTGTACATCAGAGAGAAAGGGTTTTTGATGGAGGCGACAGAGAGTTGGCAAGTGAATTGACATGGTGTTTAAAGGTAGATCAGACTCTAGCGTTATTCCCAGGCAGCGGACATGAGGAGATGGGGATATGGTGTGTTGTTAATATCAATTGTAAGCTAGGGAGGGGAACAGATCGTGAGGGTGGGAAAAGGACAAGTTCAGTCTTGTCCAGGTTTGATATTGAGGAAGCGGTGAGAGACATGAAGGCAGGATGGCTCTAGGCAGTCGGGGACCGGGATGTCAGTGTAGGGGATCGGGGCAGAGAGATTGTAAATTGGGTATCATCGCATACAGGTGATACTGGACCCAAATGAACTAATGAGTGTCCAAGGCCATGGGTGCAGATGGAAAAAAGAAGAGGTCCGAGTACCCAGCCTTGTGGACCCCACAGGGGAGGGGCGAGGAGGTGGAGCTAGTTTCAGAGTGAAAAACACTAAAGGTCCTACCAGAGAGATAGGAGGTAAGCATGAAAGTGCAGTGCCTGCGATACCTAAGAAGGCCAGGATCTGAAGAGTAGAGGGTGGATCAACAGTATCAAAAGCCAGAGGACAGATCAAGAAGAATGAGCAAAGAGTAGTGACCTTTAGATTTAGCCACAAGTAATCATTGGTCACTTTAGTGAGGGAATATGTGTAAAGGTTCTCATTCATCCAAGGTCGTGGTATATTTGTAATAGATTATCCGGTCATGGTTATCTGTAATATTCAATATCCAGGTCATGGTATATCTGTAATATTCATCCTCCAGGTCATGGTATATCTGTAATATTCATTCATCCAGGTCATGGTATATTTGTATATTCATTAATCCAGGTCATGGTATATCTGTTGTATCAATTAGATCAATGGACTGAAGATTAGTTCTCAAGAACTAAACTAAAATTCAAGTCCAGTTGTGATCTAATTAAATATAACGATATTTAGTGAGGGCAGTGTCTGGGTTCTCTCGCTGTGTCTGGGTCGCGTGCATGTTCTGGGTTCTCTCAAATTGTCTGGGTTCTCTCGATGTGGTCTGGGTTCTCTCAAGGTGCCTGGGTTCTCTTGAGGTGTCTGGGTTCTCTCGTTGGGTTGGGTTCTCTCAAATTGTATGGGTTCTCAAAGGGTGTCTGGGTTCTATTGAGGTGTTGGGTTCTCTCAGGTGTCTGGTTCCTCTCGAGGTGTCTGGGTTCTCTCGAGGGTCTGGGTTCTCTCGAGGTGTCTAGGTTCTCTCGAGTTGTCTGGGTTCTCTCGAGGTTGTCTGGGTTCTCTGGGGGTTCTCGGGTCTGGGTCGGGGTTCTCTCAAATTGTCTGGGTTCTTTCAGGGTGTCTGGGTTCTCTTGACGTGTCTGGGTTCTTCTCGAGGTGTCTGGGTTCTCTCAAGGTTTGGGTTCTCTCGAGGGTCTAGGTTCTCTCGAGGTGTCTGGGTTCTGATGGCTGTGTAGGTTCTCTCGTGGTGTCTGAGTTCTCTCGCTGTGTCTGGTTCTCTCGAGGTGTCTGGGTTTCTCAAGGTGTCTGGGTTCTCTCGAGGTGGTCTGTCTTCGAGGGTGGGTTCTCTCGCTGTGTCTAGGTCTCCTCGTGGTGTCTGAGTTCTCTCGCTGTGTCTGGGTTCTTCGAGGGTGTCTGGGTTATCTCAGGTTGTTGGGTTCTCTCGCTGTGTCAGGGTTCTCTCAAATTGTCTGGGTCTTCAGGGTGTCTGGTTCTCTGTGAGGTGGTCGGTCTCGAGGGTCATGGGTTCTTCAAGGTGTCTGGGTTCTTCGAGGTGTCTAGGTTCTCTCGAGGTGTCTGGGTTCTTCTGCTGTGTACTAGGTTCTCTCGTGGTGTTGTCTGAGTTCTCTCAAGGTGTCTGGGTTCTCTCGAGGTGTCTGGGTTCTCTCGAGGTGTCTGGGTTCTGTCGCTGTGTCTGGGTTCTCTCAAATTGTCTGGGTTCTCTTGAAGTGTCTGGGTTCTCTTGAGGTGTCTGGGTTCTCTCGAGGTCTCTGGGTTCTCTCGAGGTGTCTTGGTTCTCTCAATGTGTCTGGGTTCTCTCAATGTGTCTGGGTTCTCTCGTTGTGTCTGGGTTCTCTCGAGGTGTTTGGGTTTTCTCAATGTGTCTGGGTTCTCTTGAGGTGTCAGGGTTCTCTCGCCCTCTCTCCTGCACTGCTGAGTTGTTTGTTCTGGATGTTTGGTATGGCAATGCATCCTTTGAGTGATGAGAGGTAAATTGTGTCCAACAAACACCTGGGAGGAGAAAAGACAACAAGAGAGCTGCCAGGATCCAGGAATAGGTTCTATAAATAGGGGTGAGACCCCTTTCCCCATACACTAGATACACAGCCCTATTTATCGTGTGGAGTGGGAAGGGACGTTAGGAGTCGTACAGAATGGGATTTCCTAAAAGTTCGGCTCTGATACCCTCCCCCATCATAGCTTTGGGTATTGCCACGTGACGTTGTTTTGCTCAGATGCAGGTGTCCATACACGCTAAGATCTTGTTTCTATGATATTGAGACATCCTGATGTTATTAAATGGTTAGAAAGACAATTCGTAAGATATTTACTGCCAGATCATCACAGAGACTCGCTTAGCACAGAGCCATTTAATACCAAATACTCTTTCATTCTGAACCAGCTTGTAACTCAGATACAGTTCCCATTGAAGGGCACAGAAGCCCCTCTAATTGCACCTCACAATGCACCCCCCAGACTTACTGATGGAGCACAGTAGAAAGGGTAAATAAAAACAAATCATGTCGTGTTACTATGAAGGGAGAATTCCCATTTCTACTGCTGTAACCTGGGTCAGGGCGGGATGATCACAGGGCTGGCATGTTGGGTTTTCCCCTATGAAGGCTCCTGTGTTTTATCAGCACATTTCAGGACTTGCGATGTGAGGTGGGGAACAGCCTCAAGAACGATTCAATTTCATGGGACAAATGGTGGAAAAATAAATGAGAAACGTGAGAGCGAAACCAGAGTGGCCACATTAGAGAGGAGACGGTCCGTGAACCCTGCCAGATTGGTACTACAAAGGGGCACTTGTGAAGGGAGCTCAGCCACGAGTCATCAGAATAATGTACTGCATGTGGGGCAAGAAGGTTTTCACATTGGAAACACAGGCCAATGGCTTTAAAAAATCATCTACCTGTTGATGCGGTCCCAGCACATGATGCAATAGGCCAAGTTAGGTCACTTTACATCAAATAACACAAAGTGCCGCCTGTAATGATAAAATAAATTGCTGCTATTGTACTTTGTAACTGTAAGAAACTTACACATATATACAGGGTAAATTCAAGTCACACACTGAACACTGTCACACACTGAACACCTGTCACACACTGAACACCTGTCACACACTGAACACCTGTCACACACTGAACACTGTCACACACTGAACAGCTGTCACACACTGAACACTTGTCACACACTGAACACTGTCACACACTGAACAGCTGTCACACACTGAACACTGTCACACACTGAACACTGTCACACACTGAACACCTATCACACACTGAACACCTGTCACACACTGAACACTGTCACACACTGAACACCTGTCACACACTGAACACCTGTCACACACTGAACACTGTCACACACTGAACAGCTGTCACACACTGAACACTTGTCACACACTGAACAGCTGTCACACACTGAACAGCTGTCACACACTGAACACCTGTCACACACTGAACACCTGTCACACACTGAACACTTGTCACACACTGAACACTTGTCACACCCTGAACACCTGTCACACACTGAACACTTGTCACACACTGAACACTTGTCACACACTGAACACTTGTCACACACTGAACACCTGTCACACCCTGAACACCTGTCACACACTGAACCACTGTCACACACTGAAACACTTGTCACACACTGAAATCACTATGTCAACACCCTGAACACCTGTCACACACTGAACACTTGTCACACACTGAAACACTGTGTCAACACACTGTCACACACCTGAACAGTCCACAAACAACTGACACAACACTTGTCACACACTAAAACACCTTGCACACTGAACACCTGTACACACAACTTGCACACACAACTGTCACACACTGAACACTTGTCACACCAACACCTGTCACACCTGAAACCTGTCAACACACACACCCTGGAACACTTGCCACACACTAAACACTTGTCACACACTGAACACCTGTACACACATGAACACTGTCAACCCTGAACAGCTGTCACACAACTGAACACTTCACAACTGAACCCTGTCACACACTGCAACACCTGTCACAACCTGAACAGCGTCACACACTGAACACTTCGCACACTGTGAACACTGTCACACACTGACACCTGTCACACCTGAACACTGTCACACACTGAACATTGTAACACACTGGAACACCTGTCACACACTGAACACTTGTCACACATGACACTGTCACCCCTGAACACCTGTCACACACTGAACACCTGTCCACACACTGAACACCTGTCACACACTGACACACACTGTCAACACACACTGAACACTTGTCACAAACTGAACACTGTCACACACTGAACACTGTCCACACACTGAAACACTGTCACACACTAACACTTGTCACAACTGAACACCTGTCCACACCCACTGAACTGAACACCTGTAAACAACTGAACACCTGTCCACACTGAACTGAACACCTCTCAACACTGAACACTGTCACACACTGAACTGAACACCTGTCAACCACTGAACACCGTCACACATGAACTGAAACCGTCACACCTGAACACCTGTCACACACGAACTGAACACATGTTCCACACTGAAACACCTGTCACACACTGGAAACACCTGTCACACACTGAACACCTTTCACACACTGAACACTGTCACACCACTGAACACTTGTCACCACTGAACCACTGTCACACACTCGAACAGCTGTCACACACTGAACACTTGTTCACACACTGAACAACTGTCACACACTAAACTGTCACCACACTGAACAACTTGTCACACACTGAACACCTGGTCACACACTGAACACACATGTCACACACACTGACAACACTTGTCACACACGAAACACTGTCACACACTGAACCACCTGTCACACACTGAACACACTGTCACAAAGAATGTCACCCTGAACACCTGCACACCATGAAACAGCTGTCACACACGAACACTGTCACACACTGAAAACACTTGTCACCACTGAACACCTGTCACACACTGACACCTGTCCACACCCGACAGCGTACACACTGAAACACTTTTCACACATGAACACTGTCCACATGAACACACCGTTCACCCCCACACCTGAACAGCTGTCACACACTGAACACTTTTCACACACTGAACACTGTCACACACTGAACACCTGTCACACCCTGAACAGCTGTCACACACTGAACACTTGTCACACACTGAACACCAACACTGAACACTTGTCACACACTGAACACTGTCACACCAACTGAACACCTGTCACACACATGAACACCTGTCACACACTGAAACTGTCACACACTGAACACTTGTCACACAACTGAACACTGTCAACACTGAACACCTGACACCTTGAACAAGTCAACCCACTGACCACTTCACCACAATCTGTCACACACTGAACACCTGTCACACACTGAACTGAACACCTGTCACACACTGAACACCTGTCACACAATGCAAACCTGTCCCACACTGAACATGAAACACTGTCACACACTGAACACCTGTCACACACTGAACTGAACACCTGTCACACACTGAACACCTGTCCACACTGAACTGAACACATGTCCCACACTGAACACCTGTCACACACTGAACACCTGTCACACACTGAACACTTGTCACACCCTAAACACCTATCACACACTAAACACTTGTCACACACTGAACACCTGTCACACACTGAACACTTATCACACCCTGAACACCTATCACACACTAACATGTCACACCTGAACACCGGTCACACACTGAACACCTGTCACACACAGAACTGAACACCTGTCACACACTGAACACCTGTCACACACTAAACACTTGTCACACTGAACACACCTGTCACACAAATGAACACTTGTCAACCCTGAACCTATCACACACTAAACACGTTACACACTGAACACCTGCACACTGAACACTGTCACACACTGAACACCTGTCCACACTAAACACTTGTCACACACTGAAACACTGTCACACACGAAACACCTATCACACCTAAACACTGTTCACACCATGAACACTTGTACACACACTGAACACTTGTCACACACTGAACACCGTACACACTAAACACTGTCACACACTGAACAACTGTCACACACTGAACCATCTGTTCACACACTGAAAACACTGTCACACACTAAACACTTGTCACACACTGAACACCTGTCACACACTAACACTGTCACACAAGACACTGTACACACTGAACACTTGTTCCACACTGACCACTGTCACACACTAAACACTTGTCAGCACACTGAACACCGTCACACACTGAACATTTGTCACACATTGAACATGTCACACACTGAACACTGTACACACATGAACACCTGTCACAACTAAACCTTGTCAACATCACTGAACACTGTCACACCCTGAACACCTGTCACACACTAAACACTTGTCACACACTGAACACTTGTCACACACCGAACACTTGTCACACACTGAACACCTGTCACACACTAAACACTTGTCACACACTGAACACCTGTCACATACACTGAACACCTGTCACACACTGAACACTGTCACACACTAAACACTTGTCACACACTGAACACCTGTCACACACTAAACACTTGTCACACACTGAACACTTGTCACACACTGAACACTTGTCAAAACTAAACACCTGTCACACACTAAACACTGTCACACACGAACACCTCCAACCTGAACACCTATTCACACACTAAACACTTGTCAACACACTGAACACTGTCCACATGACACCTGTCACACACTGAACACCTGTCACACACTAAACACTTGTCACACACTGAACACCTGTCACACACTGAACACCTGTCACACACTGAACACTTGTCACACCCTGAACACCTATCAACACACTAAACACTTATCACACCTGAACCCACTGTCACACACTGAACACCTGTCACACAATAAATACTTGTCACTCACTAAACACTTGTCACACACTGAACACTTGTCACACACTGAACACCTGTCACACACTGAACACTTTTCACACACTGAATACTTGTCACTCACTAAACACTTGTCACACACTGAACACTTGTCACACACTGAACCACTGTCACACAGACCTGAACACCGTACACACTGAACACCTGTCACCACACTGAACACTGTCCACACCACTGAACACCTGTCACACACAGAACACTTGTCACCACTGAAATTGTCACACACTGAACACTTTTCACACGAACATTGTCACACACTGAACACTTGTCACACACTGAACACCTGCACCACACTGAACACCTCACACACTGAACACTTGTCACACACTGAACACCTGTCCCACACTGAACACTTTTCACACAACTGAACACCTGTCACGCACTGAACACTTCTCAAACACTAAATACCTGTCACACCCTGAACACCTGTCACACACTGAACACTTGTCACACACTGAACACCTGTCACACACTGAACACTTGTCACACACTGAACACCTGTCACACACTGAACACCCTAACCCTAACCCTAACCTAAACCCTAACCCTAACCCTAACCCTAACCCTAAACCCTAACCCTAATCCTAACCCTAACCCTAACCCTACCCGTTACTGCCAGGGGGTGCTACTAATTACTGTCAGGGGGTGCTAATACTGAAAATCAGGGTGCTACTAATTACTGTTAGGGGGAGCTAAAACTTACAATTGGGGGTGCAACTAATTACTGCCAGGGGGTGATATTTATTACTATCAAGGGTGCTAACAAATACTATCAGAGATGCTTATAATTACTTTCAAAGGGTGCAAATAATCACTGTCAGGGGTGCTATCTATTATTATTAGTGTGTGCTAATACCTAAATAATTACTAACAAGGGTGCTAATTATTAGTATCAGGGAGTAATAATAATACCATGAGGATGCTAATAGCTTCTGCCAGGGGGTGCTAATTATTACTACCAGGAGTGCTATTTATTGCTGTCAGGGGGTGCTGATAATTACCATCAGGGGTGCTAATAATTACTGCCATGGGTGTTAATAATTACTTCCAGAGGGTGCTAATAATTACTGTCAGGGGTATTGATAATTACTGCCAGGGGCTGCTAATAATTATTGTGAGGAGGTACTGATAATTACAGTCAGGGGTGACTATAATTACTATGAGTGGGTGCTGTTATGTGGAAGTCCCTGGCCCTTTGCTTTTATATGGAGGTCCCTGACCCCTTTCTGTTATATGGAGGTCCCTGACTCCTTTCCTTTATATGGAGGTTCCTGGCCCCTTACTGTTATATGGAGGTCCCTGACTCCTTGTTGTTATATGGAGGTCGATGATCCCTTGCTGTTATACAGAGGTATAGTATAGTATAATATTTGAGGTTGAATAAAGACATATGTCCATCCAGTCCAACCCATCTAGCAATATCCTCATTTCCTGCCTAACTGTTGATCCAGAGGAAGGAAAAAAAAACACCAAATTTATGAAGGGGGTAAAAATTCCTTTTTTTTAAAAACTGAACAGCGAACCTGCCATAACAACGTCCACTGGAAGACAGTTCCATAGCTTTACCGTTCTCACAGTGAAAAACCCTTTCCCTACTTGAAACCTAAATCTTTTTTCTAATGGGATGTCCATGTGTCCTCTGACATTCTCTATTGGTAAACAATGCCCCAGATAGTTTATTGTATGGCCCGTTAATGGATTTATACACAGTAATCATATCCCCACGTGAGCACCTTTGCTCCAGCGTACATAATTGCAACTTTTACAGTCTCTCTTCATATTCAATCCCCTTATTAATTTAGTTGCCCTTCTCTGACCCCTTTCCATTTCCAAGATGTCATTTTTGTACACAGGATTCCAAAATTGCACTGCATTTTCCAAATGAGGCCTTACCAATGCTTTGTAAAGAGGGAGAATTAAATTTTCCTCCCTTGAATCCATACCTCGCTTTATACAAGACAATACCATGCTGGCTGTGGCTGTTGCCACCTGGCACTGCTTGCTACCTTTAAGTTTATTATCCACCAAAACTCCAAGATCCCTTTCCAACAGGGATTCACTTAACACAGAGCCATTGATAGTATAAGCAGCATAAGTCCAAAATGCATCACCTTACATTTATTAACATTGAATCTCATCTGCCACTTAGCAGCCTAATGTGACAATCTATCTAGATCCCCCTGTAAGATTGCACATCATCTGTTGCTTTTAATGGTCATCAGAGCTTTTTCTCATCTGCAAACACAGAAACCTTGCTGACATTACCCACTTCCAAATCATTCATAAATAGATTATATAGAAGTGGCCCCAACACAGAACCCTGTGGCACCCCACTTAGCACTTTAGTCCATAATGATGAAGCCCCATTAACAGCTACTCTCTGCATCCTATTCATTAACCAATTTTCTATACATGTACAAATGTGACTCCCCAGACCAACAGACCTTAGCTTATAAATTAGTCGCCTATGGGGGACTGTATCAAAAGCCTTTGCAAAATCCAAGTAAACTACATCTACTGCTATGTCAGAGTCTAAATTTCTACTCACTTCCTCATAAAAGCCAAGCAAGTTAGTTTGACAAGATCTATTCCTCCTAAATCCATACTGGTTTCTACTTATAATGTCAGTCCTTGAAACATACTCTAGAACATGTTCCCTTATTTAACTTTCCAGGATCTTCCCCACCACTGTTAAACAACTTCCCCACCAGCAATGTCAGCAAACTTCCCACCAGAGTTATAACAACTTGCTGTTATATGGAGGTCCCTGACCCCTTGCTGTTATATGGAGGTTCCTGACTCCTTGTTGTTATATGGAGGTCCCTGACCCCCTGCTGTTATATGGAGGTCCCTGAACCCTTGCTGTTATATGGAGGTCCCTGACTCCTTGCTGTTATGTGGAGGTCCCTGACTCCTTGTTGTTATATGGAGGTCCCTGCCCCCCTGCTGTTATATGGAGGTCCCTGAACCCTTGCTGTTATATGGAGGTCCCTGACTCCTTGCTGTTGTATGGAGGTCCCCGACCCCTTGCTGTCATATGGAGGTCCCTGACAACTTGCTGTTATATGGAGGTCCCTGACTCCATGTTGTTATATGGAGGTCAATGATTCCTTGCTGTTTTGTGGAGGTCCCTGACTCCTTGCTGTTATATGGAAGTCCCTGACCCCTTCAAACAACCCCCCTGTCCTAGCAGACCATTACCTCATGACACAACTTAACCCTGCCTGCAGACCATACCTCTGACAACAACCCCCCTGTCATGCAGACCATTACCTCTGTACAAAACAACCCACTGTTCCTGCAGACCATTATATCTCTGTCCAACAACCCCCTGTCTGCAGGACATACCTCTTGCACAACAACCCCTGTCCTGCAGACCATTACTCTGCACAACAACCCTTAGCCCTGCAGACCAGTTCCTCTGATATACCAAACCCCCCTGCCTGCAGACCATCACCTCTCGACAAACAACCCCCTGTCCTGCCGACCATCCACTCTGACAAACAACCCCCCTGTCCTGACAGACCATTTACCTACGCCTACAACAAAACCCTGTACCTGCAGGACCATTACCCGGCAAACAACCCCATGTCCTGCCAGACATTACCTCTAGTTCTGACAACAAACCCCCTGTCCTTGCAAGACCATTACTCGCGGTACAACAACCCCCTGTCCTGCAGACCAGTACCTCCTGTACAACAACCCCCTGTCCCGGACAGGACCATCACCTCTGTACAAAACAACCCCCTGTCCTGCGACATCACTCTGCCCAACAACCCCTGTCCTGGAATCAGACCATCCACCTCGCAACCAAAAAACCACCCCCTGCCTGCCGACCATCACCCATCGGCACCAACAACCCCCGGTCCTTGCAGGACAAAACCCTCGGCAACAATTATGTACTGTCAAAACAATCAAAAACACCCCGAGATAGAAGAATAAGCCACACCCGCCCCACCCAGATCCAAATTGTCAGCCCAGACAAGAAGTCTAATGAAACATCTTCCAATCAAACACATAGATGCCGCTCATAACGCTTTGATTTCACAGCTTTGGTTTCCTATTTCCTCCTTGACTCTTCTGCGAGGGGCCTCTGCGACATCTACACAGCTGCCATTTTCGCGTATTTTCTTCAGGGAATTTCCTAACTACGTTTTTTTGCAGCCACCTCCCCTCAGCTTTTATCGGTCAGGTGTGTGTAGCGTCTGTCACGAAGAGGAGCCCGGCCGACGAACGGTCATTCAGGAAAGATAATGAAAATTTCCCTTGGCCGTGGTATCTCCCTATAGGATGGAGTCGGCGTCCGACGGTCGGGAAACACACATTGAAAATGACAGGCACGATCTTGTAGCGCAAACTGCCTGCTTTTCCCCCGGAAGTGGCAAATATACATATTACTACAACATTCTCTATCTGACACCCATATACCTATCTCTTCAACTTTAGGCCTATCTCAGCCCCATGGTCCCCTCCTCATTCTCAGTCACCCACAGGCCCCATTTACTTATTCCTAAGACTACCGCCCCATCGCAGAGTAGCACCCCCCCATTCCCCCCACCCCCACCCCCATAAGTCCATCAGTATTACACTCCACCTGTCTGAGCCCTCTGGATAACACTTCTGACACACACAGAGTACTAATGGAATATAAATTTTAATTCAGCGGCTACTCCGCATGTATTCATTGCCTGGCTGACATCACTATGTCCTGGCCGCCAGACGCTAAGTGAGAGACAGTGACAGCCCTGAGTAGTACTTCAGCCGAGGTGAGAATTGACTCCTGTGCATGTCAGGAAGTGTTATCCAGGGGGGGTCTCCAGCGCAGGCAAGTTATGATTAAGTGACATACACTGAACCTGACTGTACCTGGGGGGACAATTTTTATTTTTTATTTTTTTGGAAATGGCCAAATAGAGGATTGATGCCCCTATTGATGCTCGCCATCCGAAGTTTCTGCACTCACACAGCCTCATTAGAAGGATGGCCCGGGCTGGTGTTTATAAATTAGAGAAAAAGACGGAGCGCGAATGTTGCTTTATAGTTTGATTAGAGGGCGAATCTAAGAAACCCATTCCTCTGTATTGAAGGCTCTTAATTCATATAGGGATTGTTAATGGCACGAGACACAGTCATAGTTATTTGGTCGTGTGCATAGAGATAGACGCAACACAGATCTAAACCTGGTTCAGAGAAGGATTCTCTGAGATCTTTCTGGAACTTACTGAAAGGAAATTCAACAGTGCAGCTATTTTCATATCCGTTAGCCATGGCAATGAGAATTCTGGGGTACCAAGCTTAATGATAAGAAGTTTGCAAACCTTTGCCACAGTAGTAAAATAATAATCCTCGAACGCAATCGAATTTCAAAATTCCTGAATTGGACTGTTGTTTTTTTAAAGGGTATCTGCTCAATTTCACAACATTTTATATAGTGTAAACCCTCAAAATTTTATATAGTTGTAACCCTAAAAATTTTTTAGTTAACCCTCAAAATGTTATATAGTGATACCCTCAAAGTCTATATAAGTGTACCCTCAAAATTTATATATCGTGAACCCTCAAAATTTTATATGTGTAACACCTCAAATTTTATATAGCTGGTAAACCCTCAAAATGTTTATATAGTGTAACCCTCAAATGTGTATATAGTGTAACCCCCCCCGACCCTAAACTATAGGGTTGTTTTAACTTTTTTATATGCCCGCGGAATAACTAATTCCATCAGTTGTTCCAGGAGATGTAGGCACAATATCGCTTTTCAACCTACAAGGGCCTCCTTTCTTACTTGTGCTAAAATGTATTTATTTGCAGAAGTCCGGGCTGATACTATTTGAATGTGAACAGAGAAAGTTAGCCTTGCATTGTCCAAAAATAGACTATCCACCTTCGATTCACGGCCTCTGCCTCTAATCTACGCTACTTCAGAGATGGAGTAATGGCCGGACTGGCAGCTGCTTTTGGTGATTGGCTAGAGTCAGCCAACCCCAGAAATGCCTGCAGAGTTAGGTAGAGGGAAGGCGGAGGGTCAGGTAGTACTATTCTAGCGTTTAAGAACAAGATCCGAATCTTTTTTTTTTTTAAATAAATGTCGGCAGACACGTGGGATTTGGAATCCTCAGGGAGGACAAGGAAGAAAGGGCAGTGGATTACATTTAGAAAGGCTCCTATTCTGCTTTCAGAAAAAGGGGAAATAAAGATTTTTTACACAGTGGGTCAAATTTTAGTTCAGGGGGTAGGCTCATGCCCTTTAAGATTATGAAGCATTGATACTGTGTTCTCGCAGACCAAGTTCCTCGGCCAGAATTTTGGATTTTTAACACACCGATTTAGCTATATACTGTAACATAAACAGCCGATGAGTTAATAGCTTATCACTCTATGCTGATTAAGGGTCTCTAGCACACTCTAAGCATATGGCCTAGGTTGCTTATGTCCCATGCCTATTGTCTGATCTCACTGCTCTTGGTCATCTAAGGCTTAGTGCTTACCAGAGGTTATTTTTTAACTAAGAGTGTGAATAAGCTCGATCAACGTCCTTGAAATTACTCGTCCCTGCCCACATTTAATGGGAAAGTTTATTGGAGATATTTCCATTCTGTTAAAGGCCTGCATTCCACATGTCTTAAATGATCCCCAATATAAATTCTATTGTTCTATTAGAATGTGGGTTAGAATTATTGTAATTATACGCTACTGTTTCATCGAGAATGTTTCTTGTGGTCACATTATAAGATTTTCCGGGTTTCTCACGACACTACGGTTTAGTTGCATTGCTGTGGTCATGGTGTGTTCTGGGTTTCTTGGGCTATGTAGAGTTAGCAGATACTCTGTGGGAATTTTTGCTTCTCTCTCCATCATAACCACATGTGGTACGTGGTTCGAAGCCACCTAGACCTCAGAGGCAGACGCAATGGAATCCAAGAGTAAAGTTGGGACTCTGCCCCCATTAAGCCAGAGGAACTGACTCAATTCCAGATACTTAGAATAATCAGTGATTCACACTAAGCTCTACTAATAATACCCTCTCCCTTTATAATTAATTTCTAAATTTCACCCATGTCTCGTAAAGTGGGTACACACATGAAAGATCTTTGAAAACGACAGACAAAATCTGCAAGATCCTGTACCTGTCATATTTTCAAGATCGGATACACACAGTCACGGGTGTTCTCCACGGTATGCACAGCTTAACCCAGCATAGACCGCTGTGAGGGAAATTAACGGTTCTTTCCCTAACAACCCTTATGTGATTTTGCCTCTAACCTGGGGGGAGTAAATAAGACTGAACACACCCCTACACTATTGGTTGGTGTATTAAAGAGAACAATTCACTACAATGACACTAATGTGTTTTTCTTCCCTAACACGGGTGGCTATATTAAAGTAGAACATTCACCTAATGCACTAACAATGTGTTTTCTCGCCCCTTAAAACATGGGTGGTGATATAAAAGTAGAACAGTGCACGTAATGCACAATGTTTTCTTCCCTAACTGGGGTGTGTATTAAACGTAGAACATTCACTAATGTCAACTAATGTGTTTCTAGCCCCTTACACGGGTGGGATTATTGAGTAAATCATTCAACTATACACTAAATGTGTTTTGCCCCAAAACTGGGTGCGGAGTAATAAGGAAAAATGTGAAAGATAAAATGTGGTAATGGAGAACGTGTTTCAGTAGTAATGGTTACCTGTACCTAGAAATGCGTAGAATAAATGTGGAATGGGGGAAGGCCTCTTGACCATTATCTATCAGTAGTAGTTGAGTATGAGGATAAATGTGGATGGACAAAAATGGTTCTCTTACCCTAGCTATCGTAGTAGTGGTGAGATAAATGGGTGGATAAATGGTCTCTACCCCTAGATAATTACAGAGTAATTGTCCTGGATCAAGTAATGGTTAGAAGATAAATGTTGAATGGAAGAATAGTATCCTGACCAATGGATATTACAGTAGTAAGACACCCTGGATCTATATGGAGAGAAAAGGTTTAATGAGGAAGGTCTACTCGACCTTGGATATACAGTATTAATGGATACATGATCTAGTAATGGTCAAAATAAATGTGGAATGGTGAATGGTTATGACCCTGTAAATATATTATAAAGTAGTAATGAATACACTGGATTGTAATGTAGAGATCAATGTCGGATTGGACAATCTAGACCTGGAATACAGTATTAATGGTACCTGGTCTAGTAAATGTGGATTGTGATTGGAAACTGGAAATGGTCTAGACCCTGTATATATATGTATATTGAATAAAACTTATTGATCAGACCCAGGCAGTGCCACGTGCAGACTTACTTATAATTATATATATATATATATATAATAATATATTATATATATATATATGATTATATATATATATATAATAATATTAGTAGTAATGATACCTGGTCTATAGTGTTCCTGTACTAGTAGGGACAGTCTCAGACTTGGATATACAGTAGTGGTTACCTGGATCTAACTATGGTACCTCGGATCTAGTAATCACACACAACTTGGTGGATCTATACTGGTTAGAGATAAATGTGGATGGAGGATGGTCTCGGGCCCTGCATCATATATATAGTAGTAAATGGCCACATGCCTGGATACATAATGGTAGAGATAAATAAGATGGGGACTGTTCTCTCAACTCTGTATAATATATTAGTAATGATACCAGGATCTAATATGGGACCTGGATCTAGAAAATGGGTTAAGAGATAAATGTGTATGTCGATGGTCTCGGGCCCTGCATATATATAGTTATTAATTGGCACGCTGGATTACAGTAATGGTAGAGATAAAATAAGGATGGGAATGTTCTACTCACTCTATATAATTAGTAGTATGATACCGTGGAATTTAATAATGGTTAACTGGTCTAGAAATGGTTAGAGATATAAATGTGGATGGTGGGACAGACTCAGACCTGAATATACAGACAGAAGTAATGGGTACCTTGATCTGTAAACTGGTAGAGACAATTGGAATGGAGGATGCGTTCTCTGATCATGGATAATACCTAAGTTAATGGTGCTGGAATCTAGTAATGGTACCTGGATCTATGGTACCTGTGATCTGTAATGAGGGTAGAGACAAATTTTGGATGGGACAGGATGTGTCTCTGGACCATGTATACAGGTAGTAGCGTACCTTATTAGTAAATGGCACCTGGATCAGTAATGGTAGAGACAAATTGATGGAGGAGGTCCTTGACCATGGATATACAGTAAGTAATGGTACCGGATCTTGTATGGTACCTGGATCTAGTAATGGAGACAAAATGGATGAGAGGGATGAGTCTATTATCATGGATATATTTACAGTAGTAATGTACCTGATCTAGTAATGGTACCTGGTATCTAGTATAGGAGTAGAGACAAAAATTGGATGGAGGACGGTCTCTGATACATGGAATATCACATAGGTAATGCGTACCTGGATCTAGTATGGTAGAGACAAATTTGGATGAAGAGGGCGGTCTCGATCATGGAATATACAGTAAGTAATGAAGTACCTGGATTAGTAATGGTACCTGGATCTTAGTATGGTATAGAACAAATTTGGATGGAGGACGGTCCTCTATCTTGATCAGGATATACAGTAGTTACGTGTACCTGGATCTATTAATGGGTACTGGATCTAGTAATGGTAGAGACAATTTGGATGGAGGGACGGTTGATTGATATGGATATACAGTAGTAATGGTACCTGATATAGTAATGGTACCCTGGATCTAGTAATAGTACCTGCGAATCTTAGTAAATGGCAACCTGGAATCTTAGTAATAGTAGAGACCAATTGTGGATGGGACAGTCCTGATCATTGGAATATATGTAGTAATGGTACTGGGATCTAGTAATTGGTCACCTGATCTAGTAATGGTAGAGACCAAATTTGGATGGAGGATGGTCTCTGATCATGATATACAGTAGTAATGAGTTTACCTGATCTAGTATGTGTAGGACCAATATGTTAGGAGGAGGATGGTCTTGTATCATGGATAACAGTTAGTACTGGTACCTTGATCTAGTACTTGTAGTAGAGACACAATTTGGGATGTGAGTGGTTTCTCTGCATCATGGATATTACAGTAGTAATGGTACCTGGATCTAGTAATGGTTGAGACAAATTTGGATGAGGATGGTCTCTGATCATGGAATACAGTTAGTACTGGTACCTGGATTAGTAATGGTAGAGACACACTTTGATGGAGGATCGGTCTCTGATCATGGAATCACAGTAGTAACTGGTATCCGGCTATCTAGATGGTAGAGACCATTTGGGGACTGGAGGGATGTCTCTCTGATCATGGATTATACAGTAGTAAATGTTACCTGGATCTAGTAATGGTAGCTGGATCTAGCTAATCGGTAGGTGGATCTAGTTAATGGTACCTGGTATTAGTAATGGAGAGACAAATTTGGATGGAGGATGGTCTCTGATCATGGATATACAGTAGAATGAGTAGCTGGATCTAAGCTTGGTAGAGAAAGACAAATTTTGATGGAGGATGGTCTCTGATCATGGATATACAGTAGTAATGGTACCTGGATCTAGTATGGTAAGACAAATTTGGATGGGAGGATGGTCTCTGATCATGGATCTTCCAGTAGTAATGGTACCTGGATCTGTAATGTAGTAGAGACAATTTGGATGGAGGATGATGGTCTAGTATCATGGCTTTAAAATATACAGTAAGTAGTAATGGTACCTGGATCTAGAATGGTAGAGACAATTTGGATGGAGGATGGTCTCTCTGATCATGGATATACAGTAGTAATGGTACTGGATCTAGTAATGGTAGCTGGATCTAGTAATGGTAGCTGGATCTAGTAATGGTACCTGGATCTAGTAATGGTAGAGACAAATTTGGATGGAGGCATGGTCTCTGATCATGGTATACAGTAGTAATGGTAGCTGGATCTAGTAATGGTACCTGGATCTAGTAATAGTAGAGAAAATTGGATGGAGGATGGTCTCTCTGATCATGGATATACAGTAGTAATGGTAAGCTAGACTAGTTAATGGTTACCTGGGATCTAGTAATGGTACCTGGATCTAGTAATGGTATAGACAAATTTGATGGAGGACGATCTCTGATCATGGATATACAATAGAAATAGTAACCTGAATCTAGTATGGTACCTGGATCTGTAATGGCACCTGGATCTAGTAATGGTAGAGAAAAAGTTGGATGGAGGACGGTCTCTGATCATGGATATACTGTAGTAATGGTACCTGATCTAGTAATGGTAGTGACAAAATTTGGATGGAGGATGGTCTCTGACATGATATACAGTAGTAATGAGTAACCTGGATTTAGTAATGGTGAGACAAAAATTGGATGGAGGACGGTCTCTGATATGGATTACAGTAGTAATGGTACCTGGATCTAGTAATGTAGAGACCAATTTGGATGGAGGGCGGCTCTGATCATGGATATACAGTAGTAATGGTACTGATCAGTAATGGTACCTGGATCTAGTAATGGCACCTGGATCTAGTTAATAGTAGAGCAAATTTGGATATGAGGACGGTCTCTGATCATGGATATACTGTAGTAAGTAATGTACCTGGATCTAGTAATGGTACCTGGATCTAGTAATGGTAAGAGACAATTTGGATGGAGATGGTCTCTGATCATGGATATACAGTATAATGGTAATGGATTAGTAATGGTACCTGGATCTAGTAATTGGTATTTAGAGACAAATTTTGGATGGAGGATGGCTCTGATCATAGGTATACAGTAGTAATGGTAGCTGGATACCTAGTAATGGTACCTGGATCTAGTAATGGACCTGGATCTATAGATTAGTAGGATAAATAATTTGGATGGAGGAGGACGGTCTCTGACCATGATATCGGTAGTAATGGTACCTGGATCCTAGTATGCGTACCTGGATCTAGTAATGGTTAGAGACAAATTTGGATGGAGGACTGTCCCTTGACCATGGATATACTGTAGTAATAGTACCTGGATCTAGTAATGGTACCTGGATCTAGTAATGGTAGAGACAAATTTGGATGGGGGATGGTCTCTGATCATGGGATCTACAGTAGTAATGGTAGCCTGGATCTAGTAATGGTACCTGGATCTAGTAATGGTACCTCGTGGATCTAGTAAGGTAGAGACAAATTTGGATGGAGGACGTCTCTGATCATGGATATATACAGTAGTATGTTACCTGGATCTAGTAATGGTACCTGAATCTAGTAGTAATGGTAGAGACAAATTTGGATGGAGAGGACGGTTCTCTAACCATGGATATACAGTAGTAATGGTACCTGGTCTAGTAATGGTACCTGGATCTAGTATAGTAGAGATAAATTTGGATGGAGGATGGTCTCTGATATGGATATACAGTAGTAAGGTACTGGATTCTAGTAATGGTACCTGGATCTAGTAATGGTAGAGACAAATTTGGATGGAGGATGGTCTCTGATCATGGATATAACAGTAGTAATAGGCCTGGATCTAGTAATGGTACCTGGATCTAGAATGGTAGAGACAATTGGATGGAGGACGTGTCTCTGATAATGGATATACAGTAGTAATGGTACCTGGATCTAGTATGGTACCTGGATCTAGTAATGGTAGAGACAAATTTGGATGGAGGACGGTCTCTGATCATGGATATACAGTAGTAATGTTACCTGGATCTAGTAATGGTACCTGGATCTAGTAACTGGTAGAGACAAATTTGGATGGAGGACGCCGTCTTATCATGGATATACAGTAGTAATGTTACCTGGATCTAGTAATTGGTACCGGGATCTTGTAATGGTAGAGACAAATTTGGATGGAGGACGGTCTCCTGATCATGGATATACAGTAGTATGGTACCGGATCTAGTTAATGGTACCTGGATCTAGTAATGGTAGAGACAAATTTGGATGGAGGATGGTCTCTGATCATGGATATACAGTAGTAATGGTAACTGATCTAGTAATGGTAGAGACAAATTTGGATGGAGGACGGTCTCCTGATCATGGATATACGTAGTAATGTTACCGGATCTAGTATGGTACCATGGATCTAGTATGGTAGAGACAAATTTGGATGGAGGACGCGTCTCTAACCATGGATATACAGTAGTAATGGTAGCTGGATCTTAGTAATGGTACCTGGATCTAGTAAGCGTAGAGACAATGGGATGGAGGACGGTCTCTGTCATGATTTATACAGTAGTAATGGTACCTGGATCTAGTAATGGTACCTGGATCTAGTAATGGTAGAGACAATTTGGATGGAGGATGGTCTCTGATCATGGATATACAGTAGTAATGGTACCTGGATCTAGTAATGGTACCTGGATCTAGTAATGGTAGAGACAAATTTGGATGGAGGATGGTCTCTGATCATGGATATACAGTAGTAATGGTACCTGGATCTAGTAATGGTACCTGGATCTAGTATGGTAGAGACAATTTGGATGGAGGACGGTCCTGACCATGGATATACAGTAGTAATGGTAACCTGGATCTAGTAATGGTACCTGGATCTAATAATGGTAGAGACAATTTGGATGGAGGGATGGTCTCTGATCATGGGATATACATTAATGGGGTACCTGGATCTAGTAATGGTACCTGATTCTAGTATGGTAGAGACAATTTGGATGGAGGACGGTCTCTGATAATGGATATACAGTAGTAATGGTACCTGGATCTAGTAAATGGTACCTGATCTAGTAATGGTAGAGACAAATTTGGATGGAGGACGGTCTCTGATCATGGATATACAGTAGTAATGGTACCTGGAATTAGTATGGTACCTGGATCTGAATGGTAAGACAAATTTGGATTTGGAGGTGAGGAGAGACGGTCTCTGACCATGGATATACGTAGTAATGGTACCTGGATCTAGTAATGTACCTGGATCCTAGTATGTAGAGACACAATTTGGAATGGAGGAGGGTCTCTGATCATGGATATACAGTAGAAATAGTATCTGGGATGTAGTAGTGATAGAGATAAATAGAAGAGTAGCCATGTCCTTACCACCCTTCACTTTCCTTTAAAATTCTGCATGTTTTATTCAATCCCTTTTATTTTGCATTCCTGTATTTGTAATAGCTCCATGGGAGTCTTTGCCTGCTCATTATAGTTTGTTCAGAGTTTTCCTTCTATATTTCTATCTTTACTGTATCCTCTGCCTTACAGAAATGATCCAGTACAGTTTACTGATTGCCTTCCTGCAGAGTAATGTCCAGATCAGGGTCTCTGCCTCATGCTTGGCACCTATACACCACGACCTCTTTGTCTTGTCCTGTGGTGTGTAGACACTTACTCCGCACCCCCCCAGATAGGCAAGTAAGTGCAACTGTAATTTATATAAACCTGCTCTGCACAACATCAACTAAAACCACAAGCTTTCTGTTCTGATTTCCTGGCTGCAGTAACAGGACACTGTGGTTTCTCTAAACTTCTGACCTACTCTTGGATTCTGTGCAGAACATTTGATGTACATATGTCCACAGAATGATTTGCCATGTAATCCAAGGGAAAACAACTGAAGCTACTATGGGACAGGGGCTCTATTTCCTTAGAGTTTCAGTGCATGACTAATTATCAGGGGTTTCAATAAAAGTCTTATCGTTTAAAATGGTTGCTAAGTTGTGCCCCAACCAATCAGATCTTATTTAACATTTGAAAGCTAACCATCTGATGGTTGGGGAAAAATTAGCACCATTTTAAATGATAAGAACTTTTATTGGATCTCCCCGTTAGTATCTTATCCTATGGTTTCCCCTTTTATGAAGGTTGTTTCATCATGCTATATACATAAAATGACACAAATCATATATAATAGATAATATATAAATCTGTGGACAATGATATTTTGAAACAACAAATGTTTCAGATTTCACACTACATGGGAGCTTATCTGGATTAGATTCCAGACACATTACAACCATGGGTTCTACCTATAAGGGAGACATAGAGGGCCCGGTGAAAGGGGAGCTCACAATTCTTATCTTACTACAGATACAGCCCAATCCCAAAAATTGTTGTAAATATCACTTTTATACTTGCTTGCTGGATTAAATTATATTCAGATAGATAGATAGACAGCCCTCCAGTCATTAGACAGTGTTACAGCCTCCAGTTTCATAGACAATCTGTTGTCAGCCCTCCGTTTATTGTCTGTTACTGTAATCTTAAGGATAGGTAAAGGAAAAGGAGGTAAAGGAGCTAAGGAGAAATAGTTTTACCTCCCATTCAATTAATGTAACAGAAGCCAGTGGTGGGTTGCACCTTTGGGTAAGTTTTCCATCTTGTTCCTGGCTCCTGTTGTATTCATTGAAAAATGTCAGGTAAAACACACCTCCTTTACCTCCCGTTCTTCAATTAATGCCAAAAAAACAGAATAGTTTCAGTTTCTGCTGTGAATAATCCTTTAACCACATCATACCTTAAGAAATGCAACAATTTAAAATGGGAAATATGGTCTTTAAAATGGGTGTAAGAGGGCGTGGGCAAAAAAAAAAATCCACGTGCAACGCGCATCTCTTGCTCCCCGTGTGTTCCACTTTTATGTTGGAGGTATGCGGTGTCTGAGTTGCGTGTTATGGGGGCCTAGAAATGTAGCCAGGTAATGGTAGAGAGTGTGCTGGTGGCCCTGAGTCCCGTATCCCTACAGGTCCCATATTCCAGATCTAGTATCCCTACAGGCCATCTACCCCAGCCCGTACTATGGTCATTAGAAGCCAGGAGTAGGTAAAATCAGTAACATTCACTATTATAAGAAGTATAATATACAGATGACGTCAGTACCCATCCTTTTACCGGCATAGTTTGGTATATTGCACTTTAAATTACCAATAATGGTTGTTACTTCACGATTGCTAGCAATATTTTTAGCCATAAAATACTGACTGTGTTGTAAAATAATTTATATTAGAGTATCCTATCTGATTGTTAATTTATAACCATGCACAGAATAGGTACTGTATATATCATAATTAAACTGATACTTCTCCTTTATAATACTGTCCATTGAGGACCCATTGGACAGTGTGTGTGTACATGACATTGGTATTGTGTATGTTTTTGCTATCCTGTTTTAGCCACATGCCCCATGCTCAGCGAAGCAGATGTGGTTGCTCCTCACAAAGAGACTCTCAGCAGTGAGTTCCGACACAAGGAAACTCACAGACAGACAGGCAAACACACAGATACTCACACAGACATACAAACCACAGATACTCACAAAGACAGACAAAGCACAGATATCTCACACAGACAGGCAAAACACACACAGACATTCACCAAGGACAGGTAAACACATAAGACAGACGAAACTCAATAGACAGGAAAACACACAGACAGGCAAAAACATCATACAGACAGAGGTAACCACAGGCACTCATACAGAAAGGCAGCACACAGACAGACAGGCACTCACACAGACAGGAAAACACACAGACAGACGCACTCACACAGACATGTACTCACACAGACAGACACTCACACAGAAAGGCATCACACAGACAGAAAAGCAACACACGGCACACAACGACGGCAAAACACACAGGCACTCACACAGACAGGCACACAGACAGCAAACACACAAAACAGACTGAAACACAGACAGTCAAACAGACAGACAGACACTCACGCAGTCAGACTCACGATGACAGACAGACAAAAACACACACGATACACTCACACAGGCACTCACCACAGACAGACAACACAGATAGACAGACACTCAAGACGACAAGCAAACACAGAGACGACAGGCAAACACACAGGCACTAAGTGTACAGGTAGTGTAGCCTGTACTTATGTACTGTAATACCTTGGAGATTTTAGAATTTTTCTGATTTTAAAATATGCGATGACCGCTTTTTGATTATACGATTTTCGCTGTTTTCCATAAAATTGAATGTGGGTGGTCTTATTTCCATATGCACATGTGTATTTTAATTGCTAAGCACCTCCCTGTAATGTGTCCTAATTCTTAGTCCTGGTCTGGTACTGGTAATGTTCTGGTGTTATTTCTCTTTTACGCTACGATACTGGACTTACGCAATGAAAAATGACCATATTACTGTGGGGAAAATCAATGCAGTTTGTAAATATGGCAATAATAATGCTATTTGTCATAGCGAAATACAACATTAGGGAAATGCCGAATTCGCGCTCTATATAAACATGCCCCTTTGCCACAAACCTCATTGTATATTGCGACACATTTTTCCTTTTGTTCCAGTCATTAAAAATATCACCCAGGCGCCATCAGCACTAATGAAATTGGAAGACTAACAATGATAGTAGTTTCACTGGGGACTGGGCTATCAGCAGCGTAACAGTTCAGTCACAGTGTATCCCTACCCTTTGTATCATTGCATATAGCCAGCGGCAATGCACTGTATACACTTGTATAAATACTGGAGTCTGTGTGGCTTTAATAAATGAGATCACCTTCTTCTAATACACGGACCTTAGGACACATAAAAACTAACACTTTGTAGGTGTTGTTTTGCCGAGTTGTGAAGTTGTAATCGCTGTTTATTTTGTTCTGGAATCTGCCTATAAACAATTTTGAACTAAGCTGTAGTTTAGTCAGAGCATTTAGAGACCCACAGGCTCTAAATTCCACAGGCTGGAATTAAATAGCATTCTATTTATGGGTAGAGACTAGGAGTGTAATGTATATAGTATAATATAGGCTGGTATTAAATAGCATTCTATTTATGGGTAAGACTAGGAGTGTAATGTATATAGTATAATATAGGCTGGTATTAAATAGCATTCTATTTATGGTGTAGAGACTAGAGTAAATGTATATAGTATAATATAGGCTGGTATTAATAGTATATTCTATTTATGGGTAGAGGCTAGGAGTATAATGTTATAGTATAATATAGGCTGGATTAATAGCACTATTTATGGGTAGAACTAGAGTGTAATGTATATAGTATAATAGGCGGAATTAAATAGCCATTCTATTTATGGGTAGAGACTGGAGTGTAATGTATATAGTATAATATAGGTGGTATAAATAGCAGTTCTATTTAAGGTAGAGACTAGGAGTGTACTGTATATAGTATTAATATAGGCTGGTATTAAATAGCATTCTATTTATGGTAGAGACTAGGAGTATAATGTATATAGTATAAATAGGCTGGTATTAATATAGTCTATTTATGGGTAAGGCTAGGAGTATAATGTTTATAGTATAATATAGGCTGGAATTAAATAGCATTCTATTTTATGGGTAGAGACTAGGAGTTTAATGTATAATAGTAAATATAGGCTGGTATTAAATAGCATTCTATTATTGGTAGAGACTAGGAGTATAATGTATATGTATAATATAGGCTGGAATTAAATAGCATTCTATTTTGGGTAGAGACTAGGAGTATAATGTATATAGTATAATAGGCTGGTATTACGGTAAATAGCATTCTATTTATGGGTAGAGACTAGGAGTATAATGTATATAGTATAATATAGACTGGTATTAATAACATTCTATTTATGGTAGAGGCTAGGAGATAGTGAATATAGAATATATATATAGTAGGAGGTATTAAAACAGTTTTATTTTGGGTAGAGGCTAGGAGAATAGTGTATATAGAATATTATATAGATGCTGGTATTAAATAACATTCTATTTATGGGTAGAGGCTAGGAGATAGTGTATATAGAATATATATATATAGGCAGTATTAAATACATTTTATTTGGTGTGAAGCTAGGATATAGTGTATATAGGCTGGTATTAAATAATTATAAATAACTTTTATTTATGGGTAGAGGCTAGGAGTAGAATGTATTAGTATAATATAGGCTGGTATTAAATAGCATTCTATTTATAGGTAGAAGCTTGGAGTATAGTGTATATAGAATATATATATATATAGGCTGGTATTAAATAACATTTTATTTATGGGTAGAGGCTAGGAGTATAGTGTATATAGAATATATATAATAGGCTGGTATTAAATAAACATTTTATTTATGTGTAGAGGCTAGAGAATAGTGTATATAGAATATATATATATAAGCTGGTATTAAATACATTCTATTTAGTGGGTAGAGGCTAGGAGTCAACTTACAGACTGTGTGATAGGTAAGTCCGCGCGTGTAAGTTCCCTAATCATATTTACTAGTCTGTGCTGGGCATGGGGGTATCTTATATTTACCATCTGGGCTGGCATGGGGGTATCCTATTTACCAGCCTGCCTGGGCATCGGGGTATCTTATATTACCAGTCTGGGCTGGGTATGGGGGTAACATATTACCAGTCTGGGCTGGGCAAGGGGGAATCTTATATTTACCAGTCTGGGCTGGCATGGGGGTTATTTATTCTAGTGTGGGATGGGCATGAGGGCATCTTATTTACCAGTGTGGACTGGGGATGGGGGTTATTATATTTACCAGTCTGGCTGGGCATGAGGGCATCTTATTTGTACAAGTCTGTGTGAGCTGTGCATGATGTATTATATACTATATTTACCAGTTCTGGGCTGGGCATGAGGGCATCTTATATTTACCAGTCTGGGCTGGGCACGAGGGCATCTTATATTTACCTGTCTGAGCTGTGCATGAGCGCATCTTAGATTTACCAGTCTTTGTTGTGGGCACTAATAGTTACCAGTCAGTGTTATGGCCCAGTCAGCCCTCCAATTCACAGCCAGTGTAAAGCCAGCCTTCCAGCTCACCATCTGGTATAGTCAACCTCTTCAGTTCACCAGCCAGTGTAAAGCCGCCTTCCACTCAATAGCTGGTATAGTCACCTCTTCAGTTCACCAGCCAGTGTAAAGCCAGCCTTCCAGCTCATAGCTGGTATAGTCAACCTCTTCAGTTCACCAGCCAGTGTAAAGCCAGACTTCCAGCTCAATAGCTGGTAAAGTCAACCTCTTCAGTTTCACAGCCAGTGTTAAAGCCAGCCTTCCAGCTCAATAGCTGGTATAGTCAACCTCTTCAGTTCACCAGCCAGTGTAAAGCCAGACTTCCAGCTCAATAGCTGGTATAGTCAACCTCTTTAGTTCACCAGCCAGTGTAAGCCAGACTTCCAGCTCAATAGCTGGTATAGTCAACCTCTTTAGTTCACCAGCCATGTAAAGCCAGCCTTCCAGCTCACCATCTGGTATATCAACCTCTTTAGTTCACCAGCCAGTGAAAGCCAGACTTCCAGCTCAATAGCTGGTATAGTCAACCTCTTTAGTTCACCAGCCAATGTAAAGCCAGACTTCCAGTTCACCAGTCAGGTGTTAAAGGGAAACTAAATTGGCTTTGTATATGAAGCTATTATTCACAGGGAGTTTAGAAAGCTTATTCCACCTCCCTATGAATAATAGAAGGCCCAGGGAACACTGCAAGACTTATACTTTCCAGCACACCACCCGTGGCCCTTCTCAGCTGACATGCCTGCTGAGAAGGAGCCTTTCTTTTGTATTAGTGCACATGTGCCGAAGACAGGGGACGGCTGGGACAGTGCATCTGACAGCTGAGATGGAGCTGATGGAGTGCCAGTATGGGAAGTCTTGCAGTGTTCCCTAGCTGAACACACTAGGATGTTGTATGTACACCTGGATTATAGTAGCTCACACTAGAAGTATAGATTTAATTAAAGGCTATGTCTAACAATCTACTGAGACACCTGTTTCTATCCATATTCCTGGTATAATAGGCTTATAATGCACAAGTGTGATATTTTTAATGGGAGGTGCAGTGGTATATATCCTTATAAAATCACTCAGCTATGTCACTAAGTGACTCATTCTTATATCCCACTGCCCTCCCATTCCATTGTCGATGCCTGAACATGACCCATTGGTTTGTGTGTTTAACTTCACTAATGGAACCTGTGTACTGCTTCCGTCACTTCATAAACCATGTCTCTCTCCTCCTCACAAAGATTTGTTTAACCCATAGTCTGGGCTGGGATGTTCCTTTCTACTGGGTTTAAGTTGCAGAAGGTGGCTTGGGGAGGTTAAATAAAGGGAAATTTCAGTGGAAAATATCAATATTTTAAAAATTATTAATTTTTTTATAATACCTAGTTTTCTAGATATTCTCTCCCATTTTAAAAAATCAGTTGAATTTATACCCTTTGCTGTTCCTGCTGTCGACATTAGTGAGCTGACATTTCAGGTTCTAACCGTCCTCTTCTCTTCCCAGGATGACCACATCCTGGAATGTTCTAACAGTAATTTCTACTGATGGCTGTTGGATGGGTCAACAGGCTCAGATCTCTACTGAGCAACTGAATCACCCAAGGCCCCGGGTCAAGGGCAGTCCATAACGGTCTCTACTAGGGTCCTGCAAACAGAAAGTCAGTATTTCGGAAGCATTTATTTATACACAGACACAATGCTGAATGGGCATTGGGATGGAAATATACTGCTCTTTTTTTCACTGAACTTCCCCTTTAAGGTGGGATAGAGACAAGGCTAAAATTTAAAATGCCATTGGGGTGAAGAAATCAGATCCTTATGTATAATACACTGTAAGGGGCTGTCACGAACGCCAGTTCGCTGGGCACTGATCTGACTAATAATCGGTATTCGCTGCCACCACTTTAAGTTACGGCCTTAAAGACGCCCCACCAAAAACCACTCTTGACTCTCACTGACTATGGCCCACCCCTGTCCTGGCAGCTAATGGTTAACACTACACCATTCACTCCAGCAAACTACTGGTTAATTAGCATCAGCCTTCACAAGCAGTCAGAGTTAATTAGCATTTACACTGCACACTCCATTCAAACACATATAAACTTATCAGAGGCTAACTGAGTTCTTTTAGAGCATCAAAGACAAAACTTAAATTTTAGATTTAATATTCAAAAGGTGGACAGTGCATATAATACAAAAATAAAATAAAATTGTGTTATAATAAATGACATACAATAAGTACAACAGTTAAGAAAATAAAAAGGATAAAACTATTCACCAGCCCTACTCACTAGAAGAAGTCCTGTGTCCTGGGCAGGATGAAACATTGGGTCCATAACACGTTTTTAGCATGTCCCCAAGTATGAACAACATTATTTTGGACTACATGGACTTTTAAACATTTGTTGAACTACGCCCTCCACATGAGGTGGGAGTGTCCAGGAATGGCCAGATTTACGACTAGCCAAAGCACTCATTCCCCCATTTAGGCAGACTCCATATAAATGTAGATATGTACTTGTATGGGATATTGATCACATATTCTCTTTATTAATTATCAATTCCTCAATACCAAACATGACGTGTGTTATCCATATTTCCCAGATATTAATATCTCACCTTGGCAAGGGAATAGGTCTCCATGTGGGGTATCCTATTAAGGGCCAAATTATTATATTTACAAATATAACATTGGTTTCTGTCTTACACCATTCCAATACCGAAATACAATTATTTACTGATTAGACTGTCCTTAAAATGACCTCTTAGTACCCACCAGACCCCAGCTGAAGAAATTCCAGATTGCACGGTTCGGCCCCACATTGTTGAGAAAGGAGATCTGGTCCATGCTTGACTAATCGTAATATAAACAATAGGACTGTTCCAGGTGGATGGAGGAATGTTATTGGTCCTTGTCCAATACTACTAGTTAACCCATTCTTACAAGTCACTCTAACACAATTTTCCGGACACCTCCCTCTTTAAAATTGGCGCAGGAGTGGACTCACGGTCACTCCTACTGCGTCCATAATCAGGTGGTTCCGAATAGACACGAATATCCACCTGCATCCCCTTGGTTCGGTGAATGTAAATCATATTGTCCATGATATGATTCCACCTGCACATTTTTACAAAACCACAATCCTCTTTACTGTGGTTATGAGAACTGGGTTTGGGTTCACAGTCATTCACACCAAGTAGACTGGTTAACCTCTTGATGCCCAGTCTGTACACACTCTGATATAGAGAGCGAACCCCCCATACTACCATCTGTGTGACACTCTGTGTGCTGACAGGTACAGTTCTGTATTACCACCTGGAGTACATTGATTGTAGGGGACTGTACCAGCCACTCCTAACCTCAGGCATCTGTCCTCCCTCGACACACTCTCCCTGCTGGAAGATCCTCCTTTATCTCACTGCTACCTGTATCTGTGAGTCTAAAGTTCCCCATTCCCTGGGTCTAAACTCAGACAGATACTGGTCACTCTTAACCCTTTCCTTGCCTTCCTGCCAATATCCCTGCTCCCTCTTAGACTGGGACAACCAGGACTGTTACTGGGTATGGTTTGGTCCTCAGGGATGCTACCTTCTTTCCATCTACCTGGGACACTCCTAGGTCTGTTAGCTGTCCCTCTTTAACCCTTACTCTTCCTTCTCCACCCACACTGAGGTTGGTAATGGCGTCCACCGCATGCCCACAGCTACCCTCTTCTCCCTCAGTCGAGTGGAAACATCCCTTAGGACCCTGCTTTGAGTCCTTACCACCTGCCCACACACCTCCTGCACTAATTCCTGACTGCTATCCAGGACCTCAGGCAGAGATTGGGCACAGATCAGGATCCTACTCTGGAATCCCTCTCTACTACGGGTACTTTACCCAGAACATCACCCTGGGGATACCTTTCCTCCCCCTCTACATTCACACATGTAGACAGTACTGGTTCTGGCACTGACTGACACCCTCTCTGGTCTCTCAGCCCTCCCTCCCAGCTACTGTGACAATCCCTACCTACAGGTACTATACCTGACTCTACCAGAGAGTGAACTGGGGGATCCCCCTCTCTCTCTCCATTCCACAGTTAGGGCAATACTGGTTCGGCACTGACGGACATCTGCTCTGGTCTCTCAGCCCTCCCTCCCAGTTACCTTGCCCTTGTTACCTGTTCCCTTTTATGATTGCAGTGGGTGGTCACACTCCAGCGCGGCTGGACCTAGTGAGACCGGATATTTGGCACAAAAGCAGAGACCATTCTCCCCAAATCATTCCCCAATAACACATTGACAGGAATTTCATTAGATACCCCTTCCTCGACCTCTCCCACACCCCAATCCAAGTAAACATTAGCCACAGGCACCCGTGGATGACTCCCACCCACCCCTTTACCTAAAGTCTTCCCAGAAAATGTCCCAAAGTTAATCATCTCTGGACGCACCAGAGACAAGTTAGCTCCTGAGTCCGGTAACCCCTGGGTAACTTTATCTCCCACAGTCACAGTCTGCATATGATGACATAAATTCTCTGTCTTACCAGATACGAGCATTACCACAGGATTGACTGGTGACACTGGTCCTTTCTTTCTGGACAGGAAGCTCTTACATGTCCCGTCTGGTTACATATAAAACATCTGCGTGGATCTCCATGGTTTACGCTCACACTGGGCCTTCGCAATTACTCCACCCCGCACTTGACATTCTGCGGTGCTGCTTCCCTGTGGTGACGATCCCAGCTTGGTGATCTTTGTAACGTTGGACGATTTGGATATGTTGGCACCCTGTTGGCTGCAGGGTGTCTGCGACTTCTGCTGCTTTTTGCGCTGTTTTGGCTCCGATCCATACAAACTGTCGCACATCTCCAGGACAGATATAAGGAACTGATCCATTCATAAGATCCTCCAGCTCCTCAAATTTGGAACCGACAGTCCTTTAATCCACTGGCGAAAACTGGTTCTCAGATTACTCACAACATCTGAGTAGCCTGTCGTGGACCTCTCTGCAACGCTCGAAACTTTTGGCGATACACCTCTGGCGTGAGGTTAAACTTCTTAATCAGAGCCTGTTTCAAAGCCTCATAGTCCCCATCAAGCTCTGGTGGTAGTTCAACAAAGGCATCTAAGGCTTTGCCTTTTAATCCAGGTGTCAAGTATCTTGCCCACTGCTCCTGTGGCAACTGATACTGTCTGCAGCACTTTTCAAAACAACAAAAAAGTGTCAAATTGCTATCATTGTCCATGACAGGAACACTTGGGTGAACATGCAAAGCAAACGGACCCTCTCTGGACTCACTGGACTGTGGAGACTGGTTGCGTGGTGGAGCTTTGCTAACTCCAGTTGAAATGCACGGTCTGCGGCTTCCGCTTCCCTCTGCGCTTGCCTCTCCGTGCTGCGGCTTCCGCTTCCTCTGCGCTTGCCTCTTCCGCTGCTGCGGCTTCCATTTCACGCTGGGCTTGCCGTTCAGCTGCTGCGGCTTCCATTTCACGCTGGGCTTGCCGTTCAGCTCTCTCAGCTGCTGCTGCGGCTGCCTCCCTCTCCTGATGCTGCAAGATCAATTGAAGACGTAGCTGGGGGTCATCTGAACCCAACAATTGTAAATCCTTTTGCAGGGAAGAATTACCGTCTTCCTGCACTGTGGTATTCTTGCTGAGAAAATCCAAGGTTAACAGTCCTCTCTGGGATAGCTAAACCACATCGCTTCCCGACTCAGTTGTGTAGTTCTGCTGCTCTGGTCACTCGCCAACAACTGCCCTTATCAGCAGCTCCTTGGACTTGTCCAGAATCAATACATCTTTCCTCACAGAGATTGATCAGGACCTCTGGTTTGTCTCTTGTAAAAGGTTGCCATCCTCAGCTAACCTTGCCAAATAAAATATAGGAAAGAAGAAAAAAAAGAGAAGGGGAGGGAACAACGTGTTGTACGTATGTCTTTTAAATAAAAATAAATGCATACAGTGTTTGTCTTTGAAGACTGATACCCTCCCAAGGGATACAGTTCTTTAGTACAAGGTTTAAATAACTTAATCCAAGCACTAATGCTCTAATAAAAAAATTTATCCACACCGCTGCCAGCCAATTTGTCACGAACGCCAGTTCGCTGGGCACGTGATCTGACTAATTAATCGGTATTCGCTGCCACCACTTAAGTTACGGCCTTAAAGACGCCCAAAAACCCACTCTGACTCTCATGACTATGCCCACCCCTGTCCTGGCAGCTCTAAATGGTTAACACTACCCATTCACTCCAGCAACTAACTGGTTAATAGCATCAGTCCTTCACAAGCAGTCAGAGTTAATTAGCATTTACAACTGCACACTCCATTCAAACACATATAAACTTCAGAGGCTAACTGAGTTTCTTTTAGAGCATCAAAGACAAACTTATTAAATTTTAGATTTAATATTCCAAAGGTGGACAGTGCATATAATACAAAAATAAAATAAATTGTGTTATAATAAAATGACATACAATAAGTAAACAGTTATAGAAAATAAAAAGGATAAACTATTCACAGACCCTACTCACTAGAAGAAGTCCTGTGTCCTGGGGCAGGATGAAACATTGGGTCCATACACACGTTTTTGCATGTCCCCAAGTATGAACAACATTATTTGGACTACATGGACTTTAACTATTTGTTGAACTACGCCCTCCACATGAGGTGGGAGTGTCCAGGAATGTCCAGATTTACGACTAGCCAAAAGCACTCATTCCCCCTCATTTAGGCAGACTCCAATAAATTAGATATGTACTTTGTAATTGGGATATTGATCACATATTCCTCTCTTTATTAATTATCAATTCCTCCAATACCAACAGTGACCTGTGGTGTTATCCATATTTCCCCAGATATTAATATCTCACCTTGGCAAGGGAATAGGTCTCCATGTGGGGTATCCTATTAATGGGCAAATTATTATATTTACAAATATAACATTGGTTTCTGTCTTACCATTCCAATACCAGAAATACAATTTTTACATGTATGACTGTCCTTAAATGACCTCTTAGTACCCACCAGACCCCTAGCTGAAGAGAATTCCAGATGCACGGTTCGGCCCCCACATTGTTGAGAAAGGAGATCTGGTTCCATGCTTGACTATCGTAATAACAATAGGACTGTTCCAGGGTGGAATGGAATGTTTATTGGTCCTTGGTCAATACTACTAGTTAACCCATTCTTACCAAGTCACTCTACACATTTTCCTGACAGGGGCGCATTATCCCTTAATCTTTTATGTTTTTATGTTTTTGATCTTATTTTTATCACTGATTGCTTATCACTCATTTATACCTATTGCAGACCAACTTGGAAAGAAGGGTTATAACTAAGTTTAAATATGTATATTTAAATATTTTTTATATTTGCATAAGTTGGATATTCATGAGGTTATTTTCCATGGGTACCTGCATCTATGGCAGTCATAGACATGGCGAATGATTCACTGGTTTTATGTAGAGTGGCCAAACTTCAGTAAAGTTCAAAGTTCGTAGTTCGAATTCGGGCCCTTTAAAGTCAATGGGGGAGTGATAGTTCAAAAAGTCTGGGTGATTTACAGCTAACTAACAGTGGTAAGTTACTGTAAATAGCTGTGGCACTTGAAAAAGGTCTGGGGAAATGTCACTAGCACCAAACTGTTTAAAAACACTTCATAAACACAAGCAGGCAATTGTTAGCTTTTGTGCCAGCTACAGCGAGGGTTACAGACAATTCGAGGGTTACCAAAAATAGAACAAATTCGAGGTTTACTGAATCGAACAATACTTTTGAGGGTTACCGAAATAGAACAATAAATAATTAGAGGCTGACCGAAATTGAACGAAATTCGAGGGCTAGCGACATATATATTTGAGGGTTAGCGAAAACGATCCGTACATTCGAGGATTACCTAAAACGAATGATACTTTTGAGGGTTAGTGAACATACTCTCGAGGGATACTGAAAACGATCATACATTCGAGGGTTACTGAAAATCAAAGGCTACATTCAAGGTTAGCTACGATACATTCTAGGGTTAGCGAAAATGATCTGTACATTCGAGGGTTACCGAAAACGGATAGTTCGAGTTTGTCCGAACTCATAAAGTTGGCTCAAACTTGGGTTCGAGTTGGGTTTTATGTCCATCTCTAGTTTTATGATGTTGATTGAAATAGTTTTTTATACACTTATAATGTGGTCTTACATAATTTTTCGATGCTTCGCATATTCGTTTCAGGTGGCAAAAAGTATAGAAAACTAGCAACAGTGTCTGTGTGTCTGATAATGGTTTTGATTTTCCAATACCGAATTCATTATTATTTGGCCTCTTAACCTGTCCTATTATTATACATTATATAAAAAAAAATGATTATCAGTAAATATTGTACATTTGGATTTTTTTATTGCTAATATAATTGTATTTGGGTTCATTTATGCGCTATCATTTATAATTGATTAACACATGTGCAATAGGGATAGGGAATTGTTTGGGCCTGTACTGGGAAATCGATAGATGGGTTAGTCATGTAAGAACAGCCAAGATGTAATAAACACAGCTAAAAATTAACAAAACTGCAACTTTTTATGTCCATGAGAAAAAGACAGAACAAAGATTAAACGACTGACTTTAACATTAAATGGTGCTAATTGTGCCCCAACCAATCAGATGTTAGCTTTCAAATGTTAAATAAGATCTGATTGGTTGGGGCAAAATTAGCACCATTTTAAAAGATAAGAACTTTATATAATAACTGTCTGTGTTTATCGGTTTTTAAATGTACAACTGGACACATACATACACATGCATGTACACATACATACACACATGTGTATACATACAAACATGTACGCACACATAATACATGTACACCACATGTACACATCACACAAATACACAAACATATGCAGCTGTGTTGTTTTTTTTTGAGCTTGAAATGAAAGGCTTTTCAATGGCTCCTTTTCAGAACATGCAGAGTAAAAAAGAAAAAAGAAAGAGCAGGAATTGGGAAAAAAAATCATTTCACACGTTATAGAGAATTTATGTATCAAGAACTTGGAGCTCGCATGGGCTTCTCGAAAAGGCTCAACTCTTGGACTCCCAGAGGAGAAGAAGGAGAGCTGATCGCAGAGCTGATTTGAGGGGATCCTGTGCCAAGTCTCACTCAGACTTCTTCTTGGGAGGGCGTCAGGATCTAAAGGAGTGGCCCAAAGCAGACTGGATTTATGAGCAGGAATGGCCGCACTGCCCATGGTTAGAGAAGAGAACCAAAGTGTAAAAGAAATATAGAAAAGCCAATATATGCTGGAGGGAAGAGAGCGACTGCTCCCCTACACAACACAACTGATATCTCCGTTACAGAAATCACAACTATGTACTACAGCAGCAGCTCATTGGGTAAACAATCCTATGTGTCTCAGTGCCAGACACTGACAGCTCCAGAAATGTCCAATGCTTTCCAGAATGTGCATCAGAGACCAACACCTGCCTTTCCAGAGATCTCCTTCTCCTAATGCTTGTTCTATATCAAACCACAAACTGTTCACAAAATGGCAGCTCCCAACCTCCCCATATTCTCCACCTCCTATTGGGCCCCCCTCAGACAATAGCCGTCCCATGTGCCAGTGGTGGTAGGTCATCCCTTCCCTACATACAATATGGATAGCTAAAAAGAAAAATATCGCTGCACAGGTAGATGGTTTATTTACTTGCTAACATCAGAACCCAGATGTCTTTAAAATAAAAGCATCTCTTTATTACAAAACCACTCTAATAACATACCATAGGGAACAGGTAAATGGTATAGCCAGGAACGTAACTGGTGCTATGGTAACAGGAACAGGACAGGTATAGCCAGGGAATAGGTAACATGGTGTAGCCAGGAAACAGGTAACATGGTATAGCCAGGGAACAGGTAAATGGTATAGCCAGGGAACAGGTAATAATGTATAGCCAGGGAACAGGTAACATGGTATAGCCAGGGAACAGGTAATAATATATAGCCAGGGAACAGGTAACATGGTATAGCCAGGGAACAGTTAACATAGTAACATAGTAACATAGTAACATAGTAATTAAGGTTGAATAAAGACATTCGTCCATCAAGTCCAACCTATTCCCTTTTTTTTTTTTTAACCCTACCTAACAGTTGATCCAGAGGAAGGCAAAAAACCCCAGCTAAAAAAGGGGGGAAAAAAATCCTTCCTGACTCCAAACGGCAATCGGAAGTATCCCTGGATCAACCAGATTATATGCATATTACCAGTAATTCTCAATATTTTTTAGTTTAGAAACTTATCTAGGCCTTTTTTAAAGTTATTCAATGAACTTGCCATATACACCTCTGCTGGAAGACAGTTCCACAGTTTCACACCGTTCTCACTGTAAAGAAACCTCTCCTAACCTGAAGATGAAACTTCTTTTCTTCCAACCTTAAAGGATGTCCCGAGTCCTCTGATATGACTATAGTGAACAATGCACCAGAGAGTTCACTGTATGGGCATTAATATATTTGTATAAGGTTATCATGTTATCATGTCCCCCCCGCAACCGCCGCTTCTCCATGTAAACAGCCCTAACTTGTCTAATCTGCCTGCATATTCAAGCCCCTCCATTCCCTTATTAATTTAGTTGCCCTTCTCTGAACTGTCTCATTTCCAAGATGTCCCTTTTGTATATGGGATTCCAAAACTGCACCGCATATTCCAAATGTGGCCTTACCAGTGCCTTGTAAGAGGGAGAATAATATTTTTCTCTCTCTTGATTCCATTCCCCTCTTTATACAAGAAAATATCTTGCTAGCTCTAGCTGTTGCTACCGGCATTGTTTTGCTACAGCTAAGTCTGTTATCTACAAGAACCCCACATTTTTTCCATTTCAGATGCACTTAACACAGAGTTATTTATGGTGTAGGTGGCACAGGGATTATTAAATCCCAAATGCATCACCTTACATTTATCAACATTGAATCTCATCTGCCATTGCTGCCCATTTTGATAATCTATTAGGTCTGCTTGCAGCACTTGCACATCATTGGAAGTTTCCAAAGCTCTGCATAATTTAGTGTCATCAGACACACAGAGACCTTGCTCTCAATGCCCCCTTCTAAGTCATTTATAAACAGTAAACAGAAGCGGCCCCAGTACAGAAACCTGAGGAACTCCGCTTAGAACTTTAGCCCACATAGATGTAGCTCCATTAACCACCACTCTCTGTTTGCGGTCCAATAACCAGTTCTCTATCCATGAACAAATGTTTTCTTCAAGGCCAACAGTCCTAGTTTATACATTAGTCGCCTATGTGGCACAGTATCAAAGGCTTTTGCAAAATCCAAATATACCACATCCACAGCTGTGCCTGAATCTAACTTTACTCACTTCTTCATAAAAACCAAGTAAATTTGTCTGGCATGATCATTTTTCATAAATCCATGCTGACTACTACTAATAAGATGATCTTGGAGACAAAGTCAAGGATATGATCCCTTAACAAAGTTTCATCACCTTCCCTACCACTGATGTTAGGCTTACAGGTCTATAGTTACCAGGCTGTGAACGACTACCTTTTTTGAATATTGGTATTACATTGGCTTTTTTCCAATCCAGCGGACAATCCCCAGACAAAAGCGAATCTGAAAATATGAGACACAGTGGTCTTGCTAGAACTGAACTAAGCTCTTTTAAAATCCTAGGAGTGCAATCCATCTGGTCCTGGCGCTTTATTGATATTAACTTTGTCTAATTGATTCCGTACCATATCCTCTGTTATCCAATGTGAAAACTCTTCATTTCCTCCCTGCACATTGTTACAATCCCTACTGTAAGGATACTCAACAGTAAAAACCGATGTAAAAAAACGGTTTAGCAGATTAGCCTTTTCGGCATCCTCTACAACCACCTCAGATCCATTATTTAATGGTCCCACATTCTCAGTCCTCATTTTTTTACCATTTATATACTTAAAAAACTCTTGGGGTTGGACTTGCTTTGTTCGGCAATCCGTATTTCATTTTCTATTTAGCTAGTTTAATTGCTTTCTTGCACTCTTTATTACAACTTTTGAAGTCCCTGTAAGCCTGTTCTGTGCCTTCTGCTTTCAAAATTTTAAAGCCCTTTTCTTTTTTCCATTTCCCTTTTTACCTGAGCATTAAGCCATGCAGGAGTGGACCTAATTTTTTTTACACTTGTTTCCTAAAGGTACCGATTTGGAAATGTTATAGTAATTATCCCTTTAAAAGTGGTCCACATCTGCTCAGTATCTTTACCTAGAAACAGTTCCCCCCAGTTATGAGCAGGAGCGATTCCTTAAAAGCATAAAATTAGCTTTCCTAAAGTTAAAAGTTTTTGTTAAGCAGTGCACTTTAGTTTTCTGCAACCTATATAAATGACACTATATCATGGTCACTATTCCCTAAGCTTCCATTACCTTCATCTCCAAAATGACTCTGGTTATTAGAATCACCAGATCCAACAACGCATTCTTTCTAGTAGGAACTTCTACCATCTGTGAAAGAAAATGCTCATATAGGAAATTTAAGAATTTATACCTTTGAGGTGCTGGCAGTTCCATTACTCCAATCTATTTCAGGGTAGTTAAAATCCCCATAACCAGAACATGCCCCATACCAGCAGCCTTCGCCAACTGCATATGGAGATTATTTCCACCTCTTCCCCTGGCATTGGTGGCTATAACACACTCCAACAATAATTTACCCACCTTCTTGCTTCCTGTACACAGTCCACCCATAATGTTTCTGCCGCATCGTTTGCTCCCCCATCTATTCCATCTTTTAAATTTGGCTTCAATTCCTGTTTAACATACATACATACTCCTCCTCCTTTCTTATTAACTCGGTCATGTCTAAATAAGGAGTACCCTTCAATATTTACTGTCCAGTCGTGTGAATCATTAAGCCATGATTCTGCTATACCAATTACATATACCTTTCCTTAACGCTATTATTTCAAGTTCGCCCGGTTTTTTCCAGCCAGACTCCTTGCATTTGTAAACATACATTTTAGATTATCAATTGATTTACTTCCATACATGGTCGTACATGCCTCCTTATCCTCTATGTCCCCCCCTCCTCCTTCTCCTCCCTCCGTGTGTGTTACTAGCCCCCAGATCCCTAACTTCTCTATCACCCCTGGTGTGTTAAACTTTCCCTCCCCCCCCATACCTAGTTTAAAATCTCCTCCAACCCCCTAGCCATTCTTCTCCCAAAACAGTGCACCATCACCATTGAGGTGCAATCCGTCACTACTAAAGAGCCTGTAGCCAACAGAAAGTCAGCCCAGTTCTCTAAAAACCCAAACCCATCTCCTTACACCACTCTCTTAGCCACGCATTTATACTCCTGAGCTCCCGTTGCCTCCCTAGCGTAGCACGTGGCTGCGGTAGTATTTCTGAAATTACTACCCTGGAGGTCCTTGCTTTTAACTTGGCCCCTAATTCTCGGAAATCATTTTAAGGACCTCACCTCCACCTCTAATTTGTCATTGGCACCAATGTGAACCAAGACCGCCGGGTCACTCCCAGCCCCACCCAATAATCTGTCTACACGATCCACCACATGTCGAACCCTAGCACCAGGCAGACAACACACTGTTCGGCATGCAGGGTCCTGGCGACAGTACCCTATCTACCCTTCTAATAATAGAAATCCCCTACCACTACCACCTGTCTATCCTTCCTAGCCCCCAGTTCTCCTCCCTTGTATTGGAGATGGCCGTCCCCTGGGTGCTCAGGGAAAGGCCCGCTCCATACATGCTGCTTCCGAGCCATCGTCCTCCACATCTTCACCTAAAATGGCAAATCTGTTGGGATCGACCAGCTGGGAAGAAGCCCCCTATCCTTCCGTCCCCTACTTCCCCTGGTGACCTTCACAAATCTATTTCTCTTCTCCACCTTATCTGCCCCATCTCCACCCACCAGTTTACTGGCCCCTGCCAGTACCTGCATTTCCCCAGGTTTGCCAAGTCCTGCAATGCTGCAAGTTTACCCCTTAGACTCTGTACCTCAGATCCAATGGGCAACCCACTCACATCTGACACATACATAGGTCCCCTGGGGTGGCTGCCTCCAAGATCCCATAAATGCGGCAGGATGCACATTGCGCGGCCCCAACAAAACTGTCCATACTAAACAGCAATACACAGCAGAGCACAGCAGAGAACACAGCAGAGAAATAGTGTTGTTCTCAAACGCTTTCTTGTTTTAAACGCTTTAGTTTTTTAACGCTGTCAATTCTCTTAAAAACAGAAAAATCTCTCAAAACAGGAAATCGCTCAGAGCTAATCGCTCATGGGAAGGCCTTAAATGAGGTTCAAAACCAACCAGAGCCAACAGGCCTCAGCCAATTTAAACCAATTAGTTACAACCCCCATCCAATCAGAGAGAGAGAGAAAAAAAAAAAAAAACCTTTCCTTTGTCTCCTACCAGCCCCCGCTCACAGGTAACAGTGTTTTTTAAACACAAGTATGTTTTTAGTAATCCAGTGCTTTGAGTTTACTCAAACAATTCCTACCACCTTATTCAAGCAGTAAGTAGTAAAAAAAAATAAAAATACACTAGTGATTATTACTTACACAGGCACCCTCCTAGAAATAAATAGTGTTAGGTTAGTACATTTACTAGGCTGCAACCCACAGTTAATAAACGCTTTAGTTTTTTAACGCTGTCAATGTTACCATGGTATAGCCAGGGAACAGGTAATAATGTATAGCCAGGAACAGGTAACATGGTATAGCCAGGAAACAGGTAACATGGTGGTCTGACGTGTTTCAGGACGAGGCCCTAAGTCGTTAGACACATCACATTACAAAAGGTTAACCCTCTTAAAGAAAAAACAAACAATTAAAAATAGTTTCTTTTAATGTATTAATTGAACTGTATTCCTTTAATATATTGATTGAAACTGGAAAGGCTAAGGAGCTATTCTTAACTTCCTGGTCTTCAATCAATAATTTAAGGAACAATTTACTTTTCCAGTGAACTTCCTTTAATCCCTATATACTTTAACCCCTTATTTCCTTCAACTCTATAAGGATACTAGTTTTTTGATTATAAAGCAACTAACCCTCCATGAGTATTGGAAAACATTATATGTCATATCTATTTACTTCTGATAAGGATCACTAAGAAACTAATCTATTTTGGTTACAATTCCCTTTAAAGAAATTTCACATTGAAGTCATAACAAATTATTTGTATAGATTTATCTTAAAACACATTTTTAAGATGATACATATTTTCTAGTTATTGAGCAGACATCTTTAAAAATCTGCAGATCTGATGTTTCAAAACTTGCAACTTTCATTGAAAATTGAATATTAGAAAACGAAAAATTGCAAAACCACTATCGGACAAAACCTTGCCAGTTTTATTTCATCTTCACTATGCAGGGATATCGACCCCCATATAACAACAAGGGATCAGGGACCTTTGTAACAGCAAGGGGTCATCGACCCCCATATAACAACAGGGATTAGGGACCTTTGTATAACAGCAAGGGGTCATCGACCCCCATATAACAACAAGGGATCAGGGACCTGTATAACATCAAGGATCATGACCCCCATATTACAACAAGGGATCAGGGACCTTTGTATAACAGCAATTTGTCAGGGACCTCCATATAACAGCAAGGGGTCAGGGACCTCCTATAAGAGAAGGGGTCAGGACTCCCATATATAGCAAGGGTCAGGGACTTCCATATAACAGCAGGGGTCAGGAACTCCATATAACCAAGGGGTCAGGGACTTCCATATAACAGCAAGGAGTCAGGGACCTCCATAAACAGCAAGGGATCATGACCTCCATATAACAGCAAGGGGTCAGGGACTCCATATAACAGCAAGGGGTCAGGGACTTCCATATAACAGCAAGGGATCATCGCACCTCCATATAAAAGCTAGGGATCATCGACCTCCATATAACAACAAGGGATCAGGGACCTTTGTTATCAGCAAGGGGTCATCGACCCACCATATAACAAAAGGGGATTAGGGCCTTTGTATAACAGCAAGGGGTCATCGACCCCCATATAACACAGGGTGGACTCACTTTGGTATACACTCAAGGGATCATTGACCCCATATTACAACAAGGATCAGGGACCTTTGTATAACAGCAATTTGTCAGGGACCCCATATAAAGCAAGGGTCAGGGACCTCCATATAAGAGCAAGGGGTCGGGACCTCCATATAATAGCAAGGGGTCAGGACTTCCATATAACAGCAAGGGGTCAGGGAATCCATATAACGCAGGGTCAGGGACTTCCATATAACAGCAAGGAGTCAGGGACCTCCATAAAACAGAAGGGATCATTGACCTCATATAACAGCAAGGGGTCAGGGACCTCCCTAACAGCAAGGGGTCGGACTTCCATATAACAGCAAGGAGTACGGGACTCCATAACAGCAAGGGATCATTGACCTCCATATAACAGCAAGGGGTCAGGGACTTCCATTTAACAGCAAGGAGTCAGGGACCTCCACAAAACAGCAAGGGATCATTGACCTCCATATCAACATGGAGTCAGGGACCTCCATATAAAAGCAGTTGTCAGGGACCTCCATATGACAGCAAGGGGTCAGGGACCTCCATATAACAGCAAGGGGTCAGGGACCTCCATATAACAGCAAGGGGTCAGGGACTCCATATAACATCAAGGGGTCAGGACTCCATATAACAGCAAGGGGTCGGGGACCTCCATATAACAGCAATTTGGGAAAGTTCAATACTTTCATACATAAATGGCCACTGGGTACAGATATGTTCTTGATAAGCTGGGATAGATATCCTAGATTAGAAAATATATATAGTGGAGAACTAAAAAGTAATGGTTTTAGTACATTTAGTACATCTCTCCCTAAATGCTTTATAGGACCAACAACTGGTGTGGAATTTACTAAAAGTAATGCGTAATGAGTCATCATGACATCGGGGTAAATGGCTAATTGGGCACAATTCCTGAAATGCTGTTTTGAGGTGAAATAAGAAAAATTAATGCGGTCTGAATGTTATGCAGTTGGAATACTGGGTCAGAGACAATAGGCAATCTCTAGAATGAAGATCACAATCAATTTCAAACAGGCAAAATGGGCTCTTTTATGTTCATTTCCTACATCAGCATTTATGTAACAAATGCTGCATGATTCAGCTTAAACAATGAAGAAAATAGATAGGAAGAAAAACACTATTTTCTCTGGACTCGAATAATGCTATGAATGTACTTATTTCTAACATAGATTTGTGTTTCTGAATATCGATATTTTTTAAGTCTGAACAATGTATATATTTAGAAACTGAAAATATTTTAGGACTGACCCAAAATACATTTAAGATTTTCAGTATATCAAAAAGAACATTCATTACTGTATAATGAAAACTTGCAGTGGGATTGTAGTCTCCATAAAACCAGTATATTTATTCTGCAAAGCTAGCTGTTTATCAAGTAAAGCATTTTAATACCATTTAAATAATTTATGTTGTTTACAAAGAAACTATAATGTATTTATTGCATATTATGAAAAATACTTAGGAAAATCGTGCACAGCCGTTTTAATGTTAGGGGATTTTTTTCACTATTCTATAGCTGGATTGTAAACCCTAAAGAGCCATTTATAACCAAGACTTCACCTTCAGGCTGTGGTTAGATCATTTATAACCAAGATTTGAGTTCTTCTTAAAGGGCAATTATACACTAATCCCCCAATCTCTCCCCTTAAAATCACCCCTGGACTTCCATGTCTGGGTCTGGCCCCTCCCTCAGTCCATTACCTGACCAATGGGAAGACTCACTCTAAAAGCAGCCTGGGTACTTTAAAGGGTGATTACTCTTCCTGAAACCTCCCTCCTCCCCTTAAAACTACCCTTTCTTTTAACCGTGAAAACAACAGACTGATACAGTAAATTCTGTATGGTTGGTTTATCTATCACTATCAAGTGGTTTGAATTGGCTCAAAACATATTGGTCTGCATACAAACATTCTGTACCCACTTTTTTTTTAGATCAAGCAACATATATATTAATGAAGTGAAAGCACCAGCGCAGCAGAAAGCCATTCATTTACTGAACATGATGTTGCTAGCAATAACCAGTCAGCAAACATTATATCAATTTGCAGATGAAACATACATTTGGCCATATTTGACCATATTGTAGAATAACATTAAGTTATGTTAATTTTTTACCAATTGATAGTTAATATGCTGCCTCTCCAAAGCTATATTTTCTGTAACTGCAATGTTACCCCCCAACATATTATCAGTGTTATCCCATTATAAATGAACTGATGATATATATCATATAAATATAAGAAATAATCCAGAAAAATAGAAGAAAACACCACTATCAGTAACTATTTTTCAATTTTATAGCTAGATAGACTTGTTTATGGTTTGAGAAATACAATTCCAACACTTTCTTTGATTCAAAGCTCTGATTACAGTTTTGATCTCTTCTACTTGCTTTTTTTCAAGAATGTAATTTCACTAGAATGCCATTCTTCTTTTGGAATTGGCATTCCAATTAATAATCTTCTTTGTTTTCTTTTTCATCCAGATTTCATACACCTGGTATTGTCTTTTTAAAGATATGTGGATATTGTGCCTTGTGAAGGGTGTTACTAAATGTCGGCTCTAATTTGATTCATAACTCATTAGGTTTTTATTACAATATCTCTAAAGATATTGATCCTGCTTGGAATACAAACCATCCAAAACTCATCCTTCTGAGCTGTTAGTTTAGTTCCAAAACTGCTTTTTGAGATAAAAGTGCCATTAATTCTTATAGTTACACTTTGTAGGATTGCAGTCAGGTGTATGTAGGTCATAACTTAAACAAAAAAACAACTACAGTATGTAAGAGACTTAAAACTGGTGCAGTCAAACAAGGCTAGCAAGGTGATGTTGTGGAAGAAAAATAGGGAGATTCACCCAGAACTGCACTTGTTCCCTGCTAATCTCCCATAGCAGATTTAAAGCTGTGCGTGTTAAATACTCACGTGTGCCCAGCCGCACAGACTCTGGTAAATATGTTTGCGGTGGCTGCGTGAGTGTCTCTGGAATCTACTTTTGCAGGAATCTAAGGGTTGTGTGAATTTAACCCCTTAAATGAGTTGTTTTAAACCCCATAAATCCCTCTGAAAAGTTCTTACTAAATACTACATTTCCAGGAAAAAAAAAAAGGTGACTGGGATGTCAAGATTTTTTGTTCAAGCTCTTTAAAGAAGCTCAAAGAAATGGGCAATGCTGAGGACCGCAGATGCTGTTGGTGGCCAAAGAAACTTAGTGCAGCAGATTAAAGACACATCATTCTCACATAATTTCAAATCAGAAGATGTTTAGCAGAGCCATCAGCTCAGAAATGGCACAGATTTGTGGAACCCAGAAACACCCTGTCTGTCCAATTGATTCAACCATGCATGAAAACATAGGTACTTGCATAAAAATGGCAGCATGTGCTCTAGACTGATGATTTAAAATCTGCAATATATGGCTGTCTCAGAAAGCATTCTGTTAGCAGAGAGCAGTTCAATAATATCTAAAGGTATTTGGGAAGCACAGAGGAGGTTCCGCAATTTTGCAACCTGAGTTGGCCCGGATCATTGGTGTCCTCAATACTAAAAATATAAGTAGATAATTATACTTCATGCAATACCATCATGGAGGTGTCTGGCTCTAAATGTATTCTACAGCAGGCAGAATATGATTGACCCCAAACATACAGCCAATGTCATTAAGAGTCATCTTTGGTGTAAAAATGAATAAGGGGTGCTGGAAGTGATGGTATGACCCACACAAAGAACTAATGATTCTGAGGTTCATACACATGTGCGATTGCAGGTCCCGACCCGCAACGCACGCTGTGTCCGAACGTTCGTTTTAGCCTATAATCAGCCCTTTATCGGGCGAAGCGGGCCGTCCGGTCGGGGATCGTTGCCCGACCGACCGGGCAGATCTTCGAACGACCAGCCATTTCGGACGATAAAGGGCCCATACACGGGCTGATTATCAGCCGAAATGAACGTTCGGACACATGGTTCGTCGCTTTCATTAGTTACTAGTTCAAAATTCGGATAGAGTTCTGATAGTATGAGTTTGTCCAATCTCATAAGGTTCGGCCCAAACTCATAAAGTTCAGGTTTGGGTCCTAGTTATAATTGAATATGTACATAATGTAATCTATCACAAAGCAAACCAATATATTTTACATGATGTAAAGCATGAATAACAAGCATTTTGTATACTTGCATTATTATTGTTTAACAATCCCAAACTGTATGCACGGTGATTGTACCAGAGGTTTGAACAAATATTTTTACATTTTAAATATATTTTCATTGTAGCGAAGGTACCAATAAAATGTATGTTTATCAGCTTCAGCTGACTGCATCCCAACATTGTCTGCTACAGAATGCATAGCAGCATATACAGATTAATGCTGAAAAGCAAATGTGTATTCATATAGAATGGAACTGACAGGTATTGCTGTGAAATCTGAACTGGCATCAATTTTATGAAAGTGTCAACAGTGCATTTTTCATAAAAAACGGTGCATCCCAGACTACACTGCACTGAAAGTTATTTGGTTTCATAAGTCTCATAAAGAAAAATGCTCTTACTGTTATAAGAGATGTTTACAAAATACCACCACAGTCCAAAGGATTGTAGGAAAGAGTTTATTAGTTAAATATGAGAATCTGAGCTGAAACAATTTCACAAACAGAACAGTGAGGTCAAAGTTTATAAAAGATTGTTCTAGTAAAATAACGATTGTTACTGTTTGTTATTTACAATAACAGCACACCCCTAAAGTAACAGGGGCGTTATTGTAAAATAAAGATTGTTAGTAATTGTTATATTACGATAACTCTGGCAGTAAACTACACCGGTGTTATCGTAAAATAATGACCTTTGGCGGTCTTTTATAACAATCTTTTATTAAAGGGCATGTCCACTTTAAAAACTTACATTTAATATAATGTTCTTTGGGGTTGCCCACTCCCAACCGCTATAATAACACACAAAAAACTTTCAGATATCTACTTACAGCCCCTTCGCTCCCGTGAGTCTCTTCTTCCCTCTCTGCTAACAGGAAACAGCAGAGAGGGGCCTGACCGGCAGCCGCGTCTGTGCTTGCCGGTCAGCCAATCACAGACGTGGCTGCTGGCTAAGAAGTAGTTGTGGGAGCGAGGGGCTGTAAGTAAATATCTGAAAGGTTTTTTTAGTGTTATTATAACGGTTTGGGGTGGGCAACCCTAAAGAACATTATATCAAAAGCCTGTCACGCTAGGAGAAAGGGGTGGAAGGTGTGATACGGAGGGAGGAAGGGAGGGGGGGGAAAGGGCTTCCCTGCGCATGTCACAATCCCTCCCGGAGGTATCACAGACAGAGACCATTGGACAAGAAGACAGCCACTACTTTTCAGTTTCCTGGACTTTGGACAAGGACTACAGGAGAACCATAAGAAGCAGGAATATAAGGTAAGGTTTTTTTAAAACTATATATAGGGGCCTGCACTTTTCAATTTTAGGGTGGACATGGCCTTTAATTTCGCCCAGAAATAACTGCCTTTTAATGTATATTTCAATGACATTACTGTATTAATATTTTTAAGAAAAATGACTGTATATGTAAATTCTTCTCTTTGTCCCCACAGGAGTAGTCACTTTGTAGTATATATCTGTTGGTGCTTTAATGTGCTTCCAAATCTTATAAGAAAATATACATTTTTGATATTGTTTTGTTTGCATCTCAAATAAATTGTAAAATATACTGTAAAGGAACATAAAAAGTTTTCTGACTACATTTGCATTTATTCCACATAACGGTAACCTCAATAGAGCAATTTACCACAATTTTAAAATATATAGCATCAACTTTGTTGTAGATAGTGCCATTCAGCTGACTTGTATAAAAATAGCAGCTGAGATTACAAATGTCATAAAGCCAATCAATGTCAACATCATAAAATACTCTACAGGATAAAATACTCTAAAAACAAAGCAGAAAAAAGTTGATAATAGAAATCCCTTTAAAAAGCAGTCCCAATTTATATCTGTTGTATTCAATTAGATCAACTGGACTTGAAGTTTAGTTCTGAAGACGTTTCGCTAGTCATCCGACTGGCTTTCTCAATTCAGAATGACTTGTACAAGAATCTGTGGCAATTATGTACCCTGGAAAATCCCAATTAGCATATCACAGCCAGCATATCAGGCGTTCTTATAACACCTCTTAGCCACTATGCAATCACACCCTTAACACCTGGCTGTGATATGCTAATTAGGATTTTCCAGGGTACATAATTGCCACAGATTCTTGTACAAGTCATTCTGAATTGAGAAAGCCAGTCGGTTGACTAGCGAAGTCTTCATGAACTAACTAATCAGTTGATCTAATTGAATACAACAGATATACCATGACCTGGATGAATGAGAAACTTCACAAGAATAGTCCCAATGTTAATTACAAAAACAGGGTTAAAATTGATTCAGAAAATCCAAAAATATACAGTATGGTGTGGTTGCCTTATCTGTCCCTTTAATTTGTTTTTCTATATATTATTATACATACACTCATATTTCATTATGGGCCTACATTTTTATTCATACTATAAATTGCTGTACGAATCTGTAATCCTTTTATATTGCCCCTTCCAAAAACACTGACTTTTTCCTGAAAGTACACTTTGGGGGAGATTTAGCTGGAGCTGCAATCGATCCTTGATGATTGACAAAACTAAAAAACATTACAGCTTTGTGTGGCTGAATTCTGCTGGTTCGTCCTTGCTATTCGGTTGTCTTCCACAGTTTTACTTCCCTACTCCCTTGTTTCCCCCAGAAGGCTTAGCCAAACACAATACATATGATATACATGTTCAGCCCATGTACTGACCATCTTGTCAATCAATTAAATCAATAGACTTTGTGTAGATAGGCTTGCAATTGTCAAATAGGGTTGGAAGCTAGGGGTATATTGGGAACTGAGGGAGTAAACTGCAGACCAGTGAAAAGGCAGCAACGGAGCAGAGCGCAGCTAGGCAGAGGAGCACATGACCCGGGGGATGACAGACAGAGGGGGAGTAATAGAGAGAGGGAGGTTAGGTGTAGGAAAGGGGAGTCGCAGTTATGTAGAGTAAGGAGGTGGGGCCCTAAGAGTGGGCACCATTTTATAAAAGGGAAATGGTGAGGTAACAGCAGCCTTGTAGTTCCCCATAGGTTTGGGACAGTAAAATATTGCAGCAGTGTGTTAGCAGGACAGGGGGGAGCAGAGACTCACCTAGCACAACTACTTCACCAGATTGCAGAGAGAGCAGTGTTGTAGGGTGACTAGTGGGTGAGGCAGCAGTTAATGGTGGCAGCCAACATTTCTAGCAAGGTATCAGCAGCTGAGGAGTCAGACACCAAAAGAAGAAAGGTAAAAGGAGGGGAGCGGGCATCAAGGCCCTGGCAACAACAAGCAGAGCAGCTTTTAGAGTATACTGAGGGGAGGACCCATACCAGTGTGGATTATCAGCAGGACAATTGCAGTCCTACACAGCAGGACAGAGGAGCAAACTGGGATGATGGCACCAGATGCAGAGAGGGAAGGCCGTCCATGCCCAATTTGGCTATAGTACATTCACTTATAAAACTTGGCTTCTTGGGTCTGACGTTCATTAGCCACTTCTACGTAGTCAGAATACATTGAATGGGGTCAATGGTTTAGATTACAGGAAGAGAGGCAAGTTTCTGAATCAGACAACAACCATTTGGACAGCTTGATGTGGTGGTTAATGGATTTGGGGTGCGCTTATTGTTCGGGGACTTCCATTTCCAAGGTTATGGCTGCCATATCCTTCCTTTTTAAATTGCAAAATAGTCAGGACTTGACAAAAAAAATTCCTAGTAAAGCAGGTGGTAAAGGGTCTCAAGAAAGGATATAACAAGCAGGATACGAGAAGACCAATGTCAATTGATTTGCTAACCAGACTGGGGAGGGTTCTTCCTAATATATGTTAATCAGGGAATGAAGTTTGTTTATTTCAATTGGCTTTCTCTCTGGCCTTTTTTGGGGCTTTTTAGGATAGGTGAATTGGTGAGCAGGGCAAAGGATACAGAAGGAGGTTTGCAGGCCAGGTGGATACAGTTAAGAGGTGGATAAGAGAAGTAGGGGTTTTCACATTATGGTAAGTGAAGGGGAAGGATTTGATTTGTGTTTATGGGAATCAGGCCATAAAGCACTATTAGTTCGCCAGGGAGAATATAATGAAAAGTATATGTATTACAGATTAATAGAGCTGTGGCCTTATTAAATATTTTGCTTCGGAAATAAATTCAGTCTCAAGTTATTTAAGGTAACGTTAAGGTTTCAAGGGAGGACCAATTCCAAGCCTACCAGGGTCAAGACACACAAAGCTGTAAAAGGAGGGTCTTTTAGTTTAATCATTACATTATTATACAACATTTTTTTCCACTGATTTTAATTAAAAAAAAATAGATGTGAAGATTTTTTTATGTTTTTATTATATGTCCCTAGCAATAACAAACCAACAAGTGTAAGCATGGTTCAATTTTTCTTCTCTATTAAAAATAAACACTGTATTCGGAGTTGACAAATCATATTGTGGGTGATGTGTGTTCAGCTGTTGTAATAGCTTTGAATATTAAAAGAGAGTAAACAAATCTTGACTATTATTGAGATATCAAATTTCCATAAAATGTAATTCATTTAGACCACAAAGGACATGGAATGGGGCATGCTGGGATCACATACTTATAAATATTCAAAGCATTATTATGCTTTGCTACAGCTCACTGTTCTGAGTTTTGTAGGCAATCTTAATTACTAGTATTTTCAATTTCTTTTTTCCTGATTTGCTTATGTTAAGATCCTATTTATATTGGTCATCATTTATCATGCCTCATTCTCACAGTCCAAAACATGTTTGCAAATATCAAATGCTTTTTGTGATATTAGCTGTATTACTTTTTCCTTTCCTTCTATTTTTACAGGTTATAACCTCTTTTTTTCCCCAACTGATCTGAAAAGTAATATTAATGGTAATATTATCAATGGGCGAATATAGTTCAGTCCTTACTACTTTTTAGCGCATCATGTGACTATACTGTATATGAACGTTAGTTCTTCTTTATGTACCAGACATACACTAATGTCATATCCAGTAAGTAGTATACATCCTCAGGCATTTTGCCTTTAAGGAGAACTAAACTTTTAAAAAAATGTACCTGTTATTTTTTAAATGCCTAATGTAAAAGCATTTCTCCACAGAATACCTATACATTGTAAGATTATTCTCTAGTAAGTTGCATTTATGTACATTTAAGAAGTAGATTCTACGGTCTCTACACCAATATAAAAGACTTTGCAACCCTGTAACCCAGCAGTTTATTATATAGCCAGCATGCATTCCAGACAGACTGCCAGGAACAATACAAAATAGTCAGATGAATTTTTTGCTTACATCTTGTAACTAGCAAAAGATAAAGGGCAAAAGATAAAGGGGGTTATTCAATAAAAGTTCTTAATGTTTAAAATGATGCTAATTTTGCCCCAACCAATCAGATGTTAGCTTTCAAATGTTACATAAGTTCTGATTGGTTGGGGCAAAATTAGCACCATGTTAAACGATAAGAACTTTTATTGAATCTCCCCGAAAGTTTCTAAATGTAACCGTTATTGTGTATGCGGTGGTGGCTCTGCAGTCTAAAGCAGTGATGCGAAATACAATAAAAGTAATATTTGCAAAGGAATGAGGGGGAACAGCGCTTTCTAAAACTGTTAAATCTTAACACTGTGTTTTTAACACTGATAAACCTTTGTTCTGTGTCTGAGATACAGGATCTGCTATGGTATGATCTGTTACTAATTGAGGTGGGAGTCTATGCTGTAATATGATTGGCTGTCAGCTTCTAAGAAGCAAGGCTGCAGCTTGCTTGTATTGATCTGTTGTTCACTAGAGAGCCTGTGGCTAAGCCACACTGTTGTGATACTTATGCACTTTCAATTGCGTTTTACAATCCATTGTTGCATGAAAAAGGGTGGTCACATTGTATGCACTGCGCTGGGATATGTGTTTGAGCACATACAATCACCATTTTTTGTGTTCTTTAATTTTTTTACATTTTATTTTGTATATGCTACTCAGATTCAAATTGTACTTGACGTTAAAAATATATATATTTACAATTAAATAGTTTGCATAAACATCAAATGTAATTTGTAGTAGAAGAATCATACCATTACCTGAAAATATATCATACATATTACAGTTCACTGAGCATAAATGGCGTGAATGTTAACAAGATGATTTCCTAAGCTTTAATGATGCCTACCCTTTCAAAGAATAATACCTTAAAGGGTTTGTCAGAAATGATTAGGTGCTTAGAAGAGGAAGATATATTGCAAGTAAGTTCTCTAAGTTTTATGATTTAATAGATACATTTACAACATTGTCAACAATAAAAAAGTGCATTTTAATTTTAGAATATATATATATATATATATATATATATATATATATATATATATTTGATTGAAGTCAGTGCACACAAAAGGGCTTCATTTTATCCAAAGTAAGACTTTTATTCACAAATAACATAACATATCTGGTTGTGTTACAGCTGCATTTTTGTAAAATATTACAATGGTGGCATATAGTTACATAGATAGTTATATAATACTGAAGGTTTAATAAAGACATATGTCTATCTAGTCCAAACTTTTAGCATTAAAGGCATAATGTGGCCACAAAATATCAACACATCATATACCAAAATACCAACGCGGCACAGAGCTTTGTGACCATGGCAGACTCGTGATTGCAGTTCACATTTAGAGTACATGCTCCAGTTCCCAGTAATCATGATAAAGCACATTATTATTTACTACATTAAATGCCCCACACTTTCGACTATATTTTTGTTGAAATCAAGCCAGCTAAGGCAAAATAGCTTCCATTTAACTCACACAGTATAATAATACTGTCCAGCTTTTAATGATTCCATCTTAACTATGCAGTAAGGTTAGAATGCAAAGTATCTGTATTGTATCTCACAGTATAAAACATGTGTTTAGAATTTTACAGCTGTGATTATGCCTTTTTAGTTGATTGAATAGTGGCTTACATCTGCTTTTATTCCTTATACATTACACTGTGAGGCTGCAGTTTTTGGAGGCCACAGTAGCCACAGCAGCACCTGGAAGAGTAGGATCCTATGTTTGTCCATACAATTTAGTAGATCCTATGTTTGTCCATACAATTTACTAGATCCTATGTTTGTCCATACAATTTAGTAGATCCTATGTTTGTCCATACAATTTAGTAGATCCTATGTTTGTCCATACAATTTAGTAGGATCCTATGTTTGTCCATACAATTTAGTAGATCCTATGGTTTGTCCATACAATTTAGTAGAGTCCTATGTTTGTCCATACAATTTAGTAGATCCTATGTTTGTCCATACAATTTAGTAGATCCTATGTTTGTCCATACAATTTAGTAGATCCTATGTTTGTCCATACAATTTAGTAGATCCTATGTTTGTCCATACAATTTAGTAGTAGCAGTAAATTATATAATGGAGATAACTGGGAGAAGGTAAGCATAGGTTCAACATATGATTTTTTTAAGCAGATAATGTGTGAAAAGGGGATGTGGGTAAATAGGTATTACGGCCAACTGAAATTTGGAACCTTAACAATGTCTTAGTTGGTAAAAGCTAAAAGCCAAAATATAGTTTGCAGATCTGTAAACTACATCAATTGTGGATCTCTAACAAGGGGTTGAAATAAATAAATTCCCTTCATTTTTTATTCTCTGTAATGATGCGAAGGCAAAGAGATGTGGATATTTGGGGTTTTGCTTCATCTGGCACCTGAGCGTTAGCTATTTTCCATATTCTGGGCATGTGTATATGTAATACTGTTCCCCCACCCAAAATGTCATTCTATGGACTTTTTAGATATGTCAAGGAATGTGAGGGCAAGTAACCACGTAGCATAGGTTCCAGACCTCTGGATCAGTAATTACAAGTGCTAATGATGGCCACACCCTAAAACAACATTAAGCCGATTTGATGTGTTATCTGTTAATGTTGATCACAAAGAGGCCAGGCAAGACGGCGTTCTTAAGGTCATAGAAATGCCGGGAGGTAAGTTTGCAGTGTAAGGACAAAGCAAGGTACACATGGGCCTTCTACCCCCTGATCTTTTTTCCAATAGCTTTACAGAGTAAAAGTGTACAGCCAATGCCTCATTCTGTGTATTAAAATAAACAGGATCAGGCAAAATTTAAGTGTCTGTATATTTTGGTGATTTTGGCAAATAATTCACAGAGAAAATTTGTTGTGGCTAGAGATTAACGAAACTGGCAAGTTTCATTCCAACGGCAATTCTTATATTTTAATTTTGAAGCAGAATTATTTGTTTTTTCTTACCCCAATTTTACTCCTCTCTAGTGGTGGTGATAATTCCAGGCAATATTTCTGATTGACTGCAATTTTACAAAGTTTATTCAAGGTTAGTGCTTTGTCAGAAGAATTGACTCCTGTTTATAAAATGAATGGGCCAAGAGAGAGGGAAGGGAAAGACTGGTGTGAGTTGGAGGTTGATGCACTTACAGTAACTAAACATTTCCTGCTGTGAGTGTCTAATATCCTAATCGTTATCAAAACCTTTCAAACCTTTATACAACAGACACAGTCTAACCATGGATATTTTGATGTATAACAATATGGATGAAAGTGTGATAGCATGTATGGAAAATATTGTGTAAAGTGTATTGGCATATGTGGTCCCCATACATGGAACAATGACATCTGCTCTATCTATAACATGGTCAGTTTGTCTGCATCATCTTCAGAAATTTCCAGCCAATTGGATTTAATGGGATTTGTCAAAGATTGCCAAGGTGTTTGGCAACATTAAGGCCCGGTACAGAAGGGTCAATTCTGACAGTATCTGAATGAAGGTATTCATGGGTGTGTGTGTTGGTAGATAATGACCTTGCATAGAAGAAAGAGGAAGGGAAGAAGGATCTGCACACTGTGTTTTCTGACTTCCTGTGGTCAATTCTAATATTTTGTAACCTTTGGGTCCCTTAGAGACCCATTCCATGATCATAAACACTCAAAGTTAATACAAATTAGCAGCAGTCAATTCATATGAATCCTCAATAGAGTATATGGGAAAGTGTAATTCCATATTCCACTCTCAACCAGGCCTAAAAATGCAGTGTGGATGGTATGGTATCCAGCAGCATGACTATGGGCTTATTATTCGGGAGGAGTGTTAAGCCTCTGAAGTAAAATCTAGAGGTAAGCTGTGCCTCTGCAGGAGAATAGTTGGATGTGACAGTAATGGTGCATACTGTAGTTTGGGACATTACTACACTACATACTACAGTATACTACTATTGCTACAGGAGGTGTTGGTGTTTTCAGTTATTGATATCCAATGCTTCTTTCTACCTTACTTATATCAATTGCACAAAGCAATTTATGGGGAGATGAAATCAAAATTGCCAAAAAGAGTCAAATGCACATGACCCAATATACAGTGATATTGGGTCATCATGGGTTTAACTCTTTCCTTGTGTGGCCTGCACCTACAGTACCCAACGCAAAACAAAAAGGAAATTGCACCACTTTGTAATTACAGTGCTAATTGCAGTAATCAATAAGTGATTACTGCATCGTGGCAACCTAGAAGGGAAAAAGAGCGCCTAGGAAAGTATTACGCTTCCCTGTATGAATTTGGAACTTTGAGCATTATGATTCAAATTTGATTAAAGGATAAGTATGCTGTAAAACCAAATAAAGTTTAATTGGAAGCAGCAGCTTTCAAAAATATTTTGCCCTTTGTTTTTTTTTCTATATCCCTCCTGACTTTTCCTGATATAAAGTTGCTGACATCTTGTATCTGCATTGTAGACTTTTTAGCTCCGCCCCTCGAGAAGCTGTAAAATGCACTGTCCGTTGGGTACGTGCATGCGCTCATGATGGCGCAGAGCACGCTACATTACCACGTGCGATGTCCTCATGCCACAGCATGGCACAGTGCGATGACATCATACACAAAATGCGCTGTCTGTTGGGTCTGCGCACGCAGCGAAGTGCAGCCCGATGATGTCACACACGCACACATCTGTGCATGCACTGACTTCATGGACACACCCAGCGGACAGTGCATTTTGCCGCTAAATAAGAAGGAGATCCAGGAAATCTTGAGGGGCGAAGCTAAACAGTCTACAATGCAGATACAAGATGTCAGCATCTTTACATCAAGAAAGGTAGGCTCATGATTAGGCAAAAGATTTTTTAAAGCTGCTGCTTCCAATTAAGCTTCCCTTCCTCAGGTGAGGAGGCACATTATTTTCCCACCAAAAATGTGTGGACATCAATAAATTTTGAGATTTGTTTGTATGGAATGCGACCCTCAATCTTTTCTTGTTTCAATGTATGGACTCCAGTGAGGGTGGATTCTTAAAGGAGTCGGCACCCACAGTTGGATAGAGTGCATAGGACTAGAGGGACACAAGTTAGGGATTTACTTGTTTCCATCCCTCCCAGCGCCACTTGAATTTCCTTAATAATTAGGGGGCCTCCAATCCAGCAGCCTCAGTACGTCACAAGGTGGAAAATAGGATTTGGTCAAGATATGAACCTATTTGATAAAAGTGTATGGTACCTGAAAAGTATATATATATCACCATAATATTTTACAAAGCAGCATACAGTAGAATGGCTGTATTATCTGAAGTAAGTGTTCCATTAGGTATCTCCACCCCTAAATTAAACTATTCACTATTTGTAGCTCACCCCATCCAACCCCCAACCAGCGATTTACTGTTGCAAGGAAAGCCACAGAAACTTACAGGCCTTCAGTCCCCCGGCACTCTGTTCCCAGCTTTCTGCTAGCTGGAGGCAGCAAAGAGGGGCGGGACTGGCAGTCGCGTCAGTGATTGGCTAGCAAGCAGCCAGTCACAGATGTGGCTGCTGCCTATTCAGAGCACCGGGGGAACAAAGGTCTGTAAGTATCTTTCTGTGGCTTTTCTTGCAAAAATAAATTGACGGTTTGGGGTGGGATAAGATGGGCTACACACAGTAAGAAGTCTATATAGCTAGGGGATGCAGCAGAAGGAAGGGATCCGGAGGGAGGGAGGGAAAGGGGTTCCCCTGCACATGCCAGAAGCCTCTCGGAGGACAGAGAGGAAGCAGGGACTGGATTGAAACCTCCTACTCTTCACTTTTCTTAACTTTGCACAAGCACTGCAGGAGAACCATTTGGAGCAGAGATGTAAGGTAAGGTATTTTGAACACTACACAGTGGGGCCAGTTTTGGAGGTGGAAATTCCCTTTGATAGCGAGAATAGGTGTGTTGTGGGAAGGGCTATGTACGCCAAACATATTGCTATGTTAAAAAAAATTCTGCTGACAAAAAAATTTGAAGGCAATTAAGAGATATTTCTAGGAGATACAGTGGTCAGAGACCCCTCTAGGTAGATGGGATATTGTGACAATAGTGTGGAAGGTCTGTCAATCAACAAAGAAATAGTCTAACCTAGACAAAGTATGGTATGTAGCTAAGCATATATATACTCCAATTGTTGAGGGTGTAATTGTCTCCAGGCATCAACTCAACTAATTTCACCTATTAGTCTAAAAAAAGGGGGGGGTAAAAAGAGGTGTGGTAAATTCTATTTATAGTGGGGTTTAATGTATAAGTAATGTCACCCATGTAGATAATTTAAGGGGTTTCCTTAAAAATATATTGTAGAATATTATTTCTTTAACTGTATACATTAACCATGCTCCATATTTTTACAAATCATTTTTAAATCAAGAGGAATTTATTAAATATGCCCAAATTTTTAATTCTGTTCTTTGCTCTGCTGGTTAGACTGACTTATTGTAGCAGTTTCAAAAAGATATTCTGTATTAGGTTCATGGGATATTCTCTACAGATTTATAACATGGTGTATTATTTAAACACTGCTGGGAACTGCTTTAGTACTGTATTGTCACATGTAAATACAATAATAACTCTAGCAAGATATTTTGTAAATTTTAAATAGAAATAAAGTAAAAAAAAAACATCACTTTGTGCAGTTGAATTAACAGAATATTATGGAAAGTTCAATAACATAATAATTAGTATAAAAAATGTTCACATGTGTAAAAAGTTTCACAAATGATCAAACACCAACAAATTTCTTAAAGAGGAACTGTGGTCCAAAAATGACTTTAGGTAAATTGATAAGAATTGCTTTCCAAAGATTTTTTTTAATTTTCATTGTTTATTTTGCATAGTTTTGAAGATATTTACATTTTTGCGTGAGATATGGCAGCAGCATCACCAGGTCCCTTGCACTTCCTGCTCTGAAACCATCTCAGTGGATGACAGTCAATCTGCCCTGTGTCTCCTCCTCCTCTTGCAGCCCCCCTCCTCTTGCATGCCCCTACCACTCATGGACCCCATGGACCCTCTATTTGCAGGCCCCCCTTGGCCCCTTCCCTTACAGACCCATGTGACTCCACCCTTCGAGGGTGCCTTAGCCCTGCCCACTCGGGGGGCTGTGGCCCACCCACTCATGGAAGCTGTGGTCCTGCCAACTTGCGGGGGCTGTGGAACACTCAGACACACCACCTAAAGAAAACTGTGTGAAAACAGCCTTTTCGTGCAGAGTTCCCCTTTAAATAGATACTGGTACCATTCCTTAAATAGATACCAGTACCATTCCTTAAATAGATACCAGTAGTAGAGATGGCCGAACTTCTTAAGGTTCGGTCCATTTTCGAACTTTCGAACTTCAGTAAAAGTTTGAAAATTTTAAAGCGGATCCATTAAAATCAATGGGAAGTGATAGTTCAAAAAGTTCAGATGATTTACAGACAAACTAATTAACTTACTGTAAATGGCTGTGGCACATGGGAAATGGTCTGGGGAACAAGTCACTATCACCAAAACCCGTTTAAACACTTCTTATTTTATGATCAGGCAATTGTCGGGTTTGTGCAAGCTACATTCGAGGGTTACGGCTAATTTGAGGGTTACCGAAATACTTTCGAGGGTTTCTGAAAATAGAACCATAAATTCGAGGGTTACCAAAATCGAACAACACTTTCGAGGGTTATCAAAAATCGAAGGCTACATTTGAGGGTTAGCAAACGATATATTCTAGGGTTAGCGAAAAAGATCCATACATTCAAGGGTTACCGAAACCGAACAATACTTTCGAGGGTTAGTGAAAATCGAAGGCTACATTCGAGGGTTAGCGAACAATATGTTCTAGAGATAGCGAAAACAAACCATACATTCGAGGGTTACCGAAAATGAATGATACTTTCAAGGGTTACCGAAAATCGAAGGCTACATTCGAGGGTTAGCGAAAACGATCTATACAATCAAGGGTTACCGAAAACGAGCGATACTTTCTAGGGTTAGAGAACGGCTCGTGAATTCGATAATCATTGATTTTTTCAAACAAACTAGTTCGAATGGTTCGAGTTCGTCCAAACTTGGTTTCAAGTTTTGTACTAGCCAGTACCATTCCTTAAATAGATACCAGTACCATTACTCAAATAGATACCAGTACCATTCCTTAAATAGATACCAGTACCATTCCTCAAATAGATACCAGTACCATTCCTTCAATAGGTACCAGTACCATTCCTCAAATAGATACCAGTACCATTCCTTAAATAGATACCAGTACCATTCATTAAATAGATACCAGTACCATTCCTCAAATAGATACCTGTACCATTCCTTAAATAGATACCAGTACGATTACTTAAATAGATACCAGAACCATTACTTAAATAGATAACGGTAACAATCCTTGAATAGATACTGCTACCATTCCTTAAATAGATACCAGTTCCATTCCTTAAAAAGATACCAGGACCATTCCTTATATAGCACTGGTAATCCCTTAAATGCAAAAACGGACCCTTAAATAAAAATGCCAAACTGAAGATAACAATAGCAATCCTTAAATAATTCCTAGATAATGATTCCTAAATAGGGATCCTTATAGAAGAATCTCAATTTTTAAATAGCAATAAAAAGCAATATTTTACAACAGGTATACTGTATAACAATACCATGCCTTTACAAGAATAACCTCTAATCTTTCATAAGACAAATTAACCAACACAGGTGTTATTTACATACAAAATAAATTGTGATAAATGGAATTTACAGCATATTATGCAGTATTCTGTACATAATATTAGTATCCAAAAGATCCATATATGCTATATTTGCTACTTCTCTATGGAAAAGCTTTATTTCTGCTTTACATTTAAGGACTCTAGAGTTCAATTTAAACTAAAAAGTGATACCAGGGCTTTATAAATATGGCCCTTAGTTTGACCACTAAAAACAGTACAATGTTTTGAGGCTAGGTCAAATACTTTAATATTGTCATTTTTACGACTACAGTTATTGGAAGGCATGGCACATAACTGCATTACAATTGCTGTGAAAAGAGATCTAATATACTTGACTTTTATAGATTGCTCCTTGGAGGCTAAAATTCATTTTTATTTTTTTGAACACTGATGACAGAATGGCATTAACAGTTGGTTAAAGTGTTTTTTATTGCACATTGCCATTTTCCCCCCTTTAGTTTTTTTACACAGGCCAACAGGGCTCTTTGAAATATGAACAGCACAATGACTTTCTAAGGTGATACATGGATACAATGAAATAGTTATTGTTTTACTGAAAAGAAACATTAAGTAGATTTCACTTTTGTTTGAAAAGCGTCTACCTTAAAATGACAAAATGAATATGCAAAACAGCTAAACAAAATTGAGCATAATTGTATTACGTACACTAGGAATAGGAATGGGTATTGTGTTCCATAGAGGAACTATATTACTGCTTTATGCAAATGCATTAAGGCCGGAGTAATGTAGACCGATGAGTATTAAGATATTGCCTATGGCTTTACCAAATGTATTTGAGAATTAAAAAAAACATTAACATACAGAATTCTTTAACTAAGCTTACAATATGGGTCAATGTTTACTGATTCAGACACAATTGACCCATAAAGCAGCTCTAATTTAAATTTCAAATTTGTTTTTACTTTTATCAATATGTTTTTAAACCCACCCAAATTACATGGCAAATTAACTAAGTGGTAAATATGACCTATTTCACACATATAAAAACCATATACTGTACATAAAATCTTTTTTTGCTTTTAAATTTTTAAGCCAGTTGTTCCTAGCAAAATTGTTTTTTAGGATTTCAGAAAATCAAAAACTTTATAAACCTGTTTAAATGAAAAACTTCAAAATTATATGGAATGTCAGATTGTAAAGTGGACCGCTATTTGGTTTTCAGTGCTTGTTGCCAATTTTATGTGTTGGTCATTACTAGTGATGGCCCAGTTCGCGCATCCGAACCCTGATCCGTGGCGGATTTACCTCGTTCGCGGACGGCGGATATCGCGGATTTTCCGGTTTTCCGCCTTCCAGACTTTTTCGAACTGCATTTTCAAAAATTTTAATTTTCGAAATCCTCGTAATTTCGAAAATACGGGAAAATACGAGAAATCCTCATAAATTCAAAATTTCGTGGATTTTTCACATTTTTGGACGGAGCAACCCACATTTTTGGTCTGTATTTTCGAAGAATCCTCGTATTTTCGAAGAACGGATTTTGCCGAACTTTCATTTTAATAGGTTTTAATGGGTCCGCTCACGGATTTTTGAATTTTCTAATTTTCTAATTTTTTCGAAAATTCGCGGATCCTCGAGCGGACCGGATTTTGCGAAGTTCGGACATCTCTACTCATTACAAGTGTCAGTAAGTAGGTAATTAGCTCTCAACACTGAGAAAGAAGAAAATAAAATGCTAACCTGATTACAAGGTTTTGCTGTGTAAAATGTGTCTAATTTGCAATGATGTTACAATCTATAATAACAGCAATACTTTATGTAACATGTCAAAAAAACATATCTGTTGTATTCAATTAGATCAACTGGACTTGAAGTTTAGTTCTTGAAGACGTTTCGCTAGACATCCGACTGGCTTTCTCAATTCAGAATGACTTGTACAAGAATCTGTGGCAATTATGTACCCTGGAAAGTCCCAATTAGCATATCACAGCCAGGTGTTAAGGGTGTGATTAGATAGTGGCTAAGAGGTGTTATAGGAACGCCCAGGGTAAGGTGTCAAAACAGCATTGTACATGGCAGACAGATGGTGTCGAACCCCCCCACCTCTATTTAGGCTTGGTTTCTTTATTTTCTTTATTTTCACATAAATGGCCTCCTTAACACCTCTCTAATTGGGATTTTCCAGGGTACATAATTGCCACAGATTTATGTACAAGTCATTCTGAATTGAGAAAGCCAGTCGGATGACTAGCGAAACGTCTTCAAGAACTAAACTTCAAGTCCAGTTGATCTAATTGAATACAACAGATATACCATGACCTGGATGAATGAGAACCTTCACAAGCATGTCAAAAAAACCATTTAATTGTGGCAGTCTGTCACCATAAAGATGTATCATTCCTCATTATAAACTGGTAGGGGGTTAATAATAATTATAAATATAAGTATAAAGATACAATAAGAAACAATCACTCCTCTAGCAATGATTTAATACCAAGCTCGCAGTGAGTAAATGCTGATAAGATTTTTCCCTCTTTAACTCCAGCTATGTTCACTGGTATTAAAAAGTCATACTCTTTACAAGGCACTGGTAAGGTCTCTCTTTTGAATATGCCATACAATAAACTCTGTGGTGTAATATCTGTTGTATTCAGTTAGATCAACTGGACTTGAAGTTTAGTTCTTGAAGACGTTTCCCTAGTCATCCGACTGGCTTTCTCAATTCAGAATGACTTGTATAAGAATCTGTTGACAATTAAGTACCATTGAAAGTCCCAATGAGCATATAACAGCAATGTGTTAAGGACCTTTTGATGCAAGGTGTGGATGCATTGAGGCTAAGAGGTGTTATCAGAACTGTCCAGGGTTAGGTGTCAAAACAGCATTGTACATGGCAGACAGTTTGTGTAGAACCCCCCCCCACACACACACACACACACACACACCTCCATTCAGGCTTGGTTTCTTTATTTTAACATAAATGGCCTCCTTGACACCTTTCTTGAACAAGTCACGTTCCTTTGCCAACATGTGGACATTGTAATCTCCTTTTTCCTTAAGATGCAGATACATCGCTGAGTCCTGACCCAAGGAATTGGCTCTTCTGTTCTGGGTTATATGTTGGTGCAGCTGCTGTTTTGTCTCCCCGGCATACAAATCAGAGCACTCTTTACTGCACTGCATATATAATGTCATTCTGAATTGAAAAAGCCAGTCTGATGACTAGTGAAACATCTTTAAGTCCAGGTGATCGAACTAAATACAACAGATAAACCATGACATGGATGAATTAGAACCTTCCTTAGCATATTGCAAATCATTTTGGGGAGAAAACACGGCAATAGAAAAGTACGGCAATATGAAAAGACAGCAAAGAAATTGGCAGACTACAGAAACCACCTGCACTTTAACATCCAATGCAGATAACAAAGGCTAGTACCATGCAGCATATTTCTGGATTCCACAGCAAAATCCATCAAAGCCAAACATCTCACTCTCCTCCAAAAGAGAACCCTCAACCCCGATACTTCAGTCCATAGGGTGGCTTCCCATCAAACAAAGAATCATATTCAATACTCTTCTTTTAACCTTTAAATGTCTTCACTCTATTGCACCTCCCTACTTATCTTCTCTCTTTGTCCCTTATGTTCCTAGCCGTGACTTCTTCCACAACCCCCAATGAACACTGCCTCCTCCTGCCTTAAATCAATCTCTCTTGCAGCTCCCTACCTTTGGAACTCTCGTCCATACATTAATACCTTCAAATCTAGACTGTTAATCTACCTTTTTGAGCACCAGCACAACAAATGATTGTAAGCCACCTCAAGCACTTTGTACCCATCCACCCACTTGTATCTGTATGTTGCCCCACCCACTTAGATTGTACGCTCTTCAGGGCACTCCTAATGTGTCAAGGCATGCTGCACCTATATCAATTTCCCCATTTTAACCAAATAAGAACAGCTTTCTCAGTACTGGAAGGGCAAGAAAAGACAACAGAACAAATTCTTTATTCTGTCATCCCACAACACCCCAAAGGAGATGAACTACCTTGGAGACAAAAAAAAGGGAATTGTAACTTTATTAAACAAGGAGGAATGGGTGGAACTTGTCTAACAGGACCCTGACCAAGGCAGAAATGGGAGTCCTGGCTAAGGGCTTGAACTTTGCCATCACTCCTAAAGCCATTCCTGTGGTGGATATTATAGCAACCACAGAAGCCTCAATCCACAATAATAAGGTACCGCAGAGTGAGGCAGAACAACTTTGCCTTAAGGTATCTGCAGCCTTAGCCAGTGCTAAACCTCCTTCCTCTAAACTGACCACACAGGAAAGAAGAGCCAAGAAAAATTTTAGTATCACCATTCTTCCTGTGGATAAGATTGGTACTCAACACCTTGGACTACCATGATAAGGCGACCACACCCCTGGCCAATAACAACAAATATGAGGCTTTAACAAGGGATCCCACCACCCGCTACAAGAAAAAGTCATAGACTTACCAAAGGGGTAAAAGGAACAGAAAGAACACAAATACCAACAGTGAAGGGGAAAGCAAGACAGGAGAAATAACATGGTCATCCCATATGTAGCAGGGGTCTCTGAGAAATTAAGAAGAATTTTCAAAAAACACTGTACCCCTGTCTGCTTTAAACCAAACAACACACCGAGGCAGCAATTGGTACATCCGAAAGACCCAATACATAAATTCTGTTATTTGCTTATTGGGACTTTCCAGGGTACTTAGTTGCCAACAGATTTTTGTACAAGTCATTCTGACTTGAGAAAGCCCGTCAGATGAATATATATAAATAAAAGTTCCTAATAATCAGAAGACTGGCCAATAAAAATGTTACATTTCAAATTAATTTTCTACTGGAAAATGGACAGTAGGTACTGGCGCAGTAAATCTATTGTATCATTGATTGACAGACAGACAGACAGATAGATAGACAGATAGATCATAGATAAGAGGGTTGTTAGGCTATACAGTATACTTATATAAATAAACAGAATACCGTACTGTAAAAATAAAACAGAATAAATTAAACAGTTTAAAATGCAATAATAAAAAAAATAAAAATGCTTGAAATTTAAGAATAATACATTGAAAATACTATTGCCTGTTCCTACTTACCTGTACATTTCTTAAAATGGTTGTTCCTTTTACCATGTGATCCCAATTTACATCCAAAATTTTCTTCCCAAAATTCAGCAAACCACACATTTCTTCTATTATTGGATAAAGACCGGCTTCTAAAATATCTATCAAAACCTAATTTCAAATAATAAAAAAAAAAAAAAGAATAAAATGTCTAAGGGCAAAATCTCATAGTAAGTAAGGGCAGAGTGATGTAGTGATATATTGTACTCAGGGGAACTTTTCTAATGAGGCAGAGTGAGATCATTTGTCTCAGGCAGCACCTTTGGGATAAAGGGAAAGGGGACAGGGAAATATATATATATTTTTTTTTTTTTTTTAAAAACCCGCCCTTTAAAAAAACAAAAATAAAAAACTTCTAAGTATTGATTTTTGCCAATGGAGAAAAAATCCCTTCCTGGAAGCATTGGAAAAATCACTGGAAGTGATTTTTTCTGATTGGATTTCAAAAAATCCTAATTATTTCCAGAGAAGATCAGAGGATTAAAAAAAAAAAAGAAAGTTAAATACATTTACAAAATAAATCTTACAGTAATGCACATACCCTTTTTTTTTTTTACAATAGAATCTTATTTTATTATTTTCAGTGTAGGGGGGCTTATTTGATTATTCTGTGTGGGGCATTTTTATTATCACACCTGCCTTGCTGTTGCTTATTGCAGATTGGGAGTGCCTTTTTACAAAGTTTGCCTCAGATGTCAAAACCCCTAGAAGTGCCCCTGATTGTACTGGAGTTTTGCCCCAAACCTGTTTTCAGGGTGAAGCTCCCGGATTCCTTGTCACGCAAGAAGAATTTAAAAAAAAAGTGATGATAGGACAGAAATAAATGAAGACTGATTAAAAGAGGAATAATGAGACAAAGGGGCATATTTATAAAGGTCCCTTAACTTTTAATTTTTAGTAGTGCTGCACATCGCCGCATAAAAAACGCATTACCACTATATTTATGTGTAGCAGTAAATTTTCTCTTTTCGGCACGATAATGTACTTAACGCGCTGTGCTAAGTACAGTTTCATGGTGAAAAGGAAAAATGTCGATGCATGAGCGAGGGGTCCAGAAGTGCTGCTGGGAAGGGGGGCGGACCATGTGGGGGGGCGCTGACAAGGGGAGCATTCAGGGCCCAATGGAGGGGGCACTGACAACCGCCTTTTGGGGTCCTGCCGGTCAAACCATTAACCCCCCTCCACGAGGCACTGACATGTGCCTTTGTTAGGGGTCCTGCAGTTCAAAACCAGGACTGACATAGGCTCTTAGAAGAGCCCTTGCGTCTGCAATAAGAGCCTTTCTTATAGGGAGGGTCCTGCAGCTTGAGAACAGGACCACCCCTATTCCTAAAAAGGACCTTTTCGTAGGTCGAAAAATCGCAGACGATGTTGCCACCGAATCTTGATCCCAATGTCTTCTTTTTTTTTCTTCTGCCATCACTTTTTTTCTTCTGCGATAACATCTGAGTTCCGTGAGGGGTTGCATACCTAAAAGCCTATTGCATTGATAATCCCTTTCCCCCGCCGATTATTGCCCCTTTATAAACTGCGCTAAGTCAGATTTTACTGAAAACTGCAGAGGAAAGTTAGCGGACCTTAAAAAATATTGCCCAAAGAATAGGGAGAAAAAATTAAAAAACAAAGTTAAAATAAATGCAAAAAAAAGAGGAAAAGAGAAAAAGGTGCACAGGGGCAAGTTAAAAAGAAAGGCAGAATAAGGAATAACATAAACTGAAGTAATATACCTTGATTATTCCTGCTATTACATTATGTAGTCTAAGGAATTCTACTTGTTCATATAAAAATGGTTCTGTAATGGTTCTGCAGACAATATACCATAAAATACCAAATAATTGCTTATATTTTATACTGCTAAATGCCAAAATGTGTTTTCTGAACATATAAATTGGCCTGTGTGGGAGAGCCTGGTAAATATTTCAATCTAAATGGACCTAAGCCCAGAAGGTTGAAAACATTTGTATTTGAACCTGTATAAAATATAAATTAGAGATTCAGATTTGTTTACTCTCTCTGGTTTTAGTCACTCAGTAACAAATTTAGATTTTATATGTATCCCTGTAACTACAGGAAGTGAACATATTAAAGTTACCATCTATTGATGCTCTCTTTGGTAGTATTGTAATAGCTCCTTCAGCTATTTCTTCTTGCTGGTACACTGGTGAAATTTTAGAACCCCAGCTGTCTGAACCAATCCACAGAAAATGTCCAGTCTGATTGTTTCTTTTAGCCGCTTCCAGAATTCTTCTGTAATACAAATGCAATTATTGAACTCAGCAGTAACTTATTATCCAGGCACCCTAAATTTCTATGAATAAAAATAAACCAGTCCCAGATATTGTTCTACATTAGAGATGTACTGTGGGTTCTAATAGAACCCAGTTTCAAATCGAATCCGAGGGTTTCGAAGTCCTAGCCAAACTTTCAGAACTCCCGCTAATAATCGAAACCGAAAGTAGATGATTATCGAAATCAAAAGTAGATGATTATCGAAAGTAGATGATTATCGAAAATGAAAATTAGTAGAAAAAGTTTGTAATTTCAGTAACCCTCGAAAGTAGCATTCGATTTCGGTAACCCTCGAATTTACAAGCCGATTTCGGTAACCCTCAAATTTACAAGCTGATTTCGGTAACCCTCAAATTTGTAATATCGCTAACCCTCAAAAGTAGCGTTCAATTTCAGTAACCCTCGAATGTACAAGTCGATTTCGGTAACCCTCGAATTTGTTATATCGGTAACCCACGAAAGTAGCGTTCGATTTCAGTAACCCTCTAATGTACAAGTCGATTTCGGTAACCCTCGAATTTGTAATATCGGTAACCCTCGAAAGTAGTGTTTGATTTCGGTAACCCTCAAAAATAGAATGCGGAAGCTCGAAAACAGCCCGATCGAGAGGCTGTGTTATTTACAGTAACCTACTATTACTTTTTCATCCTTAAAATCAATAGAAATTTTCGGATTTTTTTCTCCCATAGACTTCTATGGGTCTGTTTTTGAATTTTCGAATTTACAGTTAAATTCGAAAATGGGACGAAACTCATCAGTTTCGAACATCTCTATTCTACATCTGTTTGTGTCTATTTTTAATGATATATATTTTATTCCTTAAACTACAGGTACTGTAGTACATTCTTTATCATCAATCATTTTGTGATGTATCAGATCTTCTAAAATTACAGCAAGATTTCTTCAAGGTCTCAGCTAAGCTAGGTATACACATCACCGATAAAGCCCAGATGACTGACAGGATATTGCAGATCCTATCTGTCATCTTCCAAAGGTCTGCCATGTGTGTAAGCATCTTAAAAAACACAACGCTTTCTGTCCTAATGCCTCTTAAGCTAGGTACACACACTAATGATAAAGCCCCAGTACCGTCTCAGGCCTCAGCTATGAATGTAAATGGGCCAAGTACTATATTATACTATCCTGTTACACTGCTTAAAATTAGGGGAGAGAAGGCAGAACAAAAGAGAAAAAAATATTACCTTATGTCATCTTCATTTGCAAAAATGATTACTGCACGTGCACTAGGAGTTTCCAGCAGGCGTCTAATTATCTTGTCAAATTCTCCTGGTTTAGGTTCCCTGGGAATTTTAAGTGACTGGGCAATGCAAACACCACCTGTAAAAGGAATAATACCATTACTGTTACAAAAGCAACACTTCAAGCTTTAGTAATGACCGGTAAAGTGTTATAGTATATTCATGAGCTATATTTTAGTCTCAACAATGAAATTTTTAAGTTTCCTGCAATGCTGTAACTGTTGCACAGTGATTATTGCATCACGGGAACTTGGAGCACCACAGTCCATAGTACATCTCCCCCATATTCTAGAAACTTCTAGAAATTTATACCTTACTTGAGTCTCTACGCCTTTTCATATCAGAGATACACTTGTGTTAAATAAAGCCATTCAGTCAATTCCCCCAATGCTACTACTGGAAGAGGAGAGTAAAAGTGACTGCAGGCCTTTGCTGAAGTAAAAGCAGCTATATAGCTTCTAACAGCTATATCTTTGATTAGGAATTTAATATATTTTTTCAGAAGTTTCTGTGTTGTAGTTCAGCTTGAAATTCTCCTTTAAAGGATAACTATACTTGGGAGGTTGGATTGATTATTCCTACCTCACAATATCATTTCATTAAGGAGCTAAAGCACTAACAGTTTAAAGGGAATGTCCACCCCTCTCTACAAAAATCTATATCTTGTACAATACCACCCAAAACCTGGACATCGTTTTATACAAAATCTTTAATTCAGCTCCCAGCCAGAGATTTTATACTTACATGCTCCTCAATCCTCCACCGCTTCCAGTCTCCTCACTATGTCTCCACTGTGGCTGCTGTGTTCTTTTTGTGTTCCCGGGCAGCCGCAGTGGAGACTGCTCCGGGAATGGCAGTCAGTGATTGGCTGTGATGTCACGGGCTATCACTGACTGCCTTACCCGGAAGTGCAGAGCCGTGGCGGAGGATCGAGAAGGAGCTTGTAAGTATAATATCTCTGGCTGGGAGCTGAATTATCTGTTTAACTGTTTTTCCAAAAATCTTTATACATGCGATAGCTCTCATTTAAATTTATTTTAGTTAACATTTAATATGACAGTTACTGAAAACATATTGAAATGAGCCAACTGTGCATGACTAGGGAGTTTTGAGTTTGTTTATATCATTTCTGAGAAGGTTATGAAGATGTATTAAGATTTAATCAGTTGTGAGAAATAATCTAAACCATTTTCCATGTAAGCTTGCTGTAATATAATTGAAAGCTTCCTCATGTTCATTTTAACTCAGATCTTGACAAAAATATTTTTGATTACAAAATCTGCCATTTACAATAACCATTGTCTCAGTAGAAATGCACAACATGCAAAGCAAAGGATTTCACTTGAACATTGAGTTCCTTTTTTTAAAAAAATTCTTACACATAAATAGTTTAAGTTTAATTAGTATGTATTAATTAACTTATTAAGTTCCATTAACATTCAGCAAGCCACATCAATGCAAACATAACTATTAGAATTCACAGCAAAATTGAATATATGACAAAAACATAAAATGCATATTAAAAATGCAACCATTTACATTTCATAGTTTTTTTTCCTATTATGCCATATTATGTAAATACATTGAAGCCATATACTAAAATAACCTGAACCCTATCTATTTAAATGATCTGCCACTGAGATTATCCTCCTTTAAGTAATGCACATGGTAAGTTAAAAAGTCTGCAGACAGACTGTTATGAGAAATAAGATATGGCTTGGAGAATGTTTGTCTGGACAGAGAAATTTTAACCAACTCTAGAGACTTCATTTTCTCTTGAAATCAATATCTCTCTCTCTAGATACTCCTTGGATAACTTAAAATGGATCATATGTAAAATGAATCAAAGCATATGGCTGAAAAGTAAAATATAAACCACCTTTTTCTTTTTATTGCAATCTGTCAAAATCTAAAAATAATATTTTTTAACTGCATTCATATATCATATATACTCAAGTATAAGCCGAGGTTTTCAGGTTTTAAAATTAGCCTGAAAAACTAACCTAACCTAATACTCAGGTCAAGTCCTACGTTCTGGATGCAAGTCAGGAGAGCCGGTAGGAAGTAACTTGGGCGTGTGTGCACCGTTACGCACCACCACTCGAGCAAGGAAGGAGTTTTACTGTCAGATGTGCAGGTAAGGTAAGAGCTAGATTGGAGTCTATGGGCTTAGAGGTGGGCAGGAGAATTGTTAATGATGGTAAGCGTAATTAAAAGTTTATAGAACCTTACCACTCCACATGTTTAGAAACTACAACTCCCAGCAACTAAATCATGCTGTGAGTTGTAGGTTCCAAACATCTGGAGTGCCAAGGAATTGGTGGTTACCGATACTGGATTTTGCTATTACTGTATGGGATTACTGTATGGAAATTCTGCTGTCCATTTAAAGGGCAACTTAAGCCTCAAAACAAAACTGAATCAGAAGGCAGTAGTGGTCATAATTTCTACCCTCGGCTTATACTCGATTCAATCAGTTTTCGGGTAAAATAGGTACCCCAGCTTATACTTGGATCGATTTATAGTCGAGTGGTATGGTATATCTTTTCTTAAATAATTTAAGCATTAACATGAACCATTTTAATAATGCACTTTCATTAATAATGTCAGCAGTGCATTGCAATCACATGATACTTCACATACCTGTATTCAACAACAAATACTTCACAGGTGCTGAATACATACTTGTTTATTGTAGTATGACAAACTGCACAATAAAACCTGCATATATTCATCAACAAATTAAGTTTGGTGTTATACTTTATCTTGACCCTAAGTGGACAGGATACCCTGTAAGAAGCAAACTGGCACAAGGAAGTAAGGTGTGCACCCATTCTGCTCTAAATATCAGAAAATATTCCACTGCTACTGTACTTCCATTATAGGGAGACTTATATAATATACAGTAGTAAAAGTGCTTGAAAGCTTTACACACCAGGAGAAAAGTCCTTGTCCCAAAAAGCTTAAAGTGTTATTGAGGATAATGGAAAGTTGTTTTTTAGATTTTTGGTTTCTTTCCTTTTATTTCTAAACTTGGGTCGTTTATAGCTTGGCAAATAAGCTGCCATATATGATTGGTAAAAACAACAAAAAAAGTTTTGCTCACAATCATTTCTGTCTTTATCCATGGTATTATTTGTCATTATTCATTATCCACCTTATTCATAAAGTGAAAAGAACAGGGAGGTTGCTTGCTTGTGCTATATTGTGAGTAGAGATGAGGTTCAGTTTTAAAACAAACCTGCTTTCTGAAAGTCTTATTTAAATAATTTCTTATTGAAGAACTTATTAAAAATTCAAAGTATCGAAGAAGTGAGAATCGAATTGAACATTAGAATTTTGAAATTGAAACCTCCATCGGAAAAGTAGAAAATCGAGAAAAAAAAAATCACACTTCAATTGGGTTTGAAACGGATTTTCGTAATTTCGGCAGAATTATTATTCTTAGTATATCTATATATATATATATAACCATATGAGGTGCTCGCCTGGTATTACACCTTTAAAGGGTACATCAGCTCAGCATATGTACCTATACTAATATACAATTTATGCAGCACGTTTTTGCTGTTCTCAGCATTTCATAAAGTAGTGAATGCAAATTTTCAGATTGGTATTTATAAAGCAAACTGAACTTGGTGTAATTTACACCAAAACAATTTGCTGAAAGTGCCAAGTCTGAGATGGAGTAAATGCATCTTTTCCTAGTTGGCTGAAAAGATATATATATAATTTTGTTAAAGTTCTATAATAATATTGGAAAATGGCTATCTTTCTTTATTTTCCCGAAAAGTGTCCAAACAGGTTTTGAATATTTTTCATGACTTACCCAGAGGCTTAAAAACTATTGAAGAATTTTACAGTCTTGTGACTTTTTGTGGCACAAACATTTTTAATCTTATGCTACTTGTCATCATAGTAAATTGTAATTTCAGTGCTTTATCTATCTAGCAACAATTCTACCACAAAGGCAGAACATTTCTAGAGAAATCTGCAAAAAAATATGTCTCCTGGTAAGAAAACGATAAGAGCTCGAAACATGTCTTAACTGCCAGAAAAATTGAAAGAAGGAAAAGGGCTCACTCATTTTGATTAAATGGGAAAGTTCACCCCTAAAAATTGTATATATAGATAAATCACCCCCCAAAACTGCAATAGTTAGGAATTGTGGCATAATGTCAGGGCCTGCAGTCATGGATGTAATCGAAGATATCACAGAAAATGGTATACTCCTAGCTGCATCCTCATGGCATGTAAAAGCTTCTAAAAAAAACTTGAAGAGCTTATGGGGGGGAGAGGGGGGAAGCATAATTATTGCTGCATAAAATATTAGCCCTAAACCTATTAGCTTTCCAACTATTGCAATTTTGGGGGGAAATACCTATATACAATTTTTCATTTGATGGGTAAGCACACACAATCTCACCTGATATTTCACTAGGTGCTGTATAGTCATTGCAATGCTCCAGTTTGCCAATAGTAATGTAGCCAAGGAATAAACTATATGCCACACCTAGGTTAACCCTAGCATGAGAAATCCAGTGAGGTCTTTGCACTCCAACATATGCCCATTTTCCATTATTAGATGTAATGACTTAACATCTATCAAATCTATATTTTACATTTTTACTTGCGTTTTCAAGATTAACTAAAATCATTTCCACGTTTTTAATGTTAAAATTGATATTGTTTGTGTCTGATTTAACCGACAAAATAAGATCCAAATTATAGACAAATCACATGTGGTGTCTCGGTTTGGAAGATGCTAAATTCAATATCCAACTTTTCTCTGTTAACTGCTGAGAGCAACATTACTCTACAGGATATAAAAGCTTTGTAACATTGACAGAACTAACTTCCTACAGTTTTTGTAGGAGAAACTTCTAATTACACAAATGAAAAATTGGAAAGAGTGGAGTAAATGTAACACAAAGAAATGATGCAAAAAACAAACTGTATGCTTTTGCTTAAAGGCCAGATTATTGTATATTTACATACTTTGGGTTGCCAATTTTTGCTTTAAAACCCACATATGAAATCTACAAATTGTATTTACATTAGAAGCCATGATGCACAGGAGTTTGAGAGTAGTCATACAGCATCCATATTAAAGGGAATGTCCACCCCAAAAACCCTTTAAAACAAGCCTAACCGCATAAAAATAAATTCAGTAAATTTAAAAAAAAACATACCTTTCTACAACCTTTTTGCAGACCAAGAGCATCTCAGCGTAAATCCAAGCTCTCTAATGTCACCCACGCCCTTGCCTTATCTGTTCCCGCGCAGCCTTCTCCTCCCTTAGGGCACCCGTCCCCCACCATCCGGAACCATCCTCGTAGCATAAAACCCTTAAAACATAAAAAAGATTCCCCCTGCCCAGACCTAACAGACATGCTATTTATTTTTTAAAAATTAGCATAACTGTACTTACAGCCCTCCGTTTCCACTGCACTCTCCATGACGTCAGTTGCATCTGTGATTGGCTGCATCTCAGCCAATCACAGACATGGCTGCCCGTACGTACCCCGGATCAAGCAACCGCAGGAGCGAAGGGGCTGTAAGTCATGTGGTAATTTTTTTAAAGAAAAAACATGGTGGTTGAGTTTGGGCAGGGGTGATCTATCTTACATAAAATCTTAATTTATAGTGAGGACATACCCTTTAATATTGCAGCATGAAGATTTCATACGTGTTTGGAAAGTTGCCACATTGTCCATGTGACCTAATCTAGGGACTGCATAACGCAGTCTTAGGCTCCAGTAATTACAATAGAAGTAATCAGTCATTTGAATGCAAGCACCAGAGAAAAAAAGTGTACTTTTGTGTAAGTACATTAAATGTTTTGGTATTGAATGCACAATGCCTTAACTGTGTACCCAGAACAGCTAATATGAGTGTTGGAATGTTATTATTTTAAGCATTTCATTGACATTACAAAATCTCGACTGAAATATGAAATGGTAAAATTCATTTAAAGGGGAACTTTTTTATTTACTAGACTATTTAAAAGACCTCGCCAATACCTTACAAATAAGCCCATGAAGAATACTTCTTGCTTGTGCTTTGCCACCTCTACAGCTATGACACTCTATAATGATAGCTCCCAAATAGCATACACAAAAAAGTTTAGTTTAATACCATTTAATGGATTTTAAAATTTGTTGGTGTTCTTGGGGAATATTTTCAAATTAAGGTGTATAGAAAATGTGATATAGGTAGAAGAACTTTGAAGGATTGCACATCTTGCAAATGTGAACAAATGCTTATGGAACCATCAACACAACACGCACAATGTTTCGGGGGGGCTCCTCCCGCTTCCTCAGTTGCTAAAAAATGCATCCTCCCATCACCTGAAATACCCACAATGCTTGGTAAACACACCCACTTCAAAAATACATAAAGTGCCATAGTGATAAAGTGCAATTTTTATTAAAGATAAATATACAATGTGATACAGTATACATATCACAATGTATATTTATCTTTATTGCCCATATTGATCTTAATTATTTGTTACTCTTTTAGATAATTGTATCAAATTGCACTTTATCACTAGAGATGTCCGAACTTCGCAAAATCCGGTCCGCTCGAGGATCCACGAATTTTCGGGAAAGTTTGAAAATTCGATAATTCGCGAGCAGATCCATTAAAAAGAAAAAATCCTCGAAAATACGAGAAATCCTCGTATTTTCTAAAATTTTCGAAAATACGTATTTTCCTGCCTTTTCAAAAATACGTGAAATCCTCGTAATTTTGAAAAATTTTGAAAACGCGGTTCGGAAAAGTTTGGAAGGCGGAAAACCGGAAAATCCGCGATATCCGCCGTTCTCGAACGAGGTAAATCCGCCGCGGATTCGGGTTTGGATCTGCGAACTGGGCCATCACTATTTATCACTATGGCACTTTTTGTATTTTCGAAGTGGGTGTGTTCACCAAGCATTGTGGGTATTTAAGGGGATGGGAGGATACATTTTTTAGCAACTGAGGAAGCAGGAGGAGCCCCCCGAAACATTGTGTGTGTTGTGTTGATGGTTCCATAAGCATTTGTTCACATTTGCAAGATGTGTGATCCTTCAAAATTTTCTATACACCTTAATTTAAAAATATTCCCCAAGAACACCAACAAATTTTAAAATCCATTAAATGGTATTAAACTAAACTTTTTTGTGTATGCTATTTGGGAGCTATCATTATAGAGTGTCATAGCTGTAGAGGCATGCTTGCCCAGTGTTGACACTAAGCAAGCATGCCTAGTGTCAACAGATCAGCCAGTGGTAGTATAATGGTGTAGGGAACATTTTTAGGGCCTCTAAACTAACTGAGTAATATTAAAACATCAGATCCTACTTAAATATTATTGCTGACCATGATGCACAAAGCTCACATGATCTCAAACTGTTTTTTTGAACATGACAATAAGTTCACTGTCACCAGATCTCAATCCAATAGAGCACCTTTGGGATGTGTCAGAATGGGAGATTTGCATCATGGATGTGCAAATCTACACAATATGGACTAAATTGGACAAATTGGACAAAATATGAACAAAATATTTGAGGAATGATTACAATACCTTGTTGAATCTATGTCCAATCCTGTACTAGGTGAAACTAGTAAAGTGACCAGTATGTCATTTTTTTCCACATTTGATGGATTTCACATTATTTTTTTTTGCAAAAAGTAAATTGCCATGTTAAAAAAGTGTATTTTATCTGACAAAGCTCCCTTAAAGGACAATAATATAAAAAAAAACATCATCCCCATTTTATGCCCACATTTCCAGCAGCTGAATTCACTTACTCATTTACAGTTGTGCTGCCATCTCTTAGATATCACACAGCAAAGATGAGTGCTAAAAGCCTGCCTCCTAGATGGCCCAGTGCCATGGTTAACATAGCACTTGTCATTGGCTGGTGGGAATGTCTGTTACAACCTCTCTCCTCCTCCATAATCAAGCTGATCAAGGATGGGTGGAGGAGTATTTTCTTGCATGCAAGCTTTGAGTGACAGTTAGAGGCAGACAGAATTGTTACGCCCCCTCACAGCATGGCTAATTGAAGGCTAATTAAAGTCGGAGAGAAGCTCGAAATCAGGAAAAAAATATATGAGGAGGGCTGCATTACTCTTTTTAAAGCAATTTTAAAAAATGCATTGAGGCAACAGTTATCCTTTAATGCTGTACGTGGTTACTCATGGAAGCAAAGGAAGGTAAGATGCTTTGGGGAACAATATAACATCACATCCTGTTTTGCATTAGATCTAATTTTATTCTATTAAGAATCATGCAGGAAACAAATTAGTTGTATTTCCTTCATTTGCTTAAAATACCAAATTTAATCGGGGTTCAGATAGATGAAAAGTTTAAAGTCCCTGCATTTTGAAAAAAACTTTAATGGGTAAAATACTAAACTAGAGATTCATGTTTTATCTTTTTAAAAGCCATTTAAAAAGCTTCAAAGGAAAAATACAAGTTTCCTGCTTCGGGGAATAAAAGGAATGTTAATGTTTGAAGTTTAATGAGAGTAGTCAAGATTTACACAATGCAATTAAATCAAGTTCAATGTCCAGTCTTCTGATAGATCTATAGGGAGATATACTGTCTCTCCATAGCTATATGGAGATATGAAGATATTTATACACACATAAACATTTACAAGTGCTCTCTGAGGTCTTTTTCCAATGAATGTATTCTATATGTGTAATCAGCTAATCGAGTAACATAGTAATTGAGGTTAAATAAAGACATTCGTCCATCAAGTCCAACCTTTTCACCCTTCTTTTTAACCCTATCTAACAGTTGATCCAGAGGAAGGTAAAAAAATCCCAGCTAAGAACTGTGTGTGTGTTCATAAAAACCAAGTAAATTTGTCTGGCATTTTCTATTTCTCATAAATACATGCTGACTATTTCTAATAAGATCAGTTCTGGAGACAAAGTCAAGGATGTGATCCCCTAACAAAGTTTCCAGCACCTTCCCTACCACTGATGTTAGGCTTACAGGTCTATAGTTATCAGGCTGGAAACGGCTACCTTTTTTGAATATTGGCATTACATTGGCTTTTTTCCAATCCAGTGGCACATCACCAGACAAAAGCGAATCTGAAAAGAAAAAAACAGTGGTCTAGATAAAACTGGACTAAGATCTCTTAAGATCCGAGGGTACATTCCATCCGGTCGTGGGGCTTTATTGATAATAATTAAACTAATTGTTTCTGTACCATATCCTTTGTTAGCCAGAGTGAATATTCCTCATTTATACCCTTCATATTATTACAGTCCCTACTTTAAGGACTAGGATTCTCTATAGTGAATACAGAGGGGGGAAAATGTTTTTGCATATTTGCCATTTCTGCATCCTCTATAACATCACAGCCCCATTATTTAATGGTTCCACATTCTCGGTCCTCATTTTTTTTTCTATTTTAGCTAGCTTTCTTGCACTCATTATTAAATCTTTTATACTTCCTGTAAGCCTGTTTGATTCCCTCCGATTTCAAAATTTTAAAAGCCTTTTTCTTTTTTCCCATTTCCCTTTTTACCTGGGCATTAAGCCAGGCAGGAGAGAACCTCATTTTTTTACACTTGTTCCCTAAAGGTAATTGTTTAATATCCCTTTAAAAGTGGTCCACTTCTGCTCAATATCTTTACCTAGGAACAAATCCCCATGTAGGAGTGATTTCTTTAACAACATAAAATTAGCTTTCTTAAAGTTGAACGTTTTTGTTAACCCAGTGCACTTTTGCAACCTATATTAAATTTCACTATATCATGATCACTATTCCCTAAGCTTCCCATTATCTTTATCTCCAAAATGAGCTCAGGGTTATTAGATATCACCAGATCCAACAATGCATACTGTCTAGTAGGAACTTCCACCATCTGTGAAAGAAAATGCTCAAAAAGAAATTTAAGAAGTTAATACCTTTTGAGGTGCTGGCAGTTCTCTTATTCCAATCTATGCCAGGGTAATTGAAATACCCCATAACCAGAATATGCCCCATACCAGCATAACAACTGAAGAAGGGGGCACATTCCCCCAAAAAGTTGTGTTTTTGATGTGTGGTTTATAATAAATTATTGAAATTCCACTAAGGAGTGCTACTTAAGACCGTGCTCATTTTCTAGTATCTATCTTCCTTGGAAGTGGAAAGAATGCTTGAAAGTTAGCCCCACTACAGTTTGTGTGCACAAGAATCCTAGTGAGCCAATAAAAGGTATCACAGCTCTACATCTTTTCTCTTACTTATGGCTAACACGGTACAAACCTCAACTATTGCCAAGAACTCCTTGTTATTTTGTCCCATACCAGCAGCCTTTGCCAACTGCATATGGAGATTCATTTCCACATCCTCAGGCAATAAAATAATGAATGGTCAATAACCCTAATGAATGAGCAAATTGTCTCTATGTAACAATATCTGTATAATGAGATGATATCATCGCAACATTTCGGGAACCCCTTAAATAACGGTAAGTATCCCCACTACGCTGCAGAGAAAGCCCTGGTCTTGGGCGAAACGCATCCAGCGTTACCTCACCGGCTCATTTACTGTATCTCTCACATCTGCCCTTCTCCGTCTGGACCTCCTTGGGTGACTGTTTTGCTGCAGCATGACCGTAGACAGATAAGTGTATGACCACTACTACTCTACCTACTTCCACCTTACTGGCGGGGGGGAGGGTTGCACTTGCTATATTAACTTTAGGTGTGAGGGATACAGAGATGTATATATTTATATGTTTTTTATTTATAATTTGTCCTGCTCTATACCCCAGTCTGTATATTCAAACTAATAAAGGGTTTTTATGTATATCTTGTTTAAACATGAGTGCAGCACTTTTTTCTTTTCCTTTTGTGTTCATATATTATTTCGAGTAGTGCCAGCACCATGGCCCACTGGGTCTGACTAATCTGTCCTGTGCCTCCATGAATTGTGTGTTTATAATAACAGCTTGATAAAAAAGTAGAAGCTGAAGTGAGCAATAAGTGAGATTTTTTATCAAGCTGTTATACAGATATTGTTACATAGAGGCAATTTTTTCATTCATTAGGGTTATTGACCATTCATTATTTTATTGCCTATTTTTAGAGGGATTTCATGCAGATTTTATATATATACATTGTGTTTGTTGAGCTGTTTTTTTTACTTGCCGGCAAGTGTGGGTTTATGCTATATAAGGGGGATTAGGTATGTAATTATATGGGGGTTATGGTATTTAGTAAGTGTTATCTATTAAAAGTTTAAAGATCATATGTTTCATTCCTTATATTTCTGATTTAGGATCTTTTAGTTTAGGCAGAATCTTACTCTAGTTCTGCTATCAGAGCACTAATAGTATTGCACGTTGCTGATAATCGATACTATAGTTACTCTAGTATTGTTTAGAGCCATATTATTTATTACTGGATTCCAGCGCGGCAGGGGTCTGTGCTATTGGAGATTCAGGCACACACACATACTGGTATTTATACTGCTGTGGGGGAGCAAGATTACTCAATACGCACAGCATATAAATTGGATTATATACTTGTTTATGTTGATGGTTGGATATGGAGCCTATTTCAATAGCGCCGGGACAAGAAATACACACACCATAATTTTAAGCCAGTTTATTTTATTTATAATTAATTTATTCGATCATATAGGATGCCCCAAAATGTGTAATGTTTCATCCCTATTTCAAGCATAGAGTAGCTAGCGAGAAAGGGATGGCATCCCAGAATGTTGCATATGTTGGGATTGCTTAGACTAAAGAATTGGAAAGGAGAATAAATTGCTTTAAATTCAAATGACTTCTCTACTGTGCAGCTACCTTTATATTGTTGCTATATTGATGAGTGCAGAGAAAAATCATACTGACAGGAGCTGAAACGATACCTGTGTGTGTGTGTATATATAGAAGTACTGTAAATGGTAAGGCTACAGTTGGCTATACGCATGCGACTTTCCCACCAGATTCTAATGGAAGTTGCACCGATTCATGTAACAACTGACATAAATGATCTGGAACTAATGTAGTTAATCAGCTGTGTTATCAGACATTTTCATGCCCATTTTATGAATTTTCGACATAAAATTTAACACCAATTATTACTGTTTACACGCAAAATTCTGTAATCGCTTCAATTAACACATAACTGGTTAGGCATTTACATTGCAGAATTTTTACATTCAAGTGCGACTTTGATAGATTACTGTGAAAATTATTTGATCCATTTTTTTTGGGCCACAATTTTTTAAAAATTTATATGAAGGAGAATCTATATTTGAATGAACATAGTAAATTACTTTTTTTAAGACCTATTACAGACTTTAATAAAAGTGGACCCTTATCTAGGAATAAAGGCTGATCAAAGGGAAACTCTGATACGCGACTGTAATTCTCATATGGATATCCAAATTAAAATGTTGTTTGATTTTTTTATTTACTGTACTGTAATGTAGGAGGAAAAATATGTAAATATTGTAGGCACCAAGAAAATCAACACAGATTGTGATGTTATTGTAACAAGATTAAAATAGCTCAGATTCTAACCCCATACAGGATCACTCAACTAATCTCAGGAGATAAGATGATATCATGGGATATTACCCAGAAACAATTTAAAGTTAGCAAATTCAGAATGGTTTTCGATTCTCCCAAGTTCAACACTATACTGATCTTAACGCAACAAGAAACAAAAGGTCTCACAGAATTCGAAAAAATTTGCTAAAAAAAACATTAGGCCCAAACAAAATATCACCTATTACGCCATATTAAACACCACAAGACATACCCCTAAGCTTCCTTCTATGAGAAAATAGGAGGAGTGGTTAAATGAATCATTAGAAATTACCCAATGGACTGAAATATGCGATTCTTTAAGGAAATATTCCCCTAATATTATTATAAAGGAAAAGAATTTCAAAATTCTTTACCACTGGTATCATGTGCCAACTTGAACAGCAAAAATCTTTCCAGGAGCATCTTCAATGTGCCAGGGGATGCCAGTTGCAAGCAGATCTCAAACACTGCTGGTGGGAATGTGCAGAGACACAGAAAATATGGGCATACTGTGAATCTTTGACAACACGCACACAAATTACTCTTACACCCTGGGTGGCACTTTTCGATAGACCAATAGCTTCACTCTTCTCACCGACAAACAAACTGCTAAACAGAATATGTGTAGCAGCTAGAACTTTAATAGCTCAATCTTGGAACCAACATGCTATGATAAATGATAAGGTATTAGGAAGAATATGTTGCTCCTTTAAACAGTTTGATTTAATTTGGGGATCTATTCTATGTCAGACGACACAACCACTAACTCTAACCAATGAAAAATTGCAATATTTTACAGTTCTTTACAGTGATGGGTACCCCTAGACAGATCTTATGCTACATCAATTAACCAGAACAAGAGACAGGTTTTCTATTCCCAAATGTACATGTTATTATTATTATTATTATTATTGTTTCTTTTTTTTTTTTTCTCTTTTTTTCTTTCTCTTCTTCTTTTTATATATTAAAACTATTGAATTATTTTAAATCACTCTACTGAATATAATACAAAAACATGGTTGTCCCATAATGTCATAGTACCTTATTGTTCGAGATATAAAGACGTCAATACTTTGTAAACAATGTTAATCGAATCTGTAATATGACGACATTCAATAAAATTTTGGGGAGAAAAAAAAAGAGCTAAGATTCTTACAATAAAGATTCCATATTGTGTAAAAAGGAGCAAACTCAATTTGTAAACTGTTTGAGAACTACTGTAACTGGCAGATGTAATACCGCCAAGGCACACTACTTAAATGACCTTGGTTCTTTGATGCAGTTACTGTTGTGCGTAGGTACTGCATCACAGGAGCAGATTAGGTACCGTAAGTAGTGTGTTTTTTTATGGCAATATTCAAAAGGCATTGAATTTCACACTACATAGTACTGCAAAATTAAGCATGTAGGGGGAACTATAATTTCCTTCCAGGTTCCTACAATGCAGTAATCGCTTCACAGTTTGAGTGCCGAGGTAAAAGGTGTATATTTTCCAAATACAAAGAAGAAGCGTGGATTTAGAAATTTTTTAGCCGTTAACTGCTAATATTACATTGGGTGCCCCACGCAGTTTCCGAAAAACAACCACACAGGCCTGCAAATCCACCAGGCCTGCATTCTAACCAAATATTACATTAGGTAGATGGGAATTGCCATGGATTTCTGCTCACAAGAAAAGTTAATCTCTGTTGGGAAAGGATCTTGGAGTGTTAGTGGATAACAAACTTAAATTTACATTTAACAAACGTATACAGCAAACTTATATTTATATCATACAATAAAATATCTGTTACTTTGTTCACCAATAGAACCTGTTAGGGGACACGAGTATATACTGTACCTAAAGACTGGAAGAAAAGAAGTTCAGGACCATATTTATAATTGCGCGGTAAGACTAATTAGCAATGCCATGCGTTTTTGGTAAATTAGGATTTCGGCCATACATTTACATCGAACATTTTCGATAATTTATAAACGTTCGGTTGAAGAATACCATTCAGTAATAAACTATTCAATGTTGATGGTAAATCAGCATAAAATGATTGTAAATTAAAAATCGTTTTAGTGATCATTAGGTGCTGTATCATTAAAAAGTGAAACCAAACTTTATAAACATGGCCCATAGTCTGTGAGAACAGTAGAACTATGGAACAGTCTTCCATTGGATATGGTGATGGCAGGTTTATTAGATAGATTTAAAGAAAATCTGGATGAGTTTCTAAAAACAAAGAATGTTGCAAGTTACTGGTATTGATACATAAATTTAGAGCTGATCCAGGGATATTTCCGATTGTCACTTGGATTCAGGAAGGAATTTTTTCCCCCTTCATACAATTTTTTTTGTTCTTTACTCTAGATCTTTTAGACATTAAATGTGGGTATAAATGAGTAGGTGGGTCTAGATCGACATATATTTTTATTCAACCTTTAATACTACAGTACGGTATATACTAATTTTAAGTTTAAAATAGAAAATGCCATTTTCCTTATGACAGTTATAAATCTTCTTTAATTCAATTAAACTTTTCAAATGGACTAATGGGACTCATTGCACATTACTAAACAATTGGAATTCATGAACCAATATTTGACAATAAGTCTTTCAGTACATATTACTCCAGACACTACACTGTAAACATACCTCTTATATTCTTCAATGGTTCCTTTAAAAAAGTATGTTTCCTTTACTTTTATAATGGAGAGTAACAATGAATAATGTCCTTATAATACATACAAACATACAAATAATGCAGAACCAAACAATCTAATTAATATAAGGATATGGGACAATAGCTTGGCGTTTCATGACATCGTGGCACTTGCTTATATACTGTATGGTCTTCTGCATATAAGGTATGTTATAACTCATATTGTATTTTTTTTTAAAAAACTGTTTAGGATTGGAATGTTTTGTTATTGTTTTTGGATGATTAAAGATGGTACAGAATAAAAATGGTAAAGAATATAATAGACTCACTTATGCTCCACATACATTTTGTACAGAAGACATTCATTACTTTAGTCTAGACCAAAGTGCAGACTAAAGTGCAGACTAATGTTTGCAATCAGAGCTAAAAAAGGAAAGCAGGCTGATATATCACTGATAACAGCAAATAAAAATGATGATATTACAATCCATGTGCAATTTATTAGAAAAATTATTTTAAAGCTCTTATACTACCGTATATCAAATTTCTGTAATTAATACTATACTTCACCATACTTCACCATTTCTGCTCATTTCCATTTAAATAACAAGATTTTGGTTCAGGATTGTCTCATCTAAATCAGGCAAGTAATAGGGATATACTGTAGTTTTGACTCAAGACTGTTTGATGTCAAAATTATATTGGTCAAAATGTCTCATAAAAATGTACAGTACTTTTGTTCCATAAATCTGCATATGAAACAAAATCCAACATGTTTGTATATCCCTAATTACATATAGAAAAAGTATTTGGAAATACAAGCTGTATTTACATGTCACTTTCAGTGGGGATCTTCTTAAAGCTCTAGCAGTCTACTGTGCTTAGCACATTTTTCTTTCTTTAGAACACTTTGACACATCTAAGCAACACAAAAGTGCAAAGAAGATTTTTACCACACTGTAGGTTGTTCTTTCTTTCAGATATAAAAAAATACTGTGTTTTTATGAAAGCCCAAAATGATGTACTCTACTTTTATTCAGGGCTTTACTACATTTTGCTGCTTTTAAAAACATATTATTAAAGGTTAAAGGGTTTGTCAAAAAAAGTCAAGAAAATAAACAATAATGCAATTTTGTCTTGATGTAATTAAGTTAAGCACAGGTAAAATGTAACGACATGTGTCTATTGCTTCTGCCAGCAAATGGAAAAATCCACTTAGACTGTGCATTATCTGAGGAGACATGTAAGAAATCTGTCATCCTGTTTTTGAGAAACGTACTTTGATACTTGAGTAACAAAATGTGTCCCGTGGATTGAATTTGTGCTCTTATTTTGTTGATAATAAAGTAAGCTGAAAAGTTTTCTCAGGAAAAATATAAATAGACTCCTTTATGTGTTACAATTAATACTTTTCAGTGTTTTTTGTCAGGGCAGTTGTCTGGTAAAATGTAAAGATATTATAAAGAGATTTAGATCAGAAATATAAAGAGATTTAAATATGTTACTTAATTATTGATATAAAGGCAGCTTTACAGTATTTGAAGTTACTGAAATTGATTAATTGATAAATTGATTTATTAATTGAAATTTTTTTTTAAAGGATGTGTTCAGATAGTATATACTGTATTGGCTCTCAGAGAAGAAGGAGAGGCTCTGTAAGATACCCAATTATTCAATATCTTTTAGCTAACAGCTAATAAACACTACCATGTCCCTTATCTTGTGAGTATGGGATCTATGTTTCTCCATGTAGGCTGTAGCTGCTCTAAATATTTTCAAATCACCTTTGAAGTGCATCCTCCAACCAGCAGACAATCATTAGAAGCATTGAACAACAGACCAATCAGTAATAAAATTTTCCCAGACTTGTTCAGAGGAGCCAAACTAATTTTTTTAAAGGCAATCACATAAAACCATCTTGTGTTTTAAAGGCAAACAGCATTTACACTTACATTTGTTATAAAAGTGGATTTACCACTGATGTATTTAATTCTTGGCACCACTCTCTCCCATAATTAATGAACTAAAGGCCCCTGGTACTCTGTCACAAATGTGAACAAGTATAAGGGTTCGTACACAGGTGTGATCACGGGTGCTGACCCGCGACACATGATGTGTACGAACGGCCGTTCCAGCCAATGATCAGCCCGTGTATGGCCATTTTGTCAGCCGAAATGGGCGTTCGTTTGGTAATCTTTGCCCGATCCGCAAAGCGGATCTCCAAATGAGCGCCCGTTCCAGCCAATAAATTGCCCATACATGAACCAATTATCGGATGAAACTGACACTCGTACACATCGTGTGTCGCGGGTCGACGTGTGTACGAACCTTTACTAACCATTTTCTATGCTAAATTCAAACCAGCAAATGGGGTTAGTATGAAATTAAGAAGAAAATATGTGGTTGGTAAATTCTTCCTTGTGAGTGCCTTTGAGTATATTAAGGCTCTAAGGTTAATTATTTTTGAAAATGAGTTATATTATGCATCCTCAAATAAATGTATTTTATTCCCAGATAAATTACTGCATATTGAATTTTGAAAAATGAACATTTTATTATATAGAAGAAAGACTTAAAGGGCATCTATAGTGGGAAAATTAACTTTTTTTTTCTTTCTTTCCATGAGTTCTATAATTACCCGCAACCCCCAGAGTGTCTTCACTTTTTTTCTGTCCTGAGATACACCAGTTAGAAGAATACGTGATTGCATTTCTCTGCTTTGATGGTAGAAATAAGGCTGCACTTGACCCCCCTTCTTGATAGCTTTCACTGATTGATGATGGGTCACAAAGAGAGAGATCGTAAACTGTACTGTTCTTTTTCTTACGTGTCTCCAGGACAGCTTGCTTTCTATTGGCCACTGTGCGTGGGTGTGTTTTTCAGGATGTTGAACTTTTAACTCCTGCTGCACATAATAAGCTTGTCGGTTAGCCGGAGTTGAGACATGGAGGAGATAACAGAGGGGAGGGGGAAGGGGTGAGTGCTGCACAGAGATCTGACACCATGGTTAAACAGAGTCACTGACAGAGATAGGATTAAGGCAGCACAGAGTACATGAATTAGTATAGTATAGTATAGTATTTGAGGTTGAATAAAGACATACGTCCATCCAGTTCAACCCATGTAGCAATATCCTCATTTCCTGCCTAACTGTTGATCCAGAGGAAGGCAAAAAAACCCCACCAAATTTATGAAGGGGGAAAAAATTCCTTCCTGACTCCAAGTGGCAATCGGAAATTTCCCTGGATCAACTCTACTTTATGTATCAATACCAGTAACTTGCATCATTCCTTGTTTGCAGAAACTCATCCAGCTTTTTTTTGAAACTGACCAATGAACCTGCCATAACAACGTCCACTGGAAGACAGTTCCATAGCTTTACCGTTTTCACAGTAAAAAACCCTTTCCATTAACATTTACATCTCCTCCCTGAATCTAACATCTTAGTGTTGTAAATATAAATATATAGGGATAGCCCTAAACATAGAGCCCTCAACCATATAGCACTCTATCCCTTGAATTCCCAATATTATAAGACCATTAGTCACATAACCACTGTGTGCAAGTGTAGTAGGAAAGAGTGGATCTGGTTTACTAAAAACATATCTTTATTGCCATATAAACATTGATATACCAAAATACCAAAATACACCGTAGCTAAAACTAAATCTAAACAATCGGGCGTCCCCGATCTCTAACTGGACTTATATTCAACCACAAATGCTGGGTATAGGGATCCACCGTTATTGTCCCATATGTTGATAAACATCCATCTTCGTGTAATGTATAGAAGATTGTATTTCGACTGTGAGAGGAACACCCAAATAAATATTCCAGGTAAGTTTTTAATGTCCTCCGGACCGAAATGCTTTCTAGATATTCCAGATTGCAATTCTGACGGTCACACGCATTTCCAATGACTTAATACAACACATGTACCAGTAGTGAATCACTTGGCTTACAGATTCCTGTGTAACGGGACTTGTTGGCAAACACTAAAACACTTGATATTACAGTTGAAAATGTACAGATACCCAGTATAGCTGATATACTTGCCACTCAGCCGAACTGGGTTGTTGAACCATGTGCTGCCGCTTCACCCGAACAAATCCTTATCACCAGTGTTCATCTTTTTCCATATGCAATTCCTTGTATGAAAGCTTGTCCCCACAATCTCTTCCAACCTCCGATGGTCCCGCCACTCAGCACTTGCGTCAACCGACGCACGTTTCGCCGTAATCATGGCTTCATCAGCCTATGTTGTATTAAGTCATTGGAAATGCTTGTGACCGTCAGAATTGCAATCTGGAATATCTAGAAAGCATTTTGGTCCGGAGGACATTAAAACCCCCTTTCTGCCCACCACTGGCCTATCTACACCCTGCTTTCCTCCTGGGCTATCTATCCCAGTGAGACTGCTAATACCCCCCCAACCTAGTTTTAAATCTCCTCCAACCCTCTAGCCATCTTCTCCCCTAAAACAGATGGCCATTTTTACTCTTACTGCAGTCACTGGGAGGTTAAATTTAGAAATGCTTTATTTCAATCTTTAATAGCCCTAATAAAAATGGATGTTGCATGGCAAGCATTTTTTTAAAAAAAATGTATGGCCCCTCCCACCAATTTATAAAAATACAGATACAGTATGTAGAGAAAGAAATATTGGCTGGAAAGCTGACTGGTGGACTGTCTGGCAGGCTGGTTATTGGAATTCCCGCACAAGTGCAATATACAGCACTTATCATCTCTTCCTACTATAACTGGGTGGTTTTATAGCCAATTCGAGGGTTACTAAACGATACATTTGAGGGTTACCAAAAACCAAACAATACATTCAAAAGTTACCAAAAACCAAAGTATACATTCAAGGGTTACCAAAAATCGAACAGTACATTCGAGGGTAACTGAAAAGCGAACAATACATTTGAGTGTTACCAAAATCAAACAATACATTCAAGGGTTGCCGTACGATACAGTCGAGGGTTGTCGCCGAAACGGAAAAAAATTCAAGGTATATCGCCGAAATGGTGCATTCAAAGGGTAATCACCGAAACGATAAATATGAAGGTTATAACTGAAATCTAGAGTTAGCGAACGGTCTGCAAATTCGATAATTATCAAATTTTTCAATAATTTTTTAACATACGTCTGTGAGTTCAGAAAACTGAAACTAGCTCATAGTTCGGGAGGTTATAGAAGTTCGAGTTCATCTGAACTATTAAAGTTCGGGTCAAACTCGGGTTTGGATTCGGTTCTAAGTCCATCTCTACTCTGGGTAGGGGGTGTGGAGGATTGCACCTACCAAGCGTTAGGCCGATGCCAACACCAATGTGCTAGAGTGAACGTGGACTGCATTATAAATTAACATATATAAAAGGTATGGATCGCTCAGAAAATAGTAATAAACTAATGACTTAATTTTCCCTCTAAAAAGAACAGTAATTTATTAATATCTAGCCCTTTGTGGTATATAGATCAGCTAACTAGCAAGGTACTTTTTAAATAAATGCACATTTTTGCAATAAGCATGTCATAAATATGAGAAATGCCTTTGGTGATTAATAATTTTTTAATCTACTTTATTAGTAACCTTTAGAAAAAGATAAGGGGGGAATCGCCTTAATTTACAATTTAGGCCTCCTGGGTATTAACAACAGTAGCATTATATGATCTTATTTCAGTGATAAAGGTCACATACTTTATTAAACTCTTAAATTTTGTTGCAAGAATATTCAATGTTATTTATAATCAAAGTAAAAACGACTACTATAGATCAAGTTTACCAGAAAAAAAAGATGGGGACTTTAAGACTAGGTACATTAAAAGTCTGTCAGCCATTCATAAAACATTTTAGCAGTTTATCACTAAATGCGGAGGATTATTGGCACAGACCATACATACAGGAGAATTGCACTTTCTTTCTAAAAGCAAATGATTACTAGAAAAAACTTTACAGTCATGAAATGAGAAGATATAAGAAAAAGATTTTCTGATCCAAACATAGAACAGTAAATTAATAAGCATCAATGGGAATCAGTATCAATATGACCTTTGCAGACATAAAAGGTGCTTATTCAGCTTGCAAATGAATGGAAACATTCACATTGGGAAAATATTCAAACACCAAGAAAACAACACATCCAGAAATGTCTTGGCTAATCATTGGATAGGCAATAGAACTTTTTTAAAATGTGATTCTTAATATTTACTGAATTTTTTATAATATTTACTGAATATTTATCTAGTGAACATAAATGTATCCAGACATCACAAAAACCTTTTTAGAGATTTTTGTACAATTAACTGAAAATTTAACAAACTTAGGTTAAATCAATGTTTTGACCTTGACATTGATCACTTAAAGGTCGATTAAATGCAAAAAATAATTTATTTTAAAAGTGATCAAGTTAAAGTAATCAAAAGACTTATCAATCAAACTGAAAAATACACCCGTGGGGCCAGCCTAAAATTTGCTTTGAAAAGTCTACATGAATGATCTTCTCCATCCTCATTATGCTTTGTAACTCAGTTACCTAAACACACTGACTGTCACTGTTGTGAGAGTATAGTAAGGAAACATTGATGCCCAAAATCTGGCACTATGTACCATAATTTTAAAGGCGTGGTATCGCTATTTTGCATTACCACAACTTAAGCAATTCATTTTTTACGACCGCAATCAACTATGCAATACCAAAATGGTAAGTCCACTAGTGCTACCATAACCCGCAGGTTAATTAATTCCACCCTATGTAACTAAAATATGTATATATGTAACAAACGAAGAAGAGCACACTACAAGTGTGATTCAAAAATGTATTGTGTAAACAACATACAATGTTTTGGGAACAACTTGTCCTGAGGAAGGGACAAATTTTTCCCAAAACGTCATATGTTGTTTACACAATAAATCTCATAATCTTTGAATCCCAGTTGTAATCAGCTCCTCCTCGTTTGTTACATATTTGGGTTGCACTTACTGATTGTTTGGCAAACAGCCAACAGCGGTGTGCTGGAGTGATTTTGTATTATATAATTAAAATATCTATACATCCATTCTTCTTTAATTACCAGCTACCAGAACATGACCCCTTACGTTACAATAAAAATACAATGTTAGGTTCACAGGGGCATTGTTTGGATATTAAAATGGTCTATTGACAGTTTTAGTGGTATGTTATCTTCCAACATGCTACAGTATATCAATTATTATATAAAATGAATATTTATCTTCCTGTCCTCTGGGCTATGTTGCTTTGTAGAGTCCATAGCTTAGAACAAAGGAAAATAAATGGACCTTGCACACCCATCTGTCTCCTTTTTATAGTGCCTCAAAAGTGTCTGGTTTTCTACTACAAAGTAGCGATGAAGTCCGGTTCGAATGTTCAGTGTGATCTCTGAAAGCTCTCAGATTTTTGGATCAATCAAATATTCTAGAATTATCGAATTTCTGAAAGTGAACATTCTAGAATTTTCAAAATTGAAAACAATATACAGGCCGATTTAGATAAAAATCGAATATGTGAACCCTTTAATTCTGAATACATGAACCCTTGATTTCTGAATATGGAAGAAATAGTAAATATGTGAGCTCTCAATTTCAAAAATGTTCTAATTATTTAAATAATGTGATGCGAAATCTCGAGAATAGCTCTCGTGGGGAAAAAAAAATGTCCCTAAGTTTTGGTTATATGTTCGTGTTCCCTAGAACATTTGCCAAGACCATAAGCACGTTACACTTACTATACCTAATTAAACTATAAATTTAATCAAAACTTTTGGATTTTTTAAACTCCTATTGACTTCTATGGGTGCATTTTCAAACTTTTGAATTTTCTTAAAAATCTGTTTTCAGAATGGAACACTCCGGTTTCTCTACCAAATGCATTAAAAAAATTTGTGAGCACACATAGTTGTTTAAGAGAAAATTCCCATTTATTGTGTACACTAAACCACAAAATTTTTCACAGCACCACACCCCTTTGGGCATGACCTGACCAATACCAAGAGTTATTTTGCTATTTTATTATTGCCCCTACATCATTACTACAACCTGACGACTGATTATGACATTCAATCAATATCTCCAGAAGCGCCTTTCCCGTTTTTACTTCGGACAGACATACAATTGCGAGGTACCATCTGGCCCATTCATTTTGTGATTATATGTCAATCGCAAAGAACGTAGAGGAACTAAATTAACATTTACATCTCCTCCCTGAATCTAACATCTTAGTGTTGTAATTAATGTTTTTTTTATTTATAAATGAAGAGTTTTATCCCATATACAATAATAAGCTATAGTATCATCATTAACATTTTTTTTTGCCAAAACATAGCAGATAGGATTTAAAAGGAGCTGAACATGGAGCCTTAAGCTCTAATGGAGATGTAACAAATAGATAAAGAATCTTTTGAAAACCTGTCTATTACAATTTACAGTTGCTCTGCTAAAAAGTTTGTTCCAATTAAGCCTGTGCTCATTTATATTCCATTCTGTGCCTCTGGCCTTTCACATTTACCAGGAATATAGTTAAAGTAGTAGTGTATTATAACCCAGGTTAATGTTTGATCATTTTCCCCCTCAGCCATAGTATAGCTTGTTCCTTCTATTTCTTTACTTCAGCATTTATTTTCTAGAAGCTTATATTGTAAAAAGATAAAAATGGGTATAGTCAACCTTTCGATCTCCAGTTGTTTAAGAACCACAGTTCCCAGAATACCAGCTTACCATAGTGCTGGAAGCTGATGAACCAAGTAACCCTGGGAAATGTAGTACCTAGTACTGATACAGCTAAATAGCTAAAAATGCTTTTAGCCAGAAGTCTTTAAAGATCTTAAACATTCAACACTGTGCACAAAGCCTAGGGGGCATATGAATATTGAATGTCATGAAATGATAGTCTAAAACAATGTAAAAATGCATTATTTTGTATGTAAAAAATGTTCTGCTTACAGTTTCAGTTCTGTACTAGTAAAGGCAGAATGCTTATTCCGGTCATTAAAATAACATGCCAACATCCAAATTACATGCAAGGCATCAACTACCCAACATTATCATTTAGACAGATTTACAGTAACTAATAAATAATGTCATGTTAATTAGTGCTTGGTGCCAATAATTTGAGAATATGAGTTCCACTGCAGCACCAAGGGATGATTTACTTTTAGATACTATGAATAATTGATGTTACACAGCATATTAGAGTAAATCTGGGATTATAGCACTGGAAATTTATATTAGAATTTCAATGATTTTAGTAGCTTATTTTGACCTAATAAGAACATGTTATTCTGTGTTCTACTTCCGTCTCACCTGAATTCACAAAGATGTCAAAATGTCAGAAAACTCGTGTTTCTGCTGTATAAAGGAACAGAACACATTGTATGATATGAGATACAAATTTTTAAAAAAGTGATATGGAAATATTTTTTTCAACTCTGCATCACCTAATAAATATGTTTCTTTTTTTAGAAATATATGGAACTATATTTGTTATATGTATGTATGTATGTATGCATTTTATTTCTTATATAGCGCTACAAATTCTGCAGAGCTTTACAATTATTTACTCAATTCACATCAGGCCCTGCCCCAAAGCGCTTACAATCTAATCACTTTATGTACATATAAAACCTATCAGTATGTCTTCATGATTGTGTGGGAAACCGCAGTGCCCAGAGAAAACCCACCCAAGCACGGGGAGAACACACAAACTCCTTGCAGATGTGTCCAATGGTGGAATCGAACTCAGGACTTTAGCGCTGCAAGGCATCAGTGCTAACCACTTAGCCACCATGCTGCCCATGATATATATAAACCCAGACCAATGCCCCTAAATTATAGAATGTAAAAATAAAAATTTAATTTCTAAAAACTTTTTAAAACTACCTGTATAACCACATACTGCAGTATACAGTATGCTGGATAACTACATATAGTTTTATTGTATAGTATGAACTCATAGTAATTGCAATACATTAACCCACCATGAGTGCCTATTAGACTCCACTGCTATGTCAACCATTTGTCCTAATTGGCTTCAGTTCAATGTTTCTAGCCCTCATCCCTTGACTTTGCAATTATTTAACCAAAGCTACTGAAAATCTTTTCATCTTTGTAATTTTCCTCTATTACTTTGTGCCATCAGTCATCCAAAGCCTAATTAAGCTATTAGGCAGAAAATATTTGCCACAAAAGTCCACTTTACATTTTAGTTCAACCACATTTCTGAAAAAATAACTTTAAATAAAGATCCCTTGTATGCATTTTTCCACATACATTTTGTGTCCTCTACATGATGAACAAGACACCAGGAAGATTTTACATTTTACACCATTTTATGTGTATACAAACACAGTTTGTCACAGTTTGACACAGTTTACACTTCATCATAAAATGCAAACAACGAAGTATGAATGAAATAAAAATATAAACAATATAAAAAATATTATTTTCTATTATTCTAGGTTTCACCAATAACTCTAGGGATTTTAGTATTCAGTATGACATATACTAATTTGGTAGTATTCAATTATTTTGTTTTTATTGTCTTTAAAGAAAGTTCATAGGAATGAGAATTAAAACTTTGATTTGTGTTTATAATATTAACCAATTTAAAAAGACTTATTTGATAGCTTTTACACGCAGTATTATAATACAGTAAGGCACACAGATATACAACAAAGAAATGGACAAATTTTAAAGCAATTCTCAAAATATTAATTTGCTCTTAATATCATCATTTATGCCCAAAACTCCTCTTTTATCCAACACATTTGTTGAAAATGACTAAGAGACATTTGACATATAACTTTTGTGAGAGTTATGTATTTTTGTGCCTTGGCAGTGATGTACAAGATTTGCTGGTACAAAATGAGGAATTAATTTTATGGGTATTAAACTACAATCAAGTCTGGTTAGTGTGATTATATTTTACTAAGTGGTAAAAATGTAATGTAGCTCTCTGTTCATTATATAAGGAAATAACTGCATTTATTACTAGGATGGACTTAGAGTGTATGAACTGGCAAAATGCCACTCAAAACCATACAGTATAAAACTGCAGATAATCTCCTTGATGATACCACTGAAATGTCCAAAGCTTCTTGTGGAAAAGATTTAATGTTTTTCAAGTCTTGCTCCTGGGGAAGTTCATGAATAAAGGATTACAGATTATGCAGAGAATTCAACCCTATCATGAAATACAGTATTCAGTTCTGTAAACCAAGCATCTCTTAAATCGGACACAGAATTTTAGGTATTGAGCATTCATCTGCTAAAAATGGTGAGCGATCCTTTGTGAATAAAGTTTACTGTGTTATAAAAATATACAGAACTGGCCAAAGTACAATTTAAACTTCAAATAACAAATAAAATTCATCATGAGATCCTAATTTTTGCTACTGGTTTGGCCCCAGTCCTGTAGTTTTCTTGCTTCTTTTGCTAATCTAATTTACACACAAAAATGTGAATGTTTAGTTATTTGCTGCTTGATCTACAATAACTACAAATAATATTTTTTTTTATAGAGGGCAAATGTGAAAAAAAACATTAACTTAAGTTAAGCAAATTTTAGTCAGACATGCAGTCTTCAATGTGTTGCATGATCGGTTGTGCAGAAATGTTGGCTTTGGCAGTTTTTATATTTCTAATGAAATATGATAGTACGCAATTATTTTTTTAAAAAGAAATTTTTACTATAGTGGATAAGTTCATATTATTGATTGTTTAATTGAGAGTTTACTGGTTGAATCACAAAATCAATATATTTTTTATATAATTTATATTTTTATTTCATTCATACTTCGTTGTTTGCATTTTATGAAGAAGTGTAAACTGTAAATCCCAAAACGTACGTCGGTCAAGAAGGGGCTGATTGAGCATAGAAGTGCTGGCGTGCCCTTGCCCTGTTTACTTGGTGTTGGTGCCAGAGGTTGCATGCATCGGTGTGGCGGAGTTGAGAGACCTTCCCTCTTGGGAGGAGTGTAGCCTCTCCTGGAACAGCCACATGGAGGACACAGCCGAGTTCGGGATCCAGGCAATGTGTAGTTATGGCGGACGGAGCGGGACTTAATGGACGCTACTAGTAACCCTTGCATATGTGGGTGAGATTGCTCCATCTTCCTTTTCACTGAATGCTGTACATATAAACTGTATTTTGGAGGTAACTGGTGCTATTAATACTACCGTTTTAGAACTACTTTGGAACTTTTTTCATCATATGCTGGACATTACTACTTGAACTGATAAATATAGGGCATTTGTTATTTGGGCTAACCTTGCTCTCTACCCCTATTAGACTTTTTTTCCTGCCTTTTATGTGTTTTTAACATTTTGATACAATTATATATTATTCACTTGTGCAATATTTGAAATAAAATGTGTGTTTATCACTGGACTATAGGCATATAAATTGTTTGTTCCAAGTGGGATAACAAAGGGAGGTATTCCCGACCACAGGAATAATATTTATTAGGATATGATGGTTGAGTGCCATGGTACAGATTGTCCCATGTCACTAGTGGAGTTTTTCTTTTTCTTTTTTATTCTAATTGAGTAGAATTGTTCCCTTTAGATTGCCTCTTATCTTTATCCACTTCACTTTATATACATGGGACATAATCGCAATAATAAATTACTTGTTGCAGCTATGCAGAAAACTGTGCTGCTGTTGCTATTCCCTTTTAAAAATCATGCTAACCTATAAATTCTAGTTCATTAACAGGAAAATAATACAGTCTGTGTATTTTAGTAGTAAACAAAAAAGTAAAGAAATTTACTGGGTAAATCAATGACTGTGATTTCACTCGTGGCATGACTTGTTTGTACAGGCAGCTAGTATTTAAGTGCTATTGTTCCTTTATGTGCTAGTTGCTTCTTGATAATCTGGTTTTATTTGCTGTCTCTATCACGTAAACTGTGAATGGCCACCACAGAAAGCATATGATATGGATCATAAACATTGAAGTACTTCTTGTAAAAAATATTGTTTTTTGTAATGGAGCTGGGACCTAAATGGCTGTTCTTTCTAAATGAGCAGAAGCCAGTTAACCAGCACCTGTTCTATTATTGTTACTGCCTCTTGTTCAGGAGTTTCTCAACGACCAATATTATTTAACACCAAGATTGGTGTGTTACTAGTGTGATGAAGTTACTTTATTACAGTCTAAATTGTTTTTTTTTATGAGATCACTTTTTTGTATTAAACAATGTTCAATAAAGCAATAGGTATTATACTGGAAGGGATGCATACTGTTTATTTTTCATAGTATCAGTTTAAATCTATTAGAATAGATGTTATAGTATTATATTCAGTTCTATCTATATTATTATATAATTAACCAGACCAAGATTACAGAGTATTCTACATGTGCCTCTTCTAAAATGATGATATGGAATCCCTTGCATAGTATAATATGTATAAACCATGTGAATAAACCATGTGAACCATGTGAGCATCGAATCCACAAGTAAAGTGTCCATTAAAACCTATACGCGAGCATTGAATCCGCGAGTAAAATGTACATGGTATCTAGGCGCAAACACTGAATCCGCGAGTAAAGTGTCCATTAAAGCCTATATGCGAGGATCAAATCCGTGAGTAAAATGTACATGATACCTAGGCGCAAAAATCGAATGTTCGAACACGAAAGCTCGAAATATCGCGAGTGAGAGTAAAATTGATTTTTCGAATGTCCTGGATATTCAAACATGTTCCCCAGACCATTTCCCAGGTCCCACAGCCATTTACATTAAGTTACCATTAATATTTTATTTGTATTTCATTAGAACTTTTCAAACTATTTGACTCCCATTGACTTTAATGGGTCCGTGAACTTTCCATATAGTTCGAAAGTTCGGTCATCTCTAATTAACAACGCAATTGAAAATATCATGTCACAGTCATAAATTACCCATTAAGATTGGTCATTTACAACCTTTATAAAGGCACAATGTTATAATTTAGTGATATCTCTCCTTATATGTAATATTGTTAAGATATATATCACTATCTTTCCCTAGATAAACAGCATATAATAACGCAGTTTGTGAACTCATACTTTATGTATTTTTTCTTATAGGTCTATAAAAATGACTCAAGACAGGAGATTGAGGATTGAAGATAAACAAAATATACATAAACTTAACTACTTCTAGTACAAATCATACATTGACAGTGACATTGACAGGATGGATGGAATAAAGAAACAATCTTATAAATATTCTAAAAAATAGTTTGAAAGAATAAGAATTGCTCAGTCTCTTTTTGTTAAGGATATAAATTATAGTAAAGGAATTCTCAGGCATTGCGACATGGCAAGATGATTGGCTTTGCACTACTGTAAAGTCCCCTACAATACCATGTTAAGTTTTTGCGCTATAAGATAGCGCAAAATATAACTTAAATGGTATTGTATCAGGAGCTCTGCGCTTTTTCCAAAAACTTTTGTCTTCTAATACCTCCCTTTCTATTTGATGTACCCAGGGTGAGGTCCTTAAATGCTAGGACCTCATCCCTGGAAATGCAGCCGATTGTCAGTAAACTTACAGTAAAAACAGAGATCTAGTTCTATGTGGACCTACCCCCTTCAATGAGCAGGAGGCCCAACGTATAGGAAGATGCACTCTGAAATTAGCATGTCCTCCCATAGGCAGCACAACCCACCAGCTGGGACTTGTTTTGTACTGTCACAGTTTAAAAAAGTAAAAAAATACTACAAACATATCCTTACCCACAGTTCATTCTGTTATAATTTGGGTGTAGGTAAAAAGAAATTACTGGCAAGAAGGGAAATAACCTGTAAAGGCGCTTATTATTTTCCAGGCAAAGATAAAGAACTGAGGAGAAATGACATGCAGCCTATATTATAAGGTAACCCTGTCATTCTGCTTTAAGTATTTCAAGGACAGCTATATGAAGGGTCATAAACAGAGTGAATAGAATGTATGTAAAAGAATTTATATATTTTAAAATAAATGGTTCAGTTTGAACAAAGAATCAATGTATTTTTACACAAAATGTGTTTGTGTCTTAGTGTAAAAAAAAACATTATAAAGGTGACTGTATGATATAAATTCATGGCAAATATTTCAGACACCATTGGTGTAAACAGGTTAATCCATTCAGGGTCAGTTCAATAAAGGGAGCCATTCATTGCTATTTTATGGTAATAAAATATACACATTTAGCATGTTCTGAGCATCCTTTTACAACTATTGTTTTCTTTGCAATGTTTGTTTATTATTATATATATATAACAATAATTAAAAGTGCACTTGATAAAGGGAGCATGTCGCTCGAAACTAGGGATGGCCGGTTCGCGGATCCGAACCCGGATCCGCCGCGGATTTATCCCGTTCGCGAGGACACCGCGATAATACGCAAAACCCTGTTATTTAGAACATTTTTGAAAATACGAGAAATCCTCGTAATTTCGTGGTATTTTTATTTTAATGGGTCCGCTCGCGGATTTTCGAATTTTTGCGAAAATTCACGGATCCGCAAGCGGATCGGATTTTGCGAAGTTGGACATCTCTACTCGAAACATGTTGTGTGTATACCTGTGGGAATAAACACTAATTTTTCACAGCGCAGCCTGTGTTCAATCTTGGTTTCTCCACATCCTCTATTTTTGGACTATATTTACCCAGTTTAGGTGGATTGTGGGAGCTGACCCCTAGTACCCACAGGTTAATTTCAGAAATCACCCAGCACCACAGCAAAAGCAGAGGTGAGACACTTGTTGTATGTTTGTGAATGTGTCTCTGTCTATTGGGACAGTGTTGTCTGGAGACTTTAGTCTTTAGTTCTTCTTCTTTAATTTTTATTTCTCTCAATAATTGCTTGCACTTATCCCCTTCTTTGTATACTCTGTATTTTATAGTGGTGCTTTGTAAATAAAATTATACATACATACACATAAAATATGAAAAAGAAGACAGTTGAGTAAAAAAGTATATTTTGCCTGAGCTGTTAATTTGCCTCAACCAATCAGATGTTACAGTTTTACTGGATTTCTACAGTTAGAAAATATTTGATAACATCTGATTGGCTGCTTGCAGATTAAGAACACAGGCACATTTTTCTCTCATTGTTTGGAAACTGTTAAAATATGAGACATACAATTTTTTTGAAGTAAATCTAAGCTAGCAACTGAAAATTGTGTTCTGATAACAACCCATCATTTTACAAGACACAGTACAGTAGAAATTGTTAGGATTGCAAAGAATTGAATATTACTTTTGAGTACTACAGCATATAGGAACTCTCTGGGGGGGTGGGGACTGGATTGGTAGCGTCAACGATGAAGTAAGGAAGAAATAGAATATGGTGATACAATTTAACAAAATGTGGGTTTATATACAGCGAGAAATCGCTACAGGACTTGCACTGCTAGTAAAAAACAATAATAAAAATAATCATAGCCTAATACTATACAAGTGACATTCCGTTCTGCCATGATTTCACAAATAAAGGGTCTCTTGGGGAGAAAGGGGGCAGCAGCTTTAGCAAGGAATGAGAAAATAACTAGTATTGTTACTAAGATATAAAGAAGACAACCAGGGAAATATGTGGAAAACATTTAACTGGGAGATGTAAAATTTCCCAGCAGCATTCCTCTTACCTTCTGGGTTCGCATGAAGCAATTTTCACACAATTTACTGCATCCCAGGAACCAGAAGGTAAGGATTGCCGGTGTAACACCTGCATTGAAGACACATTTGTTTTTGCGCTAGTAAGCACTAGCGAATTTAGCATTGGGAGCTGGTGTCATCAATACTAAAAGGCACAGGTCCTGGAAAATTGGAGTTGAACCCACGTTAATCTGATATTACATCAGAAAGCATGGGTTTAACTACTATATACCTAATAGCCTCGTATATTATATCTTCCTGTAAATGTACTGTAAACCCAGGCAATAAGTTAGGAACTAGAGATGGAATCCGACACGAAACAGCACTACCTTTCTATTTCTGCTCAACTTATGAAAGGAGCCTATTTCATAAAGGACAACATAGCCTAACATCTAAGATGACCCCCTCTTTGTTTATTTTTTCTTATTGATTGCTTACTTGTTATTTCTAACCTGGTTTATGGTATATAGTGAAAAAAGAAAGAATGAGCCTGCAAGAGTTATATAGCATATCAAAGGGCATGTCCACACTTTAAAAAAAAAACTTGTCAGTTATTTGCCTGAAACCCCAAATCCTATTTTTACCAGTTAATTACATGCATTTGTAACCAGATGTTTAATAATAAGTTAATTTTTCATTCTGGCAAAAGGTATCGGCCTCCTCCCTCTGCTCAATGAGCCATTTTTTTAAGCTTGAGCATGTGCAGAGAAGGCAACAGGGGAAACAGCAGTCATTCATTGGCTGTGATGTCAGCAGTCACAGCCTTGATTGATTGCATGGAGCCACCTTACTCTGCCAGAATAAAGACAATTAATCTGAAATATCTGGTTTGTAATACATCTAATAGTGTGCTGAATATATTGGTTTGGGTTGGGGGCAGGTAACTGACAAGAAGTTATTTAAAGGGTGAACATGCCCTTTGAAGATACTGTAAACGATTTTACAAAGGTTTAATGCCACTTTAGAGCTAAAATATTGGTGGTTGCCAAGGTATCACATAAAATACCTGAGCAGCTGCTGAAAGCTTTTGTGTGACTTTTTGAACGCTAGCTAATAACTGGCATTCAAGACATGCACAGGTTAAGAAGTTTCAATAGCGATAATGAATTGCAGTTGCAGCTCTTGGTAAAACTCTAACCTTGGTGTCTGTCTGCCTTTACAGAGCAATGGCAAAAATATCCCAAAGTGGTAGCACAATGGTCCATTATTTAAACATACTGTATTTCAGGTCTGGAATCCAGACACCTCCAGGAAGTACAGGTATTTGTGTGTTCAAACATAATAGCAGAGAATGTTTACTGGAGATTTTAATGCAAGGGGGAGTGAAATTGGTAAGAAAATAAAAAGAGTGTCAGGGGAATGAGTTTACTAGTGTAATGTAGTGTCACTTTTAATATGGTCACATTGGCTTTTGACCCAAGAGCCTACATGGCTGTGTTTATTGGGAAAATTAACATTCCACACCAGATGACATCCCTAGATTAAGGCTAAGATATTTGAAAAAATGTGATTTCACAACAGAAATCTCACGTTAAGTGCCAACTTCAATATTTGGTAGACTTGTCTTTGTCTTGCAAAACATTTTCAGCATATCTTCTGAAAGAATTTGCCCATACATGCAACATCTTTGCAATCATCAGATTTTCAGCTATGGATTAGGAGAAATATTTTACCTTGTTACCTTACTCCTTTAAGTTTTATAATGGTGTAGTATATCCTACATACCTAAAAACTACATCATCTCTCAAAATGTGAATATAGACATGTTGATAACATCCCTTGGCAAAGACTGTATTGGAGAATAATGAAGTTCACACTTGACAGCCTGTTGCAAAATTTTAGTCCAAAGTATAGAAATGCAAGTCAACCCTTACACTATAATGCATTATATAGAAAATCTAGCTTGGAGAAGTGTTTCTAAGAACATTTTAAATCTGCTTCAAAAATAATCCATTCTTTTGTAGTTTTATTTATTAAGGTTGGCAATAATATTGTTCTTTAGTGAAATAAATTATTTTTATCTTTATTTTTTCTTAATCCCTGAGAGCAGTGTTCAATATTTTACTGAGGATAAGCATTTTCTTTGTTGCACATGTTTCTATTGAACTCTTTAATCAGCTTTGGTCAGACCTATGATTTTTTTTCAGTCTGCATTACAAATAAGGGATTTAACCATCATAACAACAGAGAATGATAGAGTAGTAGATCTTGTTGGATTGTCCTTTTCTCCCCCAAGGAATACAGACATACTGACCCTTCTAAATAAAGGGGGAAAGTAATAGGATTAGAATGATGCTTAAGACACACATGGCATAATAATTTAGACAAAACAATGCAGAAAGTTTAAAGCATTCTAGTTTGGTATTGGGAATTGTAATCCATTTCAGCTAATTACTTTGACTATGTTCATTATGCATAAAGCATAAAAGCCAAGTATATTTCAAGTCTATCATCCAGCTAGTGGGATATTACAAAAAAGGGGGGATTTTGGCAAATGCAATTTTAGTTAGTATTTAAGCAAGTGAAAAGAAGAGTCGGGCTTTGCCAATAAAGAATTATCTCTGAATTACAATGTGTAAAATGTTTATGAGTCTTTTCAACTGAAATTCTTGGAACAAAGCCTAATTCTGTTTCAGCTATGGGTAGACACAAAGATTACCTCTTATCAAAACCACATAGGTCACTTAGGAATAAAACAAACATTTAAATTCATTTTCATGCCAGACTTCCTGTACTAAACAGTATAACATACCTCAGTTGAGAAATGTCAAATAATGCTATTAATTACAAACAAGCGTACAAAAGAACACAAGTAATTTTCTAAGTGAATCTAAACCAAACTTAGTATCATTAGTATTCTGATCTTAATCAATGAAACATTATGGTTTTGATATCTGTAAATGGCATAAAATAAAATATCCATCCTTTTTATTGTGTTTTTGACAAATTGTGTTTGATTGGTTCTGGAGTGTCAGGATAGGTTTACCAGCAATTAATTGACAAATGTCTCTGATCTAGTTTGCAAAAGGTGAAAATGTTTCAATATTGAAAGGAATGTTTGCCAAAAAGTCTATTTATCAAACAGTGAAATCTAATTGAGCTATGCTATGGGGAACAAATTGTTAGAAATGATTCTAAAGATAAGTGGGCTGTTCATAAAGCAGTTAAAACAAATATTACCTTACAGCCTACCAAATGAATTCAAAGCCCTTTATTTCTATCCTGGAGTTGTCACTAGTTCTGATCTTCCCCAGTGAGGTTTTGCACATCAAATCTTGAGATTTAAAGGATAGATGATCGAGGAAGTGATGGTCTCAACAAACACTGCATGAATCTTAAAAAAATTTGCAAATTGCTAAGAGGTCTGTATAGAATCCTAATTACTGTTTATAAAAGTTTTGCTTTTCTCAGGCTATTCAGGATTAATTTATTAATATCACAGATAATTTAATGGCAGGTATGATAGCCGCACATTTTTTTATCAGGATGGACTTATTATATTAGATGTACAGTGGCTGCTTCCACATAAGATCATTTTAAATAAAGGCAATAAACTCTGGTAATTATAAGATACCTGTAGGAGAAAAAAAGAGATCAAAGCTAGCCATACACAGTATGTGTGTATCATTTTTTACTAGGCAATTTTAGCATGTTTATGCTCGCGTTTTGTTTTACGCTAGTGCGCGCTAATGATGTGCGAGGCACCAATATGCCCGCAGCCTAATGCTGCGGACACCTTTCACAGACTGTGCAATCAGCATTTTTGGTGCGTACTGCAAGCACAACGATAGCTCAACATCAAAGGAAGCACCTCAGTGTGCTGGGTGGTGGGCCTAGCCCTAAATGAATGACATTTGATCTGACTCAGGAAACCAATGAGCCAATTGTTTACTAATGCAGTTTTTTTTAATCTGATTATTTACTAATTTCCCATTAAGTATGCATGTTTTTTTAATTTAAATGTTAAAATTGCTCCAAATTTCTCAAACATTTGTCAGCTACTGTACTATAAATGAACAATTGAATGCAATTTTCTGTCCTGACTATTCAAATTTCAAATAATTATAACCCCATTTAGACATCAAAAACACTGCATCCCATTCAACCCTCGAGCTTCTCCTGGACTTCTGCAGTAATCTGTCCGTGTCACGTAAATCAAATAGAACAATAGTGGAGGCAGTTCCAGGAAACAGAGACTCCTAGGATATCTCAAAACATGCTTTTATTCACACATTCCATGTTTTGGACATGTGGTCCTTTATCACATTTGATAAAAGCAAAAAACTGCATAAGAGTGAAGATTCTCTGACATGAACACTCTGGCCCAGTGGTATAATTACTTTGTGTCTATGGGTTTTCTTTTTTTATCACATGCAGTTATGTCATTTTCTTTTGTTCATAAAATAAAGATTAGTCTGTTTCTTTTTTATATACTGGGCAATTCATACTATAGTATACAGAAATAATACAAAATAAACAAAATATCAACTTAGAGTAGTGTTTCTCAACCTTTTTATAGAGGTGGCCGAACTATATAAAGTTCAGTCTGTTTTTGAACTTGAGTAAAAGTTCGAAAGTTTGAATTTGGACCCAAGAGAGGAGAGTTCGAAAAGTCCGGATTATTTGCAGCTAAACTAACAATGGTAACTTACTGTAAATGGATGTGGCACCTGGGAAATGGTCTGGGGAACATGTCACTATCACCAAAACTTGTTAAAACACTTCTTAAACACAAGAGGGCAATTGTCGGGTTTTGCGCATGCTACATTCAAGGGTTACGGCCATTTCGACGGTTACCGAACAATACTTTCAATGATTAGCAAAAATAGAATCATAAAGTCGCGGGTTACCGAAATTAAACGATACTTTCAAGGGTTACCAAAAACAAACGATACTTTCGAGGGTTAGCGAAAGATACTTTCGAGGGTTAGCAAAAACGATCCATACATTCATGGGTTAGAAAAAACGATCCTTACATTTGAGGGTTAGCGAAAATGATCCGTACATTCGAGGGTTAGCGGAATGATACATTCGAGGGTTAGCGAACGATACATTCTAGGGTTAGCGAATGGCCCGTAAATACAGCCGCGAGTCCAGAAAAACAAACTAGTTTGAACGCGAATTAGTTCGAATAGTTCGAGGTTATCCGAACTCATAAAGTTCGGCTCGAACTCGGGTTCAAGTTCGGTTTTGGGTCCATCACTACCATTTTATCTGTGGGGAATAAATAAATAAATAATAATGATTTTTTTTTCCTTTCTCAGTCATTAAATCGCCAAAAACATAATTTATACAAATATAAATGATAAATCTCTAAATATATCACTATTTAAAAATTTGCACTCAAACTCCCTGCATGGGATGGGTCTATACTAGTGTTTCTCAACCTTTTTATTCTTATGAAACCCTTGAAAAAAATTAAATATCCCAGGGAACCCTTACATAAAAACATTATTACTTATTTTTATATATCTTTCAAACATCAATATACATATCATACAAATATAGAACATTGAACAGCATGCATAGAACATGCATGCTGTCAGGGACACCTAGGGGTCTCCAGACCCTTGGTTGTGAAACGCTGACTTAGAGCATGAAAATACAGTGTTTTCAGTACCCCTTGTTCCACCCTCTATATTGTGTCCATTCAATTATAGACTCAAATTCACTGAGCAGAAAACATGTAAAATTCTTTATTTACCTTTGTCTGCTGCAGAGAGATAGCTGTGTGTGTAAGGTATTGAAGACTACAATGGCATACAACAGGATTAAGAATAAAAGCAAGAAAAACAAACACTACTTTCTTGATTAGCCAAAGCCTAGGTTATGCTTCACAATTTAAACAAACAAACTCAATAGTTATTAATTTCAACAGATTTTGACAGCTGAGTTCTAAAAGTCTCAGATGAGACATATGGCATTAGATTGATGGCGTAAAATAATTAAATCTATGCAGAGCACTGTACAGGGGTAACTAAATTTATTGTGGTTTACGTACAGGTATAGTTTATATAGTACATCCAAGACGGGGAACAAGAATATTTAAGAACCATAAAACTGTTTGTGTGTGCTTACAAATGGTTGCTGCAGCTGATAGCTTTTTCTACAGCACCTGCAGAATGGCTTCAATAGTTCATAAACCAATTTATTAACACAACAATGGCTAACATATATATAAAAATAGATAAATAGTAATAGAATACATAACAACTAGCCTATATAGGTAATAGATTACATAGCCTGAAGGCAAGAATAGGAGAAAGGGATACACTCCTAGCTTTTTTGATTTGAGAACAGTAGCATAGGGATATTTTAAATTATGAATTAAAGGGGAAGTTCAGTGCAAATACATATGCTTTTCAGAAAAAAGAGCAGTATTTTTTCATCTCAATGACCTTAATCTGCAAATTCAGCATTTTGTCTGTGTATAAATAACCGCAACCGAAATACTGACTTCCTGTTTGCAGGACCCCTAATAGAGACCGTTATGGTCTTGCCCTTGACCCAGCGTCTGGGTTGATTCAGTTGCTCAGTAGAGATCTGAGCATCTTTGACCCATCCAACAGCCAATCATTAGAAATAACTGTTAGGAACATTCCAAGGATGTGGTGCATCCTGGGAAGAAAAAGGACCATTAGAACCAGAAATATCAGCTCACTAATGTCAACTGCAGGGAACAGCAAATCAACTGATTTTTCAAAATGGGAGAGAATATGTAGAATAACTAAGAAGGCATTACACAAACGAACAATTTAACAATTATCGATAATTTCCACTAAACTGTCCCTTTAAGAAAAATATATTAATATAAAATAAATCTGTGATTGTAAAGGAATAATTGAGACTCACAAAGCTATATCCTAAAAATCAGGGTTGTAACATTTTTCAAGTAGAAAAGGAAGGGGGTTTTGAGCACAATTAGACATAGGTTGTTTACAGGAAAGGTTAGCATTGTTACTGAAAGGTTATGGCAGAAATAAACAGCTTACTGTTAGTACTGTGCACAAATTCACAAACTGAATCAGACTTATATCTCTTAAGCACTTGGTTTTAAATGTACCGTATACTTTAACTAAATGATTTACATTAAAAAAATCAGACTTAAAACAAAATACTCTTTTGCAGTGTGGAAATTAATGATTCACAAATAGAAGCAACATTTCTAAATTCATATTAACCTTAACCTAAATACAATCTTAGAGGCATCTGTCAAACTACAGCAAACACTGCTAAAGAATCACAAAACACGAAAGCCTCTAGAGATTAGAGATGGCTGAAACTCACTAGTTTCGGTCCTTTTTCGCATTCCCGGATCTCGGGAAAATCCTGAAGATCCAAAATGATTTTTCGATAAAGTTCAAATGTATAGGGTTATTTTCGATAATTTTCAAAAATAGCCTTGAACGTTCAAAAATCAATGAAAATACGATCAGAGACCATTTTTGATTTTCTGAACGTATTTTCGAAGATTTTCGAATGCTCGAGGCTATTTTCGAAATGTTCGATTTTCTAAAATACGATCGGAAACTCGAAAATGGTCTTTAATCATATTTTCAATAATTGTTGAATGTTCAAGGCTATTTTTGCTAATTATTGTAAATAGCCCCGTACATTCGAAAATTATCGAAAATGCCTTCCGAAATCCCGAAATCCAGAGGATCCGGATCTTTCAGATTTCGGAACCGAGGGGTTCCATGTTGGATTCGGGTCAAACCCGGATCCCATCTCTACTAGAGATGGGCGAACTTCCTAAAGTTCAGTCCGTTTTCGAACTTCTTTAAAAGTTCGAAAGTTCAAATTCGGACCCATTTAAGTAAATGGGGGAGTGGTAGTTCAAAAAGTCTGGATGATTTACAGCTAAACTAACAAAGGTAACTTACTGTAAATGGCTGTGGCACCTGGGAAATGGTCTAGCGAACATGTCACTATCACCAAAAGAGCGGGCAATTGTCGGGTTTTGCACAAGCTACATTTGAGGGTTACCAAACGATACTTTCGAAGGTTATTATAGAACAATAAATTCGAGGGGTTACCGAAAATAGAACAAAACCTTCGAGGGTTACCAAAAATGAACAATACTTTCGAGGGTTAGCGAATGATACATTCGAGGGTTACCGAAAACAATCCAAACATTTGAGGGTTACCGAAAATCGATGGCTACATTTGAGGGTTATGGAAGGATACATTCTAGGGTTAGCGAAAATGATCTGTACATTCGAGGGTTACAGAAAACAAACAATACTTTCGAGGGTTAGTGAGCGATACATTCTAGGGTTAGTGAATGGCCCGTAAATCCGATTATTAGCGATAATTATTGAAAATACAGCCACAAGTCCGGAAAAACAAACTAGTTCGAACCTGAACTAGTTTGAATGGTTTGAGTTTGTCCAAAGTCATAAAGTTCGTCTTGGGTTCGAGTTTGGTTTTGTGTCCATCTCTAAAAGCTTCATTTACCAAAAAGCACTGCACTGTAATCAGTTCTTACAGTTGTACTAACCCATTTAATATACATTATACCTAGGGTTTGGTCCTTCTATGTGCATAGTGTTTTCCGTTTTGCAAATCGCAATGTAATTTAAAATACAATGGAAATCAAAAGAATCAGTTCCCACTATATAATAGTCTATGGGAGGGCAAAAAAACGGACACAAGGGGACAAACATATTTTTTCGCTTTCTTTTCCAGTTTTCTCCTGTATTTCTCCAGTCCCTGGACAGTCTAACCCTAGTAATACTTACTGAAAGATTCCCTCACTGCTTCCGTTTATTTCCGTGTTTGCAGGCTGTCAACGATCTGGCCATCTTCCCATTGGTTGTGTCACTGAAAGTATTGGTAAGTATTACTGGAGATAGACTTGGTTCAGGTACTTACCCTGAGTACATGTAGGGAGGGGGGGAGATTTTCACAGTATAATTGTCCTTATTGCTGTTCGTTGGGATTGCAGCTCATGTCAAAATTGTCTGACAAGGGGGAATTTAGCTAGAAATGCAACCTAAACAGCATTAAAAATAGAAATTCCCTAACTAATAAGTTAAGAAATTTTTTGCCTCTCGGGTTAATTTCCATATTTAACATCTGTGAAGGGATGTGTATTAAAATGTATGAATATTTTTAGTTAATTAGCTTTATAAGTAAGTGCTTACTATTTTGATGCGGAAAGCTATTAACAACAGCTAAAAATGGCAGTTTCAGTGTTTCTATGAACAATAAAATGCATTTTTTGCACTTATGATAAGATAATGAATATCTTGCATAAAGCTGTGTTTATTTAGGGATTGGGCACTCGGTACTGTAAATATAAAAAAATTGCAAGAATAAAAAAATTAAAAATGCAAAACCAGTTCAAACAAAAAAATTAAATAACTTTTGCAACAAGCACTCAAAAAAGTTGCATCGTTGTCGCATGGCATGCAAAACAGGTGCTAATCACGCATGCAACTTTAATTAATTAATGCAATAGCCTAGCTAGGGAAAAAAAACATTTTATGTTTTTAATTTGCTATATTCTTCAGCCAAGTGAAGGAATCTAGTATGAGAAACTGAATTTTACCATCAGTAATTATTTTCTTGCTTTCCATTGCTAACCCCAGCCCCTGTTCATCCTTCCAACTAAAACTGATTAATATCAGTTGAGTGACATATTTTATGACCTACCATATTTTTATGAGCACAGATCAATTGTTATTGCAGCAACCTCTTGATTTAGTACAGCCTATCTGGTAATGAAATGGCAGGTAGTTCTATCCTTGCTAAAACTGCTATTAATGTGCCATTATGGATGTCCCTAAAGACTTCCTTGACTTGAACCAAATAGAAACCTGTAAGAATAAAGTAGCAAGTGACTATGCACAGATGGCTATTGGCTAGTTTATGTGAAAAGCAGAATGGAAAAACAGAAGGGAAAAGCGATTTAAATATCATTAGTTAGTAAACAGAAAATCGTAGAAATTAACATTAAATGCTATTTAACTATTAAAAACACTTTCAATAAGCAAAAAGTTTAATGAATGCAAACACTGCCAATAAATACTTTGCATACCATTCGGAAGCTTGTACAGAATTTTCTAATCTTCTTGTACCTGCCATTCCTGCTTTGTGAATTAGAAAATAATATGATCTATACAACTCTCCCAGGAAGTCTCACCTCGTGTCTGATGAATAATGGCTGAAATCTCAAAATGGATAGCAACACAAACTATCACTAAATTGTGGTTCATGAACACATAAGCAACAAGCAATGTGCACCCTAAAGGTAACAACGGGCAACCTAAAAGTGGCCATACATATGAACGATAATGGGTAAATCCCGTCATTCCACAATGGGATTTACCAATTATTGTTCAAGTGTATGGGCTTTCCCTGACCGATCGTAGTGTCGATGAATGACCGTAGTTGCCACTACGGATGGAAAATTACTGTCAGTAATAAACTAAGGGAGACGATACAATTGTAATGTGTATGGCCGCACGATCGACCGATCCCCATACCGCGATATCAATGGGATCTGTTGGCACATTGCGATGGAAATCACTAGTGTATGGCCACCTTAACAGATGAAACAAGTTATTATCAGCTGTTGCTAAAACACTTTCAGGGTTATTCAATAAATGTTCTTATTGTTTAAAGGCTATGTCCACCCCTAAAATAGATATTTAATATTATGCTCCCCCATGTCCCCCAGCCCCAACCGCATGTTTTGTTTTTTAAAAAGCCCCCCAAACTCTACTTACCTCCCTCGATCCTCCGCCGCACTGCCGCCCTCTGCTTGCGAGAATGCAAGCAGAGGGGCGGGACCGGCAGTCGCGTCTGTGATTGGCTGAGCGGCAGCCAATCACGGACGCGGCTGCCGGTCATTCAGTGCCGCGGAGGAAAGCGGAGAGGTAAGTAAGAGTTTGGGGAGCTTTTTAAAAAAACAAACATGCGGTTGGGGCTGGGGGACATGGGGGAGCAGAATATTAAGGGGGTTTAATGCTAGGGGGAGGGATAGTAGAACTGGAGGGAGAGGGAGGGAGGGAGGGGGGAGAAGGGCTGCAGTACGCATGGCAGAATCTCCGGGAGGCCAGGTAGCAGGCAGTGTCCTAATGGACCTGCTAGCCTCCTGGTGGGCAGTTTTTGGAACTTTGGGGGGGGACTACAGGAGAACCAGATGGAGTTGGGATGTGAGGTAAGGATTAAACTACACTACATGGTGGGGCCAGTAGTTGGGGGGATTATAGTTTTGGGGGTGGACATGCCCTTTAAAATGGTGCTAATTTTGATCTTTTCTAACAATCAGATCTTATTTAACATTTGAAAGTTAACATCTGATTGGTTGGGGAAAAATTAGCACCATTTTAAACAATAAGAACATTTATTAAATAAACCCTGTTTGTTTGTAAATTTGCATGTGTTGCTTGTACAAAGTGACACAAAATTTATTCCCATAACTGCCCAACTCGTTTGCTTTCCCCTTTTTCATGCAGAACTAATGGAAGCAATTTATGATGAAACTGCAGCACATATTGTATCTCTGTGCAGCATGTGCAATTTACATCAAATCATAGAAAATAGGCATTAAATCATGGGAGAAAATTGTTTATGGAGCTTCTCACTCTCCTTGGCTTCTTGTTCTGAAATCTGACAGTAAAACGCTGTTTGCAATTCATAAATGTACCAAGAATCACCTCAGAAAAGTGAAGCACAATCAAACAAAATAAAAGGAAAGGAGGCTAAAAAAATAACTAATGGAAATTAGTTAATTTAAAGGGTTAATTCCTGTGAGTTATAGACTCCTAGAGGCTCTCCAAAAAGCTCCAGCTTAACGTTTAGAGTTTAATTTATATTTATATATATTATAACTGCCAAAATAACAGTAATGCAAGGTATCTCAACCTATCAGTCACATTTGTGTAATGGTTGGCATTGGCCTATTTAGGTCCCTTTGAAAATGAAAACTTACATACAGGTAAATCACCCCCCCAAACCCTTAACGTTAATAGTTTAAAATCTGAAATATATAAGTCTAACCTGAAATCCTGCACAATGTCCTGTTTCCCCTGTTTCTGCTTCCTGGTTCTTCCAGTTAGCAACTGTCAGTTATGGATTTGACAGTTGACATTACAGCCAATGACTGAATGTTAATCTCCTGTCTGCCTCTTCTGAGCATGCCCAGGCTCAGTACAGGCTCAGTACAGGTCACTAAATTGCTCAGTTTCCACGAGGCATCCAGGAGCATAGCAGGCATACAGTAATTAATTCAGAGGACAAAGTATGATATATCAACATATTTTAAAGAGGCCATTCTTTCTAAAAGATGTTATTATGAGGATGGAGTTGTCTATTGAACTACTGTCTATTGTTGAACTATTCCTTTAAAGATCATCTCTAACCCTCCCTCCACACCCAAAAAGTGAGTATTTAAAGGGCAAGCCCAGCCCTAAAATGAAAATTTACATACAGATAAATCACCCCCCAAAACCCTAAACAGTAATAGTTTGAAATCTGAAATATATAAGTCTAACCTGAAATCCTGCACAATGTCCTATTTCCCGTTTCTGCTTCCTGGTTCTTCCAGTTAGCAACTGTCAGTTATGGATTTGACAGTTGACATCACAGCCAATGACTGAATGTTAATCCCCTGTCTGCCTCTTCTGAGCATGCCCAGGCTCAGTACAGGTTTCTAAATTGCTCAGTTTCCATGACGCCTCCAGAAGCATAGCAGGCATACAGTAATGAAATCATAGGACAAAGTATGATATATCAACACATTTTAAAGAGGCCATTCTTTCTAAAAGATGTTCTTATGAGGGTAGAATTGTCCTTAAATTGCATATAAGAAAGGAGGCCTAGCCTTAACTTTCCCTATATTACTGGATTCCTTAGAGACATCTTTTGATAGGTCCTTCACATTGTAGACCAGAGGCCTATGTTGCACGGATGATGCCTTAAAACCTGTATCTGGCTCTCAGGTTTTGCATTTAGCTCATGGAATGTTGTTAATGCCTTTTTTAAGGTATAGCGTTTCCCTAAGGGCTACCATGGTAACATAGAACCTAACCAAAGCCCCTCCTCCCCTTAGTTACAATAATTTAGCAAATTAAAGGGTTGTGGGTGGTCTATTAATGAGCATGTTTCTTAATACATTTATAACATACTCTCTCAACCACCTTTCAGTGCTTCTTTCAGTGTACTTGCATTTACTGATCCATCTCATTGTCACATAAATGTTTATTGACATAAAGTGTTTAGGCTATTTTTGGTACCATTACTAGAACGTTAAGGCAATTTGGCAGATGAAGCCAGATAGTCAAGCTTATATGCATTACATGATTTTTGTTCAAAACGCCCATCCGTCACAGGTGTGTCACCCGCTTAGTAGGGCCTTGTCCACTAAGTAAGTCATTTCTAAGCAACTTTACTCTTTCCAGTTCTGATCTTATCACCAGCTTTCTATTCCCAACCAGAGGCAGATCAACCCAGCATTACACTGTTGGCCACAGAGGCATATGTGATTTGCATGGAAACCTTAGTTAATACATTATTTAAAAAAAAAAAATATAGCAGAAGAATGTGGTATAAACTAATATGCTTAGTTATCTCCATGAGAACGGCCATGTCTTCTGAACAACCAGATACGTCTGCTTACATAAATCATTATGTACAGAGTTTTTATATGCCATGCATTTATTAAAGTGAAGTAGTTACAGTATACCTCTTTTTATGCTGATATAAAAAGAGGTATACTGTAGGCTGCAGTAAATTAGGGAGAACATGTCTATTTAAAATAAATACTTACATTTATTTCTCAAAAATTGATTAAAAGTTATTTGCCAATTCCTAGTTAAAGCAATGTTGATTTTGAGGAGAAAAATATTGAAGAAAATGGTTTTAACTGCCTGTAAGTCTATTAGTGTGATTTATATTTCATACAATGCAGTTTTTCCAGTATTTCTTAGAAACGACTAAAACATTGTTTATACATTCTACTTAAGATGTTCATTTGCTTCTTGTCTTTTTGTATGATACATCCTACCGTGCTTTATTTACAAATTAGGTTGTGGCTGTGTATAGTCTGTTCTCATTTTAATGGTATTGGTTTATTGACAAAATCATAGTGGAAACACATACAGTACAAATCATTAAATATATTACATTTCTCTAAAGAGAACACTCCAATCCAAAATGTTCCCCACTCTGGCAGCTGGTGCTGCTGGATAAATTCTTCCTCGCAGCTGAGATTGTTAACCACGGAGCAGCTATAAAAGTAGAAAGCATACAGACCGTTCTCTAACCAGCCTAAGAGTGCAAAGTTTTTATCAGTATAATTACATCAAACCCTGTCATTAGTAGAGATGTCCAAACTTCGCAAAATCCGGTCCGCTCGAGGCTCCGTGAATTTTCGTAAAAATTTGAAAATTTGAAAATCCGCAAAATCCGGTCCGCTCGAGGATCCATGAATTTTCGAAAAAATTAGAAAATTCGAAAATCCGCGAGCGGACCCACAAAAATGGAAAAAATCCTCGAAAATACGAGAAATCCTCGTAATTTAGAAAATTTTCAAAAATACGAGAAATCCTGGTAATTTTGAAAAATTTCGAAAATCCGTATTTTCGAAAATATGAGAAATCGTAATTTTGAAAATTTTCGAAAATACGTATTTTCACGCATTTTCGAAAATACAAGAAATCCTTGTAATTTCGAAAATTTTCGAAAATACGAGAAATCCGCTGTTCGGAAAATCCGGAAAAATCTGCCATTCGCGAACGGGATAAATCCGCGGCAGATCCGGGTTCGGATCCGCGAACCAGCCATCCCTAGTCATTAGTATTTAAAGCAATGATACATTGACAGTGCACAGGCTCCTTACAGATATTGTAGATGATTTCAACCAAACTGAGTGAAATACAAAACAATCTGGCCAAATCTACATGACTTGGCATTCCTCTGGTGCCATAAAGCATGCATCAAAGAACTACTGCTTTTCTACTATACTGGATGCTTAGAAAAATCTTTATATTAGGTATTTTCTAAATAAGAAAAAGGCTCAGATCTGTTTTTTTACCATCTATCTCTACAATACCAATGTTAAAATACTCCAATGTTGCTTTCTCACAGGATGCATGAATCAGAAAGCATTAGGTGAGCACCATAATTGCCATGCATTGCACTGCGATCTGCATTTCTATGCACAATCATATGCATGGCTAGGCTCCTTCTAGGCTCCTTTATGGCTAAAGCCCATTCTCTAAAACAATGTACACATATTGTACATATGTGTACATTTAGTACATATTCACAAAAAAAATCCCATAACGTGTGCCTCACTTGACCATGGCTGTGTTGGTGTAATTTATGTAGCTGTGATCAAATTCCTTCAAGTATTTTATGACCCTCAACTGTCCTGTCAGTGGGACATACCTGTTTTAGGGGCCTTTACTTGGTAGCAATATTTGAAGCCGGCAAGTTTTGTTCTATTTTTGAATTTTCCAAACTCAAACAAATTAGAAAATTTTGAAAAGGAACCCATAGAAGTCATTGGGGGAAAAACCCTGAAAGTTCAAAGTAAAGTAAGGATAAATTAAGCATGGTAACTTACTGTACATGGCTTAGGCACCTGGGAAACGTGCTTCCACGTTTGTATTCAAGGCTACTTTAGGTAACCCTCGAAAGTAGCCTTGTATATTCGGAACCAGTTGTAAGTAACTCTGTACAGAAATATGTAAAGTTAAGTGATCTGATCGATTCTGAATGGGTCCAAAAGGAACTTCGGATCCAGATTGGACCCAGATTCTATCTCTAATTCTGGGCTTTTGAGCTTTGTCCCATGGGAGTTGGGCTTGAGTGGTCCATGGCATGGATAAGGCATTTCAGGTGGTCTAATGGGTGGAGAATATATGGGGCTGTCTATGCCCTATCCACAAAATTGGAAGGTATGGTATTTTACACTCTTCCCCATTCATCCAGGCTCACTGTATATCTCCCCTCATCCACACAAAAAAGTGAGTCAGATTCATATGCAGGTGGCAAGGGCTGCAAGTTTGGGCATGTACTAATTACCCTAACATTGTTGGGAGAAATGTAACTGCCAACTAGAGATGGCGAAACTCACTACTTTTGTTCTGTTTTCGGATTAACGGATCTAGGGATTATCCCAAAGATCCGAAAATCCAAAACCGGAACGAATTTTCGATAATTTTCAAATGTATGGGGCTATTTTCGATAATTTTCGAATATTTAAGGCTATTTTAGAAAATTAGCCTCATACATTTGAAAAATATAACGAAAATTCGTTCCGGATTTTCAGATCTTTTAAAATAGCCTTGAATATTTAAAAATTATCGAAAATGCGATCGGAGACCATTTTCGAGTTTCCGATCATGTTTTCGAAGATTTTCAAATGTTCGAGGCTATTTTGGAAAATTATTGAAAATAGCCTCGATCGTTCGATTTTCTAAAATACGACCGGAAACTCAAAAATGGTCTCCGATCGTATTTTCGATAATTTTCAAGCGTTCAAGGCTATTTTCGAAAATTAACAAAAATAGCCCCGTACATTAGAAAATTATCGAAAATGTCCGGATTCGGACGGATCTTTCAGATTTTGGAACTGAGGGTTCCTTGTCAAACCTGGATCCCATCTCTACTGCCAACATGGTTAAGGGTGGTGGGTTCCTAGAATTGTTTCTTTGACATTTTCTCTCACTGGTGGTTAGAGTTTCTACTAGAAAAGGTTCTCTGTTATTAATATCTAATGACACTCAGAGCATATCATAGATGCAAACAAATTTTCCCTGGATAAAACTAAATCAACTGTCATGATATATTCTCAGATAAAGATACAGAACAGAAGTGGACTGTTTTTAAAGGGGTTTTAAACAGATTCACATCTAAATTTATACCCCTGGGAAATAAATGTTAAAAAAAAAAGTCTATGCAGCTTAATTCTGAGGTAAAGAGGAAAATGGAAGGGAAGAGAATGGAATTTTTTTTTTTTTTAAAGTCAGAGGTAACGGAAGGGGCCTTTAGGATTTGTAAAAACTATAACAAGGTATAACAAGGCTTGTAAGAAAGCAAGCTAAAATAAATAATGAATTTAGGATAGCTGAACAAAGAAAGATTAACCCTCAACAACTTTTAAGTATATTAATAGTAAGAATATGAAGATTGAAAATGTGGGGCAGAAACGTGCCTCTGGGTTGGAAAAAAAAACAAATTTGCTTGGCTTTTATGAGGAAGTGAGTAGGAATTTGGACTTGGATTTTGTTGCAGTCTACTATAGGTGACTTATGTCTAAACTAAGGTCTGCTTGGGTGGCACATTTGTAAATGGATAAAAAAAAATGATTGATTGATCAGATGCAGAAAATAGTTGTAATTTGTGCTTCATCTATGTGGAATGGTGCTGGGACCACTTCTATTTAATTTATTTATTAATGATTTGAAAGTAGGTGTCAGCTAGATCTCTGTGTTTGTGGAAGATACAAAATTTTGTCAACCATTAAAAGCTACAGATGTGCAATTGTTTATCTGATTTAGATAGAGTGAGCTGCTAAGTGGCAGATGAGATTCAATTTTAATACATTTTGGTTTTTAAAAATCTGCTGCTTATACTATAAATGGCTCTGCGTTAAGTGAATCTTTGTTTAAAAGAGATCTTGGAGTTTTGGTGGATTACAAACTTAAATGTAGCAAGCAGTGCCAGGTGGCAACAGCTGCACTACAGAAAAGGTGCTTGCGTGGGGATATGATCATTGTGTATAAATATATTAATGAGCCATACAATAAACTATCTGGGGCATAGTTCACCAATAAACTATGGCACGCTGATGTCCCATAAGACTGGAATAAAAAGAAGTTTAGTCTTCAAAAATGGAAGGGGTTTTTCAGTGTGAGAACGGTAAAACTATGGAACTGTCTTACATTGGACATGGTAATGGTGGGTTTATTTCTACAGTATAAAAAAGCTGGATGTGTTTTAAAAAACAAAGAATGTTGCATTTTATTAGTATTGATACTTAGAGTAGAAGTTGATACAGGGATATTTCTGATTGCCACTAGGAGTCAGGAAGAATTTTCCCCCTGCTTCATACTTTTTTTTTTTTTGCTTTCCTCTGGATCAACTGTTAGGCAGGACATGTGGGTATTGCCGAGTAGGTTGAATGTATGTGTTTGTTCAACCTCAAATACTATACTATACTATGACATCAACCTTCAGAACCATGCATATATTTTAAACAGAAAATGTTTATGGTTTTCATAATATCATAATACCATAATAGCTGGATATTTGCAGAAGCAGTCAATTCATTAGTACTGCTACAGTATGTGACCAGGCACGCAGATCTAAGTAATTTTGCTGCTAAGAACTAAGCCAAAAGTCACCATTTTCTGTCCTGTAAATTGCCAAAAATATAGAATAGTTTGCAAAAATGTCTACCGGGGTACAATTGATTAGATTTACAGTTTCTAGCAATTCCTTTTTCTGTAATGACTGTATAACATATATAATATGTAATCCATATATTACCTTCTCTCTCTCTCTCTCTCTCTCTCTATATATATATATATATATATATATTACTTCTTTAAGTTTAAGTTCTTTGGTGTCTGTTTAGACCTGTCCTTGAAGTGCACTTTAAAAGAAGTAATTATCTTAGCTTAGTTCCTGGCCAGCTGCCTAGGCCCTGATAAGTCTATAAAAGGTTATGGATATATTACCTATGAACAAACCATGTACGTTGATTCTCTGATAACAGATTTTTATGAAGAGAATTTTTCATAAATGCTTGGCATAGCTGCTTTGGCAACACCGTTTTAATTTATATCTGCAGAATTAAACATGGGAAATCACACCTAGAGACTGTAGACTTTTTTTTAATTTAGTTGTACTCCAAAATAACTTTTGTGTGTGTGTATATATATATATATATATATATACATATATATATATATATATATATATATATATATATTTAAATTGTATTATGAGGGTTTCTGCATTCATCCAAAGCCAACTTTATTTACAGGTGCCACCAGGTTGTGTAACTTCATCCATTACATCAAACTGTTCCGATCATATATGAGCAATTCCCAGGCACACTGATTTCATAAATATGAGTTTATTTGCTTGTGAAGGTTCTCATTCATCCAGGTCATGGTATATCTGTTGTATTCAATTAGATCAAATGGACTTGAAGTTTAGTTCTTGAAGATGTTTTGTTAGTCATCTGACTGGCTTTCTCAATTCAGAAAACAGGTATCTTTAACCCCTTATTGATGATCTCTTTGTCAGATGGCAGGGGCACAGGTATTTTTTGGAGCTTAAAAAATACCTTATATGAATTAAATTTTAAGCTCCAACTTAGGAAATACCAGTGCCCCTGCCATCTGACAAAGAAGCTTCAACTTAAGTGGAAGACTGCGTTCAACAATTAGGATGGGCACTATAAATATCTAGTTATACCCTTCGGTCTCAGCAATTCTACAGCAGTCTTTTCATAAACTTCATAAATTATGTATTTTGAGAATATCTTGTCATGTTAAATAAGTTTTAAAAAAGCAAAGGGAAAACCACCTGTAAGCCAAACACGATGTCCCATTCTTCAGTTTCTTCATTTCTAACAAAGGCTGAAAGATGGATTCCAGTAAAGTTTCTGCTGTCTTAAATTGGGAAGCTCCTAATACATTAAAGGGTTTACAGAGGTTCTTGTGTTTTGCAAATTTCTATAGAAGGTTAATTAAAAACTTTTCTTCTCTTGTGTCTCCCCTTACAAATATGACAGAAAAAGAAATCATTGTGGCCTGGTGGTTAATTGAGTTCTTTCTGGGGTTCATAAAGACATACTAATAGGCTATAAAAGAGTACTTATATTGTATGCTCTTTGTGGCAGGGCCTGATGTAAATGCATAAACTAATTGTAGCTGCATAATACATCAGCACTACATAAGGAAACAAATACAATTCAATAGAAAAACAAACAAATGAAAAGTAAGCAACATTAAGAGACAAACAAACTGTTTTGGCTGAACTACCAAGTTTAACAATGCGCAGACACTGGAGACTAAGTGAACTCTTGTTTGTGATTATTTAAAAGGTTAAAACTACATGATTGACATCTTCTTAGAAAAGATAAGACAAGTAAAATTGTATTAAATTATTTCCGCAAGCCTAGATTTTTTTTCTTCCTTTCCTTTCAGTCACTAGACAGACTCTAGAGTCTTGTGGTTGTTTGTCAATCTTGTTTCTTTCAGTACAGTAGGAAGGTAATCAGATTTAAGTATGCCGTGCAATGTCTCAGAGCCAATTAAGGAAACAGCAAGTAAAAGGACAGAAAGCAGGGACAGAAATAAAATCTATCTTGACTGGAAGAGATCGGACATATAATTAATACATAGATATAAGGGTTTTATGGTAGATTGAAAGATGCTGAAGAACAGTGTAAGGAGTACAAGGATTAAGGAGTTGTTAGCCAAACAAAATATTGTGCATAGATAAAAATGAACATGTAAAAAGTAGATTTGTATTAAAATATTTTATAAAATCTCTTGTGAATTAATTTGGAGGCTTTCTGTAAAAGATATCAAAACAAACACATTCCTTGAGGATTAACATAAAAAACACGATACCAAAAAAGACTTGGCTTACCAGAATTTTTATATGCAGAAAGTACAGTATGTCCACAAGCACACACATATATACTGTATATATAGGGAGATGCATCCTATTTATGCACCGTATGTATATATATATATTTATATATAAGTAACAAAGAAGCCGCACTCATCCATAAGCAACGGTTATGAATGCAGCATAAATGTTCATAACCGTTGCTTATGGATAAGTGCAGCTTCTTTGTTACTTTTGTATAATGATAGGGGTAATTCGGGCCCCTAGAAGATGCACAGGTAATCTGCTGCCACTTTTGGAAACAGCGTATATATTCTTTTTTGGTTATACAGCACACCACTATTTATATCTCTTGTTCCTGGTGCTAGCACAGATGGGGAATTGCTCTCCACCCCAAAATGTACATGCATAGAAGATAGTACCGCACACAGAATATCTTTTTCAAATTTGTTTCAATTTATTGTCCACATATACAATGCAACGTTTCGAGGATGTACAACATCCCCTTTCTCAAGCAGGACAAAAAAACAATCACATGTTCCACACAGTCTCCTCCCCTTTTACCTTCTCTAGCAGGAAGTGACCTCATGGATCTTTAATACACATGTAGTCATATTAGCATTACAACCCCACCAATTCCATAATCCATAAGAACAAATGTCATAAGAAAAGACATCAGAAAAGACATAAAAAAAGACAGACCTTGAGTCCCCTTATATTAAATAGGGATTATAATCTACATCTATTTATATGAATTGGGAATAAGGGACTCAAGGTCTGTCTTTTTTTATGTCTTTTTTGATGTGTTTTCTGATGTCTTTTCTTATGACATTTGTTCTTATGGATTATGGAATTGGGGGGGTTGTAATGCTAATATGACTACATGTGTATTAAAGATCCATGAGGTCACTTCCTGCTAGAGAAGGTAAAAGGAGAGGAGACTGAGGGGAACATGTGATCGTTTTTTGTCCTTCTCTTCTATGCATATATATATATATATATATATATATTGCAGGGATTTAGCCAAGTGGAAAGTAGTAAAGCAAGCGTTCACAGTGCGTGTTGTGCAAAGGAATACCCTAAGTCCAGTTTGCAAGGTATGAAACCTGAGTTTTATTCACAGCAGGTACATGTAATAGGATGATGCCTTCTCAGCCATTCCAGTGATACAAAATAAAACAAAACACAAATGAACTCCTGCTCGTCTGAGCTCTAAGTTCTAATACAGTACACACACTGCCTATACATGTGCCCTACTGTAGGACACAGGAATAAATACGTATTAGTCTGTTTACTCACAGAACCATGTTTGGCTGGCTGCTCCCGGGCCTCCTCTAGCCACACAGAGAGAGAGAGAGACTGACGGGAAAAACTCTCTTTTTTAGACAGCTGAATCTAATCCAGCTATACTACTCACTGGAAACCCAGAGTGGTCTAAAGATTGGGAATCCACTCCACCCTTCACTTGAGGATTCCCAGTAAAACCAGCCCCAGTACACATCTTACATGTACATTTTACATGTGCCAGACAGGTAAAGAAACCATATATATATGTGTACACACACATACATACATACAAAAGTAGTATGGATCAGCACACCATTAAGTTCAGAGAAGCCATAGCAATAAAGGGGGGAATCCAATTACCTCAATATGTAGACAGAAAAAAGAAAGGTAGTGCAGCACTCCAAAATTTATTTGACAATTGAATTCTCGCATTACAAGCAACAACCGTTTCACAATGATTCTATCCCTTTGTCAAGCTAAACAGTGTGAGTCATTTGATTAACCAGATGATTTATAGTGTTACACATTACATAATCACCACAACACCTGGTTGTGGTATAATTGTATAATCATATACATTGGCATAAACAGATATCTAACACAATATATACATAGATATATGCAGAACAAACTGAAAGTGTGCAGAAACAACTTCAACAACAAAACACCTATCCACACTAAGATAAAATAAACTGAACTATAGCCAAGGGTGACAAGTCATAAAATAAGTACTACTGAATGGAATATTTCTTTTAATATAAACCAACAAAAATCACATTTACCAATTGCAAAGTGCTAAGGCATAGATAAAAATCTCCATATATAAATAATATGTTCAGGCATAGATATAAAAGTTCCACATTTAAAACACATATACCGATACAAAGTGCTAAGGCATAAATAAAAAGTCCATAAATCAGGCAAGAAAAAACATTAAAGTGATTAGCATAGTGCTTCCCAAGGAGACCATTTATGTGAAAATAAAGAAACCATGCCTTAATAGAGGTGGGGGGGAGGGGTTCGACACCAACTTTCTGCCATGTACAATGCTGTTTTGGCACCTTACCCTGGGCAGTTTCAATAACACCCCTTAGCCTTAATGCATCCACACTTTGCATTCAGAAGGTCCCTAACACCTGGCTGTCATATGCTAATTGGGACTTTCCAGGGTACTTAATTGCCAACAGATTCTTGTACAAGTCATTCTAAATTGAGAAAGCCAGTCGGATCACTAGCAAAACTAAACTTTAAAGGGACACTAAACTGAAAAAAATGACTTGCCTTTATCCATTTCTATATTTTAGTGCTGTCAGGAACTTGATCCTTTTTTGCTCACAGTGCTCCCTGTCACTAGATCTCCTCATGTCCTGTGCAACTCAGTCCTAGTTAGTATGCATGTTTCCTCTCTATGTATCCACGCCCTCTTAAAACTGAGGCACAAATGGAGTGTGGAGCATGTGCAGTGGAAGTGATCTGTGCCCCATTACAGGCAATAGCATTCGACCAGTGATTTTGTGTTATAGGGAAAGTGAAACTAAAACTGCCTTGCAATGGGAAGGTAAGCAGCACTGGGAGCTGTAATAACTGCTTGAATCAAGTAAGATTTTCTTTTAGCTGTAGGAGTTTGAAGGTGTGTGTGTGTGTGTGTGTGTGGGGGGGCTTTTTTTTAGGTGCAGTGCTACATTAGGAGTTTTGTAACATAGACATCAGTTAACTGCAGGATTGGGTTTATCTGCACAGAAAGAGCACAGAGCAACAGAAAATGCTTATTACCCTTTATGATCTTAATGCTGAATCAATTAGCCATGCAGTGACAGAGAAATAAGCTTTACTTTTATAGAATGGATAGTTTCTACATGTAGTGCACCAGGGGGAGGGGCTGGGTGATTGACAGTTCTTTACTGACTAGCTGTGCCCCGTCCCCTTTAAAAAGTAAAACTCCCAGAGCTATAAAAACAAGGGATAGGAAGGTCAGGAAAAAAAGCAGATTTAAGATTGGTGGTAATTAATCCTAATTACTGTGTGATTAGTTAAAAAATGATTTGCCCCAGTTTACATGTCCTTTAAGTCCAGTTGATCTAACTAAATACAACAGATATACCATGATCTGGCAAAATTTCTAAAGAGATCCAAGGAGGGTTAGTATATGTAATCCAATCTCTCAATCAAGTGCTTGTATCCAAAAAGTGCATCTCCGACACAGGTTATCATCGGTCACAATTCTTTTTACAGTTATAAATTAGCTCCATGGTATAGTTGTATTTATATGCTCGGGATAGTAACTGTTATATAATAACAAACTTTTAGAATCTGTCTTCTAAAACAGAGGTGTGGCATGTGCAGGGGATCCCTTTTTCTCTGGTGTAAAGCACCCCTGCCTTCCCCCAACAGCATTGTCAGATTACTAAAAAAAGAATCAGAACTCCACTTACAGCCCTTCTCCCCCAAGGTGCTCTCCAATGCCCACAACCATGCCTGTGATTGGCTGCCTCTCAGTCTTGCACCTGCTTGCAAGTTCCAGCAAGCCGGGAGCCGTATCAGAGTGCCGCAGCAGCGAGGGGCTGCTGTTTTAGAAATCTTATATAGCGGTTGAGGTGGGCAGGGATATTTAAAGTTTTGTATTAGGGTGGAGATGCCCTTAAAATGGCAAAAATAGCAATTCTTTATAAATATACCCCTAAATCATACAAAATCTTTGATGATCTTCTGCACAACATAACCTCTGTCCTACCAATTAGATCACTCAAAAGGCTTCATGTCAAGAGGATTCCTTTTAAAGGTCTACACTAATCTGTTTTTTGTTTGTTTTTTTGTAAAGCCACATAGACCGAGGTTCCCATTAAGCCTAACTCAGCAGACCTTATTACATGCTAGTCTATAGTGAAAAATATCAACAACTTCAAACTTGGAATTAATCCTTTTATTTTGGGATACACAAGATAATTTCAAGGGAGGTGGAGCCAGACAGAAGGTGTTACCAGAAGAAGAGATACTTGTCAAGTATGACATTAATAAAGTATATAGCATTTCAACAATTATATGACAGATATTATATATCTGATAATTTATTATTTGCATTTATCCCTTAATTATGTACTAACTATACAAAATATATCAATTTTCTTGATGTGCTTGTACAGATAAATGATTGTTGTACATTCAGGGAATCTATGACACTGTGCCACCTTTGTCAGAATAACCTAACCTACTACACCGTACTGACCACTTTCTTTCTTTATTCTATCCCCGTGACATGGTGACAACCACCCAAGGCAATGATTTTGTGACCAGCTGTAAGGTCCATCAAAAACCATATCTGGTCAGGAAAGATTACAGGAAAATGCTGATAAACCCAAGATTCGTTCAACATTTATGTTGGATCAAACATCAAATCAGCATAATATTGGTTACGTGTATGGCCAAAAAAGTCTACTTCCTAAGTGAAGATTCTTATTTTAATGAACATCAGTCAGAATTTATCAAAGTGCACTTTTTATAAAAATTACCATGTCTCCATAAAAGTTGGTAAAAACAGCAACCTTTATAAATTACTCATGATATAACAAACTCGTCTGACGTATCTAGAAAGAATTACAATTTTTGGCATTTCGATAGCGTAAGACATTGCAATGGCAAATAGCTTCAATGTCGCCAGATTTATAAATCCAATCATTTCCACTTATTGCCACAGTGATGCACGGCACTATTAAAACTGGAAATGTGCGATGGTAATATTTCTCTATTTAATGCATTAAGTTGAGTATCGTGGTGAAAAGAAATTGCATCATAATGTCTAACAATACCAGTCCAGTGCTGTAACTGAGAATTTGACAATGTTGCAGGGAGCTCCAGACACACACACACTGTGTATAAATACAATAGTAAAGGAGGCTAAATGTTGAGGTATATAGCTAAGGTATAATATATACCGGTGCAAAAATGGTTAAACATATATCAAAAATAAATAAATAGAAAAAGAACCATATATAACCAGATCCATCCAGATTTATATTATAGAGTGAGTGCCCAGTCCATATTTGGATCTGGTTATATATGGTTCTTTTTCTATTTATTTATTTTTGACACACACTGTGTATGTAGTAAAGGCACACGTGATCACCTTTTTAAAACAATGAACCAGCAGCAGTTTAAAACAGCTGATCATGTATGTAGTAAACAGTAAACAGCTGATCACTGAGCCTCTTAGACCCTTATGCAATTACTTAACTAGTGTAAACTCTTTCCAGCAATGTTTTTCTTAAAAAAAAAATTGCCCTACTTGATTTTATGTTTTGTACCATTTTAGGCAATCAGTTTCTTGCTGGATGATGCAATGTTTTTGCTTACACCATGGGCAACACGGTGGCTCAGCGGTTAGCACTGATGTCTTGCAGCGCTGAAGTCCTGCAAGGCAAATCCACCCTTGGCACATCTGCAAGGAGTTTGTTTGTTCTCCCTGTGCTTGCGTGTGTTTCCTTCAGGAACTCCGATTTCACAATCATAAAGACAGAAAGATTGTATATGTCAAATAAATGTGCATAGATTGAAAGCTCTTCGGGTAGGGCCTGATATAAATGTATACATGTAATTGTCAAGCGCTACGGAAGATGTCGGCGCTATATAAATCTACAATAATAATAATAAAATAATAATATTAGAACTCTAGGACCTATAACTGATTTTGTCCCATAGAGTAGTTCTAGATATTGCTGCTTTGGGAAACATCTTTGGATATTTTTTCTCTAGCTCCGTGCATTTTGCCTTTCATTGTAGGATGTATAGCTTCTATAGCACTACTCACATATGTTGTTTTCATAATAGCTGCATGGATTTTTTTAAATGAGCCAATTTCATGGGTATTTCCAATTTATAGGTATGGTAGCTGCAGTTCCCCTCTATGTATATTTGTTTATTGAATGCATTTATTTGGGCTTGGGCAAAAAAATTACATAAACATAAGGTGAATTAGAATATCAACACATATCCCATGCTGTGTAACCAACAAATAACCAATTGAACAAAATACAATCACTTACTTGCAAAGTATAAAATCGATATCATGTATATTATTTAATAATTAATAATAAATACCTTTGGTCCGTCGTCCTACCAGGAGGGTGCTATAAATGGTGTGGGGAGAGGACATGGATATACTAGTGGTAATAGTATCCAAAATATATAAGGAATCCATCTATTATGATAGTACAAGATAATATATTTTGAAATTTACATAAAGCAAATTAAGGTCTGTTTGATTTGTTCCTTTGCAATCACGCATTTAGACTAGAGGAGGTCCACAAAATTGTACAGCACAAATCAAAATAACATTGAATTATTCACGTACAGCGCTTATGTGATGTTGAGTCATTCGTCATTTATGGCTCCTCTATGCATCAGAGCACTGATAACTGTTAAATGAAACAGAAACACTGTATCAGAGGAAGATTTTATTTGTAAAACTTAACCCTTTACAAAATATTTTAGCAATAAATGTAGAAAAAGAGGTCAGCAAAATCATTTTACTTTGTCGCAAAGTGTTCCAGATTCTTATAGATGGCATTACAAATACTGATGTGCTTTACAATCTTGGTAAAGGGCAATTTTGTAATACTGCAACTTTATAAATATACCACTTTGGGAGAGATTGTGTTAATCAGCTATAGTAATAAATCCAACTACAACTTTTTAAATAAAGGTTAATTTTTTTATTTGTTTCAACATAGTTTGTTAATCAAGCCATTTTAATTTTTGATGTACATAGGCATGTAACAAAGATCTGTCCAAAAATGATAAAAAAATGCAGGGTACAAGTTATTAGTTGTTTATTTGTTTATTTAAATACAAACTGTATAGGTACACTGTGCATAAATAATAGCATACATATTTATAGTTTTAATGAATTTTAAACTACTATTATTAACAGTTAAACTTGTTTGCTGTTCAAGCAGAATCTATAAGAGATAAATCAAAATGAAGCAAAAGTGCTCTAAAGTATGAACATTGTACCTACAGAATTTCAAATCCCTTAGGCATTTCTAATTGTGTCCCCTTGATATAGAACAGTAAAAGCTTCACTGCCAAGGATAACTAAATATGCAAAGGAAATAAATTCTCTTATAAAAGGCTTCTTGCCCCTGGACATGAAATGTATATGATTTTGTAGTGAAGGACCAAAGTAATTATCTACTCAAGGGAGCACTTCAGCCAACACTGTCTGAGTAGATGGAAATCTTTACTGTTCGTATTGCCTTGTAGAAGGAATGAATCCAAAAACTGTCTTTTAACCTACTACTTTTGTGGATGTTTAATACAAGACTCAGTCTTTAGAATTCTACATCTTACACAAAGAAACAGCATTTTGCTCCTGAGAGACACATTTTACATCAGAGCTTCTCCAGCCTTTTCATTTTTTCTTGCATACATTTTAGTTTGTATCATTTAATTTATCGGATTTGACCTTTAATTTCCCTTAGATTTAAAAAATATAAATGTCATTTGAATGTTTAAAAATATGGCAGTTAAAAAGACACAGTGGTGACCAAAAATTTTTTAGTGTTCCACATCACTTTTGCCTTCTTCAATAATTTTTGCTCCATTACCCTCCTGACCCCCCATCATTCCAACTCTCCTGAGCACTGCTATAATTTACTTGGGTGCTTTCACTGCCTGTACCTACTTCACTCAACACCACATAATTAGATACACACTTCACTAGAAGCTACATGTTAACCTCTACTGCACTACAGTATAGTGTAGAATGCTTTAAGAGAGATGGAGTTTAACTGTGCACTGCTGGGTTAGAGCCATGGTTTCACCATGTGTGATGTAGGCTAGTCCTCCAGCCTAGGTCTGAATTTAAACTGTAATGCATTGTTTTGCCTACAGCCTGAACTGAAAAACAACATGCAAATTAAGATTCAATATGCTATGAGACCAGAGTTCCCCTTTAAATGTTGAATAAATTCATCATAACCAGTTATTAAGTCTGATACAACACCTGTTAATTAACACCTATAAACTAATTTTGCTTATAAGAGCATACTTTCTCCCCAAAAAGACCCATTAAATCCAAGCAGTTTTTTTAATGTAGCTAAAATTACAGGACTGGATCTAAGATAAGCATTTACGTCAGTTATTGTATCGCGGGATCGGTCTAAGGTAAGTAACGAGGCGGCCAGAATTGGATCTCCCCGTATGTTTCCTCATGATCGGGCTGTTATCGAGCTTCCGCATTCTATTTTCGAGTGTTACCTACTTTCAAGGGTTACCTTATTACAAATTCGAGGGTTACCAAAATCGTTTCTTGCTTTCGAGGGTTTCCGAAATCGCTCATTACTTTCTAGGGTTACCGAAATCGATCATTACTTTTGTTTCCCGGTTTTCGATTTTCAATTTCGATGATTATCGAAATTTTGCTAAAAATCAAAAAAATTCAGAAAATCCGGGTTCCATGAAATCCGGGAGTTCTAAAAGTTTAGTCGGGACTTCGAAATCCTCAGATTCGATTCGCAACCGGGTTCTAGTCGAACCCACATTACATCTCTATATTCTAATAGAGGAAGGGTTTTTGTGTGTTATCATATGTGTGACACCTCTGCTTTTCTAGGTCCTGTTCTTGTGATTTTTCTTTTGTTCTTTCTTTTGCAGGCATACATCTTATATATTATGGATTCCAGATATTTTTGTTTTGAGTTCTTGTGAATGCAGCTAATTTATCAACCCAAAGAAAAAACTTATTGGCCATATTTGCAGATCAGCCCACCTCTTACAAATAATAATAAATAAATAATAAAACAGAAATTATTTGTATATTATGTGTGTCTGGCATTTCTGGCAAAACAGGGGTTTCCCATTAGGACTATTGTGGAGGGCTGGACCAATTGGTTAAACTCAATTTCAACATTTATTTGATGTCATTATGAAAAGCTGTAAAAGTTACTTTTTATGAAGAGATTAATATTCCTGTTTAATGATGTGATACAGATACTCAGTTACAGCAGCTAGCTGATAATCAGAATAAATCATACCATTTTAAAAGAAGGGACAGGAACCTCTTTCCTTAATGTTGCAAGCTTTAAGCACTTTTATACGTTTAATGTATAATCTGTATTATTATAATTTAACATTTTACATAATTATTTAGTTAGTCATATTTATTGCCCCACTTGTATGACTGTTGTATGAAAATTTTGAATGCAGCTAAATAAATAAAACTACACAAATAAACTTACTACCAATAAATAAATTAACCAGCCTGAGCCAATCAATTAATAATAATTTTCATCTCTGGAAAAATGGTCGGATGTGGCTCCCAGGTCATACTTTTTGTGGCCCCCGCTTGCATCCAAGCAGTCCATTTTCGCCAGGAAGGAAACATACACGCAATCAGCTATTAAAAGACTTCAGTTCCGGAAGTTCGAGTCAGTCTTTAAAACAGCTGATCGCGCATGTTTCCTTCATACGCGTGATGAGCTGTTAAAAAACTTGGGTTTTTTAACAGCTCATCACAAAGCTTGGGTTTGTGGCGGGCCCTACTAATGCCCAGGCCCCACTGTGATCATGGGGGTGGTGGTAATTACACCACTGTACAGCACATTAAGGTTTCATCTGCCAGGTTAGTGCCCTGGGCCTTCTTGTATTAAAGATAGTCTTGAAGCACTCAGGAACAGAAGCACCGTTCTTTGTGCTGACATTCCTCATAGAAATGATATTGGGAGGTAGAAAGTACCAATCATACCTCCCCGACATAGGTACTTTTATACTGTATTTGAAAAAAGTTTACACGCACTATCGTTCTCCTTTATATAAAAATAAATTGGCCCACTACTTAGCTTGTCTTTTTGATTTTGGCCCCTTATGTGGTTGAGTTTGACACCTCCGCTATATAAAGTGTAAACTAATTTCAGCTTCTTTAAATTACTGTTTTTTTTAAGCCTATGACCCTAACGTGTATTATTTGCTCAAAGTTGCAAACAATAATATTTTTTTATTTAGTTAAAGGGCCGGTAACATGAAAGATAAAGTTATGTTTAAATTTAGCATGTTCTTAGTCTGTACTAGAGGCCGCATCTTGCTTTCAGTTATTAAAGCCTTGGGCAATGACACATGGCATGTTGCTATGTTTGTTTACCCATGGGAAGTGCCGCAAATCTCTCTTAATTGTCCACTGAAGCCAATGTAAACACAGTAAAAATGTTCATGCCTGCATTTCCTCATAAATCATGGAAAAATTCCAATTAGAATTAAAGTTCACTGATATCCTAATTAGCACAAAATGAATTCAGTGTGCAATTAGTGATTAACAGGGATTAAATCACATTCATTTTATTTACATGTGTATAGGATACATTTGTATAGGCCAGTAAAAAAAAGTGTGTTGTGTATAGACATTTGGCAATGCTACACAAAACCTAATGTATTAACATAATTATACAAATCCTTTATTATTTAGCCTTGCCAAATTCTGAACTTGTTTTTAAGTGTAATGACATTTTTTATAATGTATGTGTAGTTTTATTTATATAGGTGCATTCATGTTCCAAAGAATTGGGAACATGATACATTGTGGTGCATTCCACATGCTAAAACACCTATGTGGATGTCTAGGGCATGTGGCCTTCACCTTAAGAAGAGAACACAAATCCCTTTCTTTAACCAATCATGATTACTGTTGTGTTCCACAAGCTGCTATGAGTGGCATTAGAATTAGAGTTTAAGATGCGGACGATGCTTCACATAATCTTTATTGGAATGCCTTTAAAATGAACTTAAGATATATTCGCTGCTTCGTTTTGTAAGGCTTTCATTATTTTCCTAGCAATTAAACATTAAATATTTTATATATGCAAGTGATAATGCATCATCATATAAAATCATCATGATTTTAGAATTCAGTTTGTGGGAAAGTTAGGTTTTTGAAATGATAAATAATCCCCCATTTGTACTTGAAGTACCGACTGCCAATAAACTGGGAGCATAGAGCCACAGCATATGATAATCATAAACTAATATTAATAACTGCAAATAATTAACCAAAAATAAAGTATTTCCTATACCCAGTTAATGTGAGAAATAAATAGAGCATGATGAATGCGAGGGAATAGGCAAAGATAGAAGGAGAGGTTATAATTGTGTAGTGGGTTGAAACTATCCCATTATGTTTTATTAATCTGTAAATATACTCTTCTATAGTTATAGCCTTAAGGCGTCAATTAGAAAAGCATGAACAGATGTCATAAAATGCAGTCAATGAAAAGGCTTAATTATTCTAGTTCTACTTTATCTCTCTGAAGTGAAATTTTTCTTTTATTTTTCCTTATAGGCAATGGTAGAACCTTGTTAGCTGTGCTCTATATGAAGGGATTAAACCTTCTTGAGGTGTACCAAATAAAAAAAAAAACTGGTTTCAGTCTGTTAAATTTATTGACTTACTGAATAAATAGTTTCAAAAAAACTAGTGAACCTCATCTAATTGTCTATCTAATTAGCCAGTAAATGCATCTCTATCTCCAAAAGGAAGTTATTTTATAAAAAAAAATACTAAAAATAAGGAAGAAATGTATATTGATGTGAAAAAATATATAATCTTATTAGTCCCATGCACATTAGGCAAATGCAACAAATTCACATCAGAGTCCATTGAAATTCATTGTGAATTTTGTCTACACTGCAAAATTTATTAAATGAGAACTAAACCTAGCTTTTTTCCCCCAGACCAACTATACATTGTAAGATTCTTCGAGTAACTTGCCTTTAGTACATGTAAGTAATAGATTCTGTAACATATCATTGCCAGTACAACCCACAGCCCATTTACTGTATTTTCTATACTGTATTGTCTCTACACTACTGATGGACCCGAGTTCGGATGAACTCGAACTATCCAAACTCTATCCGAACTAGTTCGGGTTTGAACTAGTTTGATTTTCTGAACTCACGGACGTATTTTTGGTAATTATCAAAAATTTGCTGATCATCGAATTTACGGACCGTTCGTTAATCCTTGAATGTATTGTTCGGTAACCCTCAAATGAAATGTTTATTTTCGGTAACCATTGAATGTAATGTTCGGTAACCCTCGAATGTACAGTAGCTTGAGTTTTCAGTAATCCTCAGATGTTTTGTTCGTTTTTAGTAACCCTCAGATTTAGAGTTAGTTTTTGGTAGCCCTTGAATGTACCATTTGTTTTCGGTAACCATGGAATATAATGATAGTTTTCGGTAACCCTCGAATGTAGCGTTCGAATTCTATAACCCCATATGCAGAGTTTGAATTCAGCAACCCTCAAATGTATAGTTCAATTTCGGTAACCCTCAAATGTATCATTCGGTAACCCTCGAATTTGCTGTAACCCTCGAATGTAGCACGCCGAAACACGACAATTGCCCGATTGTGGGGGAAAGAAGTGTTTAAAGGAGTTTTGGTGATAGGTGTATGTCCCCCAGACCATTACCCAGATGCCACAGCCATTTACAGTAAGTTATAATTGCTATTTTATCTGTTATTAATCAAACTTTTTAAACCATTATCTCCAAATGACTTTAATCGGTTTCATTCCAAATTTCAAACTTTAACTAAAGTTCAGAAGTTTGGAAACGAACCGAAGTTCAGTAAGTTTGGCCATTTCTACTCTACACCAATATGAAAGACTTACAGGTTTATTAAATAAGTAAAGTTATTAAAATAAAGTTCTTATCGTTAAATATGGTGCTAAGTTTGCCCCAGCCATTTAGATGTTAGCTTTCAAATGTTAAATAACATCTGATTGGTTGGGGCAGAATTAGCACCATTTTTAATGATAAGAACTTTTATTGAATCTCCCTGCAAGTTGCTTGTTACCCTGCAGTTTATTTACCATCCAGCATGATTTACAAGTTTAGGTCATTAGACTTTTGTATTAATGTGCAATCGCTTTACAAATGTTATTGTATTATTGTATTGTATATATCTGATGACCATGCTACAGTATATGTTCCAGTAATATGCACATTGTTTGGTGTACAACTGATCTATTGGCTTGTTTGTTTCTTCCTGAAAACCTGTTGCAAGCTTCTTGTATATGTTTAAGACAAAGCCCGAAATGCAGTGTGGGTGTAAATGTTGTAATTTCTAGGATGACTTTGAACTTGCAGTGAGAAAAACAGTGGAGTAGTACAGTAGGTGTTGATAAGAATCTTATTAGAAAACAAATATGGCTACATTTAAATACATTGTTACCTAACATTGCTTACCTAAGAATTTTGCATAAATAAAAGAAAGCTTTTCTCATGGCCACATACTGTTTGAAAGAACCAATTACCTTAAATGTTTTAGAAATTAGGCATGCACCAGGGTTTCAACCCTAATTCAGTTTCAGGTCAAAGCTGCCAGTCCCACCACTGAAACTTCACACCAAATTCCAACAGTTTCTCGTCCACTGTTGGAGTAAACCACGGGGAGCTCCTGCATCTTTATCAGAAAGTAGTGTTGAAGAGGTTATTTCACACAATCACAAGAAAAAGATGAAGCAGGTTTGCATCTTAGCAAGAAATGGGAGGTAGTATGTCAAAAACTTCATTCTGTTCAGTAGAAAAAGCTGTCATATTGCATTACTGTATATTGTGTCTGGAAGTCTCATTAAAGCTGAATATGTATAAAGTTTTAACATTTTCTAGAAAAAAAATAGTTGGATAAAGGAATAACAGTATATGACTGCTTATAAGGAAGATCAATACAGCCAGGGATTTTGGCAGCAATTACCTTTAGAGTACGTTAAAAAAGAAAAGTGCCTGAAAAACATTATTTAATTAATTGCTATTATTTTCCTATGAACATTCAGGGTTACCGTATATGCTCGAGTATAAGCCGAGGTTTTTAGGTTTAAAAATCAACCTAAAAACCTTGCCTCGGCTTATACTCGAGTCAAGAGAAAACTTACCTTATTTCCATATGCAGCCGCGAGTCAGGAAGGAAAGCCGGCAGTTCCCAGTAGTTCTTCGCGGGTGCGCGATGACGTCATCACGCACGCTGGCGGGATGACGTCATCGTGCAGCCGCGAAGCAGTACTGGGAACTGCCGGCTCTGCACAGAGTGAGCGGCAGCCGGCGGAGAGATGAAGACTGGCCAGGTAAGTGAACTACAGGTTCTAGCATTTTGTAGTAGAAAATATTTTGAATACAGCTGTTATTCAAAAGAGACATGATTTTTCTGTAAAAAGTGCTTGGTGACTTTTAAAACCTTATATTTTACAATATGGGGTGCATTACACACTGTGTAATAAATAATATTATATTATAACTCTTGATTGGTTTAAAGATTGTCAAATAAGCAGACTGTATCATATTTACAGATACACCAGGCACCAGATACTTTGCTTTTATTATATAAAAGAGCTAGCTAGATAGATAGAGTTAGTTAGACTTGCATGCACCCAAAGAGTACTTCATATGTGTTAACATTACTAGAATTGACATTATTTGGTTTGCAGGATAGAATGTAAGAGAGGTCATTGCTGTCATTCCTTGCTCTGTCAGAACTGTATTGCATTTGGATAAGCTCTCGATATCTATCACAGGTGTTACAATATTATTCATCTGTAAGTGAACTGGGGGGGCTCTAGGGTGGGGGACAGTATGCCATATAGTAACACCCAATACCTTTCTACTATAGGTGTTTGGAAACTACAACTCCCAGCAACGAAAGCATGCTGGGAGTTGTAGTTTCCAAACATCTACAGTGGAAAGGTATTAGGGTTACTGTATGGGATTACTGTACATTTAAAGGGCAACTATCTACCCTCGGCTTATAGTCAAGTCAATCATGTTTTTCTGATTTTGGAGGCAAAAATGGGTACCTCGGCTTATACTCGAGTCGGCCTATACTCGAGTATATACGGGTATTCAATAAAAGTTCTTATCGTTTAAAATGGTGCTAATTTTGCCCCAACCAATGAGATGTTAGCTTTCAAACGTTACATAATATCCGATTGGTTGGGGCAATATTAGCACCATTTTTAACGATAAGAACTTTTATTGAATCTCCCTGATAATATTCATAACAGTTACAATTCAGTGTATATCCTGAATTCCAACCAGTTTGCCCAATTCTTTTAATGACATTCAAATCTTTCTCTGTTCATTTTACCGGTTTTATTGGTCTACTCGGTGATGGAAGCTGGTGTCTAGATATAACAAGACAACTGTAATTAAAAACTCTTAATTACAAGTTTTTGCAGATTTTTAATTGGGTCTGACAATATGGATAAAAGAAATACAGGGCCATATTTATAAAGCCGCGATATCTCTTTTTAGCGATACCGCAACTTTAACGGTCCGTATCATAAATTTACAATCGTTAAACCGATCGGAGAATAAAGATTGGTTTAACGATCATAAATTTACGATAGCGATCATCAAATCTACCATACCAAAATCGTAGATTTACGATGCTCATAGAATACCATTGTGGTAGTTTACTACCGCACGGTATTCTACAATCAAATGTTCGTTAATTAACGAATGTTCGGTCGTAAATGTACGATCGCAGTCGTACATTTACGACCACGACCATAAATGAACTAACCCGCGGTATCACTAAGAAGCGATACCACGGCTTTATAAATATGGCCCACTATGTGGTCATTATACGTTTCCTCAATGTTGAAGACAAGGGTAAAACAGGATTGTGCAATCCCACTAGACATGCATGCACATCTTTTTGTATTGATCTGTAACAACTGTATGATACAGACAGGAAACAATGCCATCCTACTTGGCTTTATACAAGAACAAATAACAAATGACAGCCGCGTTGCCCCTGTCTCCCGACCACGCGCCTATCTTTGGCGAAAAGCGCCAATACAAAAGATAGGCGCGTGATCGGGAGAGATGGACAGTGCAGCTGTCAGTTCAAAAGGACCTGCGAGCGGAGCGCCAGGTAAGGTAAGTGCGCTGTGAGGTGAGAATAAGCGTTCTCACCTCCCTGTGAATAATAGAAACAATTGGCAAACACTTATTTCACTTTTTTTTTAAGTTTACAGTTCCTTTAAAGGACAATTATACTCAACTTCCCTCCGCTCCTCTGCTTTGGTCAGAACATTTTACCCAGGGTGAGGACCTGAACCACTAGGTCCTCACCCGTGGGTTTCGCGTAACTTGCAGCATAGCCTTACTGACACGCTGCTCCGGTAGGCTCCGCCCCCTGCTCCCCATCGGCGATGAGGCCAATAGGAAGGCACGCTCTGCAACGAGTGTGCCTTCCTATTGGCCTCGTCGCGCAAGGAGAGGAGGGGGTGGAGCAGCATGTCAGTAAGGCTATGCAAATTACGTGAACCCAGGGGTGAGGACCTAGCGGTTCAGGTCCTAACCCTAGGTAAAAGTTACTGACCAAAGAAGAGGAGCGGAGTGAAGGTGAGTATAATTGTCCTTTAAGTGAAAACACTTAAGTTTAAAAAGCAAAGAAAGCAATATGTATTTTTTGGATTTCTGTATAATTCTTACACAAATATGTCTGTAAAAATTAATAAACATTAATTTCAAATATTTCATTTCTTATGGTTACTTATGGTAGAAATGATTAAACATTTGTGGGGCATTTTAAGAATTTGTTTGCATTTTTAATTATAACTACCAAACATTAATCTTTTACCATTATTTGAGACTGATGGGTTAGTTTTATTTCTGTTTAAAGGGTAACTGTGGTTTCCATGCAAATGCCCTCACTCATTTTAAACAAATCTAGGGTGATGCTTCTAGCCATTACCAATCCAAAGCTATAGGCTTATAAAATCTGTTTTCCTTCTCTACACAGTGCCTCTGTCTTTTTGGCAGACATCTGTTGTAATCTGTGTCACCACGAAAAAACAATCTTTTCTGAAGCTAGTTACAGACTTGCAATCAATATCTGTGCTTTCCTTAGTATATATCCACCTTAGTGAGAGTAAGTTTTGAAGGATACTCCTTATTTAGACATGACAGATTTAATAGGAAAGGAGGGGGAGTATGTATGTATTTTAAACAAGAATTGAAGCCAAATTTAAAAAGATGAGATAGATGGTGGTATAGACAATATGGCAGAAACAATATGGGTGGAACTGTGTACAAGAAGCAAGAAAGTGGGTAAATTAATTATTGGGGTACGTTCTAAGCCGCCAAATGTCGGGGAGGCGGTGGAAATGAATCTCCATATGCAGTTGGCGAAGGCTGCTGGTATGGGGCATGTTCTGGTCATGGGGGATTTCAATTAACCTGACATAGATTGGAGTAAGGGAACTGCCAGCAGCTCAAAAGGTATTAAGTTCTTAAATCTTCTTTATGAGCATTTCCTTTCACAGATGGTAGAAGTTCCTACTAGACAGAATGCATTGTTGTATCTGGTGATATCTAATAACCCTGAGCTCATTTTGGAGATGAAGGTAATGGGAAGCTTAGGGAATAGTGACCATGATATAGTGTCATTTAATATAGGTTGCAAAAAACAAAAGTGCACTGGGTTAACAAAAACTTTTAACTGCGGGAAAGCTAATTTTATGCTGTTGAAGGAATCGCTCCTACTCATAGACTGGGGGGATTTGTTCCTAGGTATAGATATTGAGCAGAAGTGGACTACTTTTAAAGGAGTATTAAACAAGCGTAAAAAAATTGCCTTGCTTGATGCCCAGGTAAAAAGGGAAATGGAAAAAAAGAAAAGGCTTTTCAAATGTTAAAATCAGAGGGAACCGAACAGGCTTACAGGGAGTATAAAAGCTGTAATAATGAGTGCAAGAAAGCAATTAAACTAGCTAAAATAGAAAATTAAATTCGGATAGCAGAACAAAACAAATTTTTTTTTAAATATATCAATAAGAGAATGTGGGACCATTAAATAATGGGGCTGAAATGGTGATAGAGGATGCAGAGAAGGCTAATGTGCTAAACCATTTTTTCCTCAGTATTCACTATAGAGAATCCTAGTCTTTATAGTAGGGACTGTAATAACATGAAGGGTATAAATGAGGAATATTCACTCTGGCTGACATATGGTGCATATGAAGAATATTGTACAGAAACATTTAGACAAAGTTAATATCAATAAAGCACCAGGACCGGATGGAATACATCCTCGGATCTTAAGGGAGCTTTGTTCAGTTTTATCTAGACCACTGTTTCTCATCTTTTCAGATTCACTTTTGTCTGGTGATGTGCCGCTAGATTGGAAAAGGGCCAATATAATACCAATATTCAAAAAAGGTAGTCGTTCCCAATCTGACAACTATAGACATGTAAGCCTAACATCAGGCTTAGGGGAGGTAGGCAAGGTGGTGGAAACTTTGTCATATCCTTGACGCTGAGGAAGTTGGTGATGAGTTGGTGACGAAACATGTTGGGCAGAGCTTTCAGGTGAGACTGATGGAAGTTATGCACTGATTTGGGGTTTTGCTTTTAAATGAGAAATAAAGTGTATTTTACTTAATTGGAATATCGGCTGCCCGCCTGTTTCTTCAGTGTATTGGATGAATTTGTATGCCGCGGAGGAGCCGGCAGTCTGAAGGTGTTGAGAGCGCTGGATTCCGAGGATTCACATGGGACTCCCAAGTTCAGGTACTGTAATTAGCGGCATTAACAATACGCATTGACACCTGGGCCATTTTTGCACACCCTCTGGCAGAATGAATATTAATTTGATAATTCAGTCTGTTTTCTGTGATTTAGGCTTTGAAATTTTGTGAGGGTTTTCTTGTTTTGCTGCAGAATTTCAATTTCACTGGTTTAAAATTTTGCATCGAATCATGGGACATTTAGGCTTTTTCTTTTATAGAACAACAAATTGAATGCAGTGATGTACATAGAATTATTCAGGCACAGATGGTATATTTGCTACTTTATTTCATACATTTCCCAATCTAAAACTGTTTCCGAATGTGCTTGAAATAAGTGATTTGTGCCATTTAGTAGAAAGACAGTGAATTAACTAAACTGAGTTGCATTTCAATATTTTAATAGAATGAGTCTGAGCTGAATCACTGCTGCTCATTTTTATTTTGTCCTATATGAAAACCATTTCTGTACAGTCTTAATAAAGAACATTACATGCATTCTAGCTTATCAACTGAATGACAAAGAGACCAGAATACAGTCACAGAAAGAAAGTGTCTCTAAGGCTAACTATAATTCAGCTGCAGCAACAGGTATACTGAAACCTTTTGTGAAAAGAATCTCACAGACAGATAACTGTTACTGTATGTCATGTCTGTTTAAGGTGCTCACTCTGGCATCTGAGATATACTGTAGCCAGCCAAATTATATTCAAAAGACAAAAGACACAACCCAAAGTCACAGAATCTAAAATTCCCACTCGATTATAGTGAGTAAAAAAGCTTAGCCTTTGTAAGAAGGCACTTGATATTCTGCTCTTGCTATTAATCCTATTTATTTGCAGCATTTGTATTTGTAACCAATACTGCATCCAGTATGTTACATGGGATTTTCTTTTCCTTCTTAACATTTGCTTTAAGCAGGCTGATTTTAGGAGTTAAACCACATACTAGCTTTCTGCAAAACATCTACAACATACATTTCAACATATATACAGTATATGTATTGCCAGTTTTATTCTGCATTTGTCTTGCCTGCAATTTCTGTAAATTACTTTTTAGTAATCAGCTTATTAAGTGTGAAAAATAAAGAAATATTACAACAATATCAGCTTATTTCATTATTAATGTTTTGGGATTAATAAAGGCTCATTGGATTGGCAAGTGTTTAGAGTTCTGAGAAAATTTGTATTGCAATTTTTTACTAAAATATATATTGGATAGAAACATTGTTTTGTACAGGGTAGAAATAAGATGTTCCAAATATTTGAAAAATGGCATCTAAAAGTGTAATTATGGTCTTGGATTACATTCATTACTCTAAGCCCTCTTTAATTTATCCTTTAGATGTGTAGCTGTTCATTGGGAATTCTCGTTAAACAAGTTTGCTAGCAAAAATTAAATTTGCTAAGTCATTTACTATTTCTATAAATTCAATCAAGAACATATGATGGGAGACTGATTAGAAATATTAATAAAACAGATAAGAGTTCAATAGAAATATAATCAAAAAGGAATAAAAGTCATTACTCCATATACCTGTACAAATAAATCAACAAACTCAAAAAATGATTATTAAACCAGCCCCCAAACCAGAAAATTCATATAAGGTAAGGCAACCCCCAAACCCAAACCTAAACACTATGTTAAAAGAAAACTTAAATGTACTTACCTGACCTTGTTCCCTTGGTAAAGAGCTCTTCTGCTTCTGTGCATGGAACAGCAGAAGGGACCGGACCGGCAGCCAATCATTGATTCAGCTGCCAGTCAGCAGAGAGAGAAGAGTAAACAAGGTTACATTAAGGGTCTGATTTAGATGTTTTAAACATAGCGTTTATTGTTTGGGAGCTTGCCTTACGTCATATGATTATGTAGTGATGCAGTCACCGATGTATCCAAAGGGAGAGGGGTAGAAAGAGGGGAGAGCTACACTTCGCATGCCAAAGTCCTCTCAGAGGAACAGGAATTAGCAGGCACTGGATTACACAAACAGGCTCTTATTCTTCATTTTTCTGGACTTTAATCAGGCCCTGCAGGACAACCATAAGGGGCAGAAGAGAAAGGTAGAAATCCTTTAAAACTACACAGTGAGGCCAACAGTGGGGCACATTTTAGTTGGGGCATTGGGCATGCCCTTTAAAACTTAAGAGACAATACCATGTACTATGGTGCTGGGTTACTTGTTCACGCTTTGATAAAAACATTTTTTTCCTACTCTTTAAAGATCTGCATAGCTAGAACATAGGATATTAAGGGAGAAGATAAGTTACATCCATCTTATTCTTCTATTTTCCTTTGCTAGAAGATGTAAAATTCATTTAATCTCCTAAAAAAAGCTTTGCTTTTGCTTTGGATCCATGTTAAAAAATTTAAGATTTGGATGAGAAGGCAGACTTTGAGGTAGCTAGTGTATTAATGATTTTGATAAAGACAAGTTTAGCAAAGAGGAGCAATTAAAGTGAATAAATAGGTGTACAGGGCTGAATAAAGACAACTAAAAAAGGTAAAATATATGAAAAGAACCACCACAAAAAACACCAACAGTTTCACAATCAACACCTCTAAGAAGGAAATCATTTAAAGGACAATTATACTCACCTTCTCCCTGATCCATAGCTGCACACTCCCCAGTGCAGCCAATGGGAAGACACGCCTCCTTAAAGAGCATGTCTTCCCATTGGCTGCATTGCAACCAGTCACTTACAGGGGAAAAAGAAAGTTAGGGAACATACCCAGAGTGAAAAAAATGTAGGTCCTCACCCTCGATACTATGCAGCTATAGTGGTAGAGGATCAAGGAGGAGGTGAGTATAATTGTCTTTTAAGAAGTTCTCTCTCCCTTTCCTGTAAAGATAGTAACCCTGCCTACTAAATATGAGAAGCAACAAAGGAAATAGTTTGTATGGCACTAGGGAAAACAGCATTAACTGTAGAAATACTTCTGTATTATTGAACCACAGATTGGCGTTTTTGCAAAGGCTTTTTTGACTTACTTCAAACCTTTCTTGTATTTATACTAAAACAAAATCCAAAAATCTACTCAAATTCATATGTGGAACCCCTGACATTGCACCTTGCATTCTTTATTAATAAAATAAAATATTATTTAGAAATAAATTGGGGGTTTCCCCTCTTATGAGATTACTATTGGACTTCTATCCTTGCTAAACTCAAGCTGTGCACTTATACATGATAAATTCCATTGGAATTTGCCTGTAATAAGTGACAAATCTGCAGATATCCACATACGGTGCCGTGGTGGGGGTCAGTGTGTGGGGGGTGTAAGAGGGCACGCGTTACCCTTCCAAGAGGCTGATTGCACATATCTTTACTGTATACGGGTGATCAGATGTTTAAAAACAACTGATTGCACGTATGCAATAAAGATACACGCAATCACCTCGGTTCCGGTCTTTTGAACATTCAGGTTGCCACACATGCAGCACTCGCTATCTGCTCCCTATATTAAAGTATTTTAAATTATACCAAACTATCTAATCCTTTTGTCAGTGGCAATAGTTTATCAGCTGTTGGATCAACTATTCATTTACCATGCACGTGGCTGATAATCAGCAAATTAATTCAATATAATGGAATTTTTCAATTATCAGCTATGCATGCCCCATCTTAAAACATTGGTAACAAGACTCCCTAATTGAGGGTTTATATTAAACATGTAAATAAACTTCTGGTTAAAAACAATAAGACCACAGGATACTTGTGTCTTTAATCCCTTTTAATACCTCACATCACTTTCAGCACCCAGGAAGAAATAATCTGCTTCTTAAATGTATCCTCATGCATAGATAACTGATAGAAAATGCAAAGGCATATGGTTCCAATAATTTCATGAAATAATTATATTTTTCCCAATTACAGATCTACAATAATATTCAATAAAAAATTATCATTATAAATACATTAACTGCTTAGGTATACAAAAATCAAATTAACTGAAGTATATTAAAAAAACAAACAGGTACAATACACACAATTGACCCATAAAATAACTCAAGATACAATAGCAAATACATCTAAAATTAAAAAAAAAATATATAGGGTCATCGTTTTAACGAAAATGGCCTTTTTGATTTTTCTTCTCTGGACATAGCAAGTCATTTTATTTGCTGCAGACTTTGTGTCAATTTATTAAGAATCAGATTTCTAAAGCATATCTCTTTCTTCCCATCCTTACAAGGGGGTATCCTGCAATTTGGGCCTTCGGGGGAATGAGGGCCCAGCAGCTCATAACCCCTACAGGCATGGCACATGAGGGCCCAGAAAAAGGCTTACTTCAACTTGGAAAAAATATGATGCTTTTATAAAAAGGATCTTTCAAAAACTCTGCGAAAAAGTAAATTCGCTATTTTAGAAATATGCACAATAACTCGCATTAGGGGCAACAAAAATGTATATATCTGTTGTTTGTTAATGTATAATTATTTACAACACTTTGATTTAGTATGAGTATTGCTAAATTTAATTATCAATAGAAAAAAAAAATAAAGAAATAGATTGAAAATATGAAGTTGGCCTCAGAACAGCATTGTACAGAGAATTCACAGGAATCCAGAGAGTTCACAATCAGGCACCGTTTAACTAGACTCATGGTTACTGTATCTGGATTTACAGTAAATGGGTGGTATTCCTATATTTATAGAGATGGATTTGATTAGGACTGGAATCTGGAAGTATATGATTAACAGAGATTAGAAACAGAAACACTTGTTCTTGGTTCTCATTAGCTATTTACTATAACAAAGGACAAGTATAGAAATTGGAAAAATAATCTTTTCTTTATTTAAGGCCTTTGGTTTTTATGGGGGTAAGGTTTAGTTCACACTGATTTAGCATCTGCCTATGATTATGGACACAAAATCATTTGAAACGCATGAGGCTCTCAAATAAAGAGGTATCTTTTAACTAAAGAAGAAGTTCTATTTAAGTGTTTGTCTGTTGTTGTACCTCCCGTCATTCATTTTTACTCTTGGGATCTGTTTCAAACAATGGGCCTGGAGCTGCTGTACCTGGGCCATTTTTCTTCTGTGGTAAGCAGTTTTTCACCATACCATTAGCAAAGGGGCAAAAATTAGTAGACACATATTGACAAGTTTGAGGCTGTTGAATGAATGAACCACAAGCTTACTGCTGCAAGTTATAGTTTACCTTTATATATCTGTATTAGTATTTTCTGTTTTGTATGTATCATCCAGTTGGGGGTAGCTCTCTGTGGTTTTTGAAATCCCTTTGTTAAAAGGCAAGCAGAAAAGCACAGGTTAATCAGGCAGAGCTGTGTCATGCCCTCATGCTTTACAGCACTTGGGGTTTGTATTCTCACTCAAAGCCTGCTCTTTGATGTCATACACCAATTCTTTTACATTTTGTGTTATTTATACATTCATTAGACATTGCTCCAGATTATTCCACAGCTTTATTAATGGTTATAAAAAGTAATATAATTGATTTTTGTGCCATAACCTTCACCATCTATTTGGCTTTTCCAGTTAATAATTTAATGACATTGATGTTTCAAATAACATGAATTTAAAAGCAAATTGTTAAAAAGAAAGCTGTGTGCTTCAGAAATAATTTCTCATGACAAGGCGGTAGACACTAGTCATTAATAATGTTTAATAGAAAAACAACATCTAGTTTTACTGCCCCATTATATCCTGCAGCGCTCAGTAATCACGCAATAATGGTGATATCATTAATAATTCTAATTAATATTAATTCTACTTTTTTGATGGATCTTTTAAACATAATTGTTCTCTAAGACATTCGCCATCTGTCATCAATGTGTCTCATTTAAATGTTTACATTCTAGTTTTTAACTTTTTATGTGCATTGCAGTTGACCTTTATTTTTATAAGCCATCCTCAACTAATGATAATTGCAGTAGCACATTTTAAATTCTTAAACAAAACATCTGAATATATGCATTGCTATATGAACATGGGAAAGAATCAATATAGCAAAAGAAAATATAGGGGAGCACACTCCAATGGTGAATCCAACAATTTATTAATGTGACAACAACAACAACGTTTCGGGACGCCCTGTCCCTTTGGGGCGTCCCGAAAGTCGTTGTTGTTGTCACATTAATAAATTGTTGGATTCACTATTGGAGTGTGCTCCCTTATAATTTATTTTGCTATTAAGATTATCTGGCCCTAGGAGTGGAGGGCAGGGTGATTGCACCTACGAATTTGTCTGGCTAAAAGCCAACAGCGGTGTGCTAGAGTGTTGCCTGGACTACAAAATCAATACCCTGTTATTTGGTGTGCTGGTAGTCACAGATTAAAGTCTATAAAACTGCAATTTACAAATTACATTGTACATAGTACCACTTTTGAAGGCCATGGAACTAACAGTAGAAATATTTTTTTTTTAATCAATCTTATTAGTGTGTATTGGGATGAGTACCAGTCTCCCATTTGGCATTAAGCTGTTAGATGTGTACATGCAATTTCTTCATCATTTGTGAGCTACTGTAGCAGTTAACATTAATCAGCTTAAAAAAATAGTGCAAACTTATGATGTCTGAGATGCAGGTAAGCAACAGAAAGGGATCAATGGTATATTTTTTAAAAATACATGTAAAATTCAAATTTAGATTTAAGCTTTTGATAGAAAGAAATGGGATACCTTTGTAGACATACTCTTAAAAGATTAGGAAAACTAAATTGAACATAAAACATGTATCTAATTCCTTTTCTTTAAAGTTTAGTGCAAGCTTTATATTTACAATCGTTTAATATAATCAAATCACCTTACAATTCACTTCCAACAGTTAATTATTAGATTAATCGTTATATTCTTTTTAGGAAACTAACCTTATTCTGTGTATTTATAAATCCAATAGCTATTGGTCATTATGGCTTGAATCAGACTGATTTGTTTATGTAATTATTTGCCTTGCAACTCTACTGATCAATACCACATTGTAGCATCTCTCATTTCTGTAGAACATTCAATATACAAGTAAACTAAATTTATGAATGACTACCAGCTCATGGCAACTAGACATATACCCTAGTCTCTAATGTAACTTGAACAATTGAAGTTCTTTGCAAGAAGATTAATTACAACTATTAAGTTGCTGTATATCCATGCGTACAACAGTTTATTGAATGTATTTAATTTTAAAAATATATTTAAATATTAATAAAAATATTTTAATAAAAAATATATTTAAAAAACGTTTTCATTCAGGTTAACTGAATGAAAACCAGAGTGATGTATGGAAATGGAGACCTTGTCTGCAATCTTAGCCCTTTTAAGCACTTTTTACCCATCCCCCACTTGTATTTGTATGTTGTCCCTCCCACCAGATTGTAAGCTCTTCGGGTCAGGGATCTGTGTCACGGCATGCTGCACTTATATCAATTTCTACATAATTTATATATATGCTTTCTTAACTGAAATATGAAATTTTATTTAATTTTTCATTGTAATTTTTATCAGTATAATTGCTTGCACTTATCCCCTTGTTTTATAATGTACAGTGCTGCGTACCCAAGTGGTGCTTTATAAATAAAATTATACATACAAACATACATCTTTTTATGAATTGCCTGCACACATTTTAAATGAACATTTAAATAAATATGTTATAGAAAAATGTTTAATGAGCTATTAAAGTTTGTTTTCAAGCAATGTAAGAAATTGCTTTTCTTTATATTCTTGTTGTTACACTGCCTTTTTATTTAACATGCTAGGGTTTACCAAATAATGCACTAAATAAAGCTTCTATGATCAGAAGCTGTATACTCTAAGAACCTTTTCCAAGTCAAAGGTCAACATGTTTAAAGTCACTTAATAATGAGGATATTTTGCTTTCCTACTTGGCAATTAGTGTTCAGTGCTGCTCAGTTACTTAAAATCATCTCCAGCTATTTTATCCGAATAAAACATTTTCAGTTGTAAAATGAGTTCTACTATAAAACACTTGCAATATTTTACAATTTATAGATCTAGTTGAAGCAAATATATACTTTTCTCACTAGTTATGACATGGTAATAAGGTATTCAAATAAAAAAAGTCTGAGAAAGGTAAAAACTGTAGAATTGAAGAAAGGTAATGCCTTTTTCTTTCACATTCTTAAAATAAATTATATATAATTCCTCAAAATTTCTTTGATGCATACTCTGTAGCAATAAGAAGTTTTTATAAATGACAAAAACTGCCAGAACTTTGCTATTAATGTGAAAAAAATTTCAATATATGATTTTTTTAATGGTTATGTTTTTACCTTTAACAGACAAATACATTTGTGTTTTTACCTTTTAACAGAGATCATTCAAATTTATATTTGAGTTAGCATGAACATAAACTCAAATTCCAAACTCAAGTTCTGATTAATAGATTATGGCAGACTTGAATATATTTACCAATAAATTACCCCAAAAATGGTCTCCTTAGTTTGGGCCATCTAAAAAAGTTATAATGCAGCCAGTTTTTCTTATGCCAAAATAAGAGTAACAGGTACAGCTTTGCAATGGACTGAACTGGTTTACACTATACATTCTCTTTAAGAAATTACTTTAAAAAGTGATTTATTTAAATTTATTCCCCCCAATTAATTTAAAAAAAAAATATGTAACTAGAATTAGATATATAAAAAGGAAACAGAAAGCAGAAAAAGGACAGGGTGTAGCAGCAATAATTGAAATAAATATCTCTTGCAAGCCTCAGAAAAAAATCCACTAAAGCTTAATATTTCACATGTATCTGAAAGGTGATTAGTTAGGTGTTCCACAGAGGTTTGCACCAACAAGATAACAACAAAGATATTCAGCAATAGCATTAGTGAGCACAATGTGAATACTGTACGTGATAACTAAACTGGATCACTGGGTGTGGACCATCCCATAAGTTAGCCTTCAAGAGTACGAGAGGTTATTTCCTTACAGGAATGATTGTATTATGTAAATAAAAAGATGTGCTTCTATATTGGCTTCTTCTGTATTAGGAGCAATGAATAGGTAATTGTGATTCTTTAGTGTAAGCCTGTTCATTTCCATCTGATTTCAAATTTTAAAAGCCACTTTTCTTTATTTCCATTTCTCTTTTTACCAGAGCATTAAAGGGTAACTGTGGTCTTGAAATCTTCCAAACTAGTAAGGTTCCATTGTACCTTCAAAATAAAACCTAAATCAAATCTCTAGATAAAATTTGTGATAAGTTATTGCTGGAAAGGTTCAGCAATGTTTCTTCCTGCTTGAACACTTCCTGTTTTCAGCTATGTGACCAGCTTGTAGTCATGTGACCAGCCTCTGTCTGCATTAATAGGCTTCCCTTCTCAACTGTCAATTTTTTTCCCCAGGTACTTACTGATTTCCGAACATATTAATGGACCAAGCGGGTCCTATATAAGCAATATACAGATAATGCACAGCTGTATTATTTTTATTTTCAGGTCAGTTCAGATCACTCATTTGCCCAAATACCATGCAAAAAAGTACCTTCCAACAAGATCTATGGCGTCCTACCTCTGGAGCACTCCTAATAAGGTGATAGTGCTGCAGACTTTACCTATCTGGTGGAGCCTCACTGCCCATACCCCAATACCTTTCCCGGTCACACCATGGTCTTGTGTGGCAGCGGTACATAGCGGTCCAGATGAATGGTGACTAATGCATGAAGTGTGACCGAGAGAGGTATTGGGGTATGGGCAGTAGGGCTCAACCAGATAGGTAAGGTCTGCAGCACTATCACCTTATAAGGAGCGCTCCAGAGGTAGGATGCCATAGATATGGTTGGAAGGTACTTTTTTGCATGGTATTTGGGCAAATCAGTATATATTTGTACAGGCAAATGGAGCATATGTATGGGTATGATACCTAACATTCAGTGTTGTTTGAGTCTGTGGACCACATGTACCAGCCATTTTTTATGATTGGTGTGTTTGGTGGTGGGGGAGGGAGAGGGGTTAGGAGGGTACTGTATGTTTAATCCGGCGTTATATGCCGGGCCACTTGCACTAATACGGTCAGAGTGATGATACTGTGCTGTTATATGTTATGGGCGAGAACATAGGCACTACCCATAATGATACGGTCAATGTATCCAAGGGTAAGTGATCTGAACTGACCTGAAAATAAAAATAATACAGCTGTGCATTATCTGTAAATTGACTTCCTGATTTCCCCAGTATTAAGTCTCAACTGAGCATGCTTCTCCCCTGGGGAGACCGGGCAGGACAGAGGTCAGGTGATGTCACCCAACCTACTGGAAGCAGGAAGTTTGAATATTCACCCCAATGTAATTTTTCACAGGCTCCAGTCAGAGATGTGATTGTTGAGTAATTTTAAAGGAAATATTGCAGGCTTCATTAAACCCTAACTTGTTTTGAGACCACAGTTGACCTTTAAGCCAGGCAGGAGACCAATTTTTTTTGGTATAAAGGTATAAATTTGGTATAAGGTATAAATTTAGAAATGTAATGGTTTAATATCCCTTTAAAAGCCATACACTTCTGCTCAATATCTTTACCTAGAAACAACCCCACCCCAGTCTATGAGCAGGAGCGATTCCTTCAACAACATAAAATTAGTTTTCCTTAAGTTAAAAGTTTTTATTAACCCAGTGCACTTTTGTTTTTTGCAACCTATATTAAATGACACTATATCATGATCACTGGTTCCCTAAGCTTCCCATTACCTTCATCTCCAAAATGAGCTCTGGGTTATTAGATATCACCAGATCCAACAACGCATTCTGTCTAGTAGGAAAATGCTCACAAAGATGATTTAAGAACTGGATACCTTTTGAGGTGCTGGCAGTTCCATTACTCCAATCTATTTCAGGGTAATTGAAATCCCCCATGACCAGAACATGCCCCATACCAGCAGCCTTCCCCAACCGCATATGGAGATTCATTTCCACCTCCTCCCCGGCATTTGGCAGCTTAAAACATACCCCAATAATTAATTTACCCACTTTCTTGCTTCTTGTACACAGTTCCACCCATATTGTTTCTGCCATATTGTCTATACCACCACCTATCTCATCTTTTAAATTTGGCTTCATTTCTTGTTTAAAATACATACATACTCCCCCTCCTTTCCTATTAACTCTGTCATGTCTAAATAAGGAGTGTCCTTCAATACTTACTCTCACTAAGGTGGATATATACTTACCTAGGAACAAATCCCCCCAGTCTATGAGTAGGAGTGATTCTTTCAACAACATAAAATTAGCTTTCCTAAAGTTAAAAGATTTTGTTAACCCAGTGCACTTTTGTTTTTGCAACCTATACTAAATGACACTATATCATGGTCACTATTCCCTAAGCTTCCCATTACCTTCATTTCCACAATGAGTTCAGTGTTATTAGATATCACCAGATCCAACAATGCATCCTGTCTAGTAGGAACTTCTACCATCTGTGATTACAGTGTTCAATATGCTTATAATTATTGTAACATCTTAAAACAAACTGATATCAATCATCATTCAGGTATAATATTGTATCAGAAGGATGAAATATATGATAGACATTTAAAAAAAGGTGGGAAAGGCTATAAGAATTCTTACCCAATTTTAGTCAGGCCTGGGGCCTTGTGAATGTGTTGAGACAGTTTCTTTTTAAAAGTGAAGGAAAATAAGATATTATTTTCACAGCCCTTTGATCACTACCTTTGGTAGTGACATATCAGCTTTTCCACAGCAACCCTGTAAGTGGTGCTAAGTCTATAATCAAAATAAGAAATATGCATTGTAGTTATGATAATCCCTATATTTCTTTTAAGAATGATTTGTGTAATTTGGAGTTAAAGTTCCACATTTTGCATGTTGTGTCCTATTTGAAGGTTTGATCTAACATAGTGGATGTTACATAAATTCAGGGCAGATGTTCATTCAAGGAAAGCGTTTCAAGTTAGCTTTTTCTGCACAAAGCAGAGGCTATTAGTTTAAAAGACTAGGTAAAGGCATTAGTTTAAAAGTGTAGGTAGTCATCAGGCAGGAATAAGAGGCACTCAGCTCATTCTGTAGGTGGGTGAGAAAAAACAAAAAAAGGAAACCTTGTGTGTGGCAGAAATGGTACTGCAAAATGGCTATTTCATTTGAATAAAAATATAGGTCATAGAACAATGTGATATAAATGGTAGAAAAAAAAAACAATAAAAGAATGATGAGTTCTGTTCTTTTCCAAATAATCTATAAACAGACCCATAGAATTCAATGGGGGAAAAAAAAAAAAAGTTCAGATTAAATTTAAAGGACAACTCCACCCTCATAATAACATCTTTTAGAAAGAATGGCCTCTTAAAAATGTTGATATATCATAGTTTGTCCTATGAATTCATTACTGTATGCCTGCTATGCTTCTGGATGCCTCAGGGAAACAAAGCAATTTAGAAACCTGTACTGAGCCTGTACTGAGCCTGGGCATGCTCAGAAGAGGCAGACAGGGGATTAACATTCAGTCATTGGCTGTGATGTCAACTGTCAAATCCATAACTGACAGTTGCTAACTGGAAGAACCAGGAAGCAGAAACAGGGGAAACAGGGCATTGTGCAGGATTTCAGACTTATATATTTCAGATTTCAAACTATTACCATTTAGGGTTTTGGGGGGTGATTTACCTGTATGTAATCGAGTGCTTGGGTATTTGCTATTTCTCCCGTTTCTTCAGAATGAAGAGTTAACATAATTGATATTTCTAGATATCGGCCTGTATAGTTGATAATTTCTGGAATATTTGATTTTAAAAATTCAATAATAAATCGAAATTCTGGGAAAATTTCCACAATTCAAAAAATTCGAAGTTCCAAGAACCGAAATCAGATTTCATCCCTTTTTAATAGCCAATAATGGGTGCTAGCACCTTTATGATAAGAAATTATGTTTCCGAAAGCCATTTGTCAGTATGTTCAAGCATGACAATTGTAAAAGTAAAAAAATAATAAACTCTCTGAAGTCACCCAAGTTGTATCCACTGTCTTCTGTACTTTTTTATCTTAATTTTTATATAAATTTAAAATGAAAACTAATTGCCATGATTTCATTTATTTTTACATGATTTAAACTGCAGAAAATTTAATTTATTTCTGACGCTTAAAAAGTGTGTCAGTCTCTCTGTATGTGTAATTAACTATATTGATCTGATTGTAGCTGCAGTAATTTGTTTTCTTCACAGAGTTTTCTTTTTACTTGTATTTATTTAGTACCAGTAGTACCTGTCACTGACCACAGATTAAAAAAAAAGATATTCCCTTCATAGCCCTTTAGAAAAAATAGACAAACTACCGGTTCATTTATAATGTGGGCATTGTGTGGCTCGGAATATCTAGTTCATTCAACTGTTCTGGCCACACACTCCTTAATAAAGTGAGTCCTAGGCAATTTATACATACTAAAGATTCTATTTGCAATGCAGTTGGGCAATGATAATTTAAAAAATTACTGCCTCGTCTTAATCTTTAAATTACTACATGTAAGTAGATGCTAAGATCCTAGTTATACGATGGGATGGGATAGTATCTGAACGTGTATGTACAATCAGCTGTCAATCGTACAATATTTTTTTTCATTGGGCCAGTTTAAGAAAACAATTTCAGTTCCCAATCCAATCATGCAATTGGATTAAGTTATAATGGTGAAAATATTTCCACTCCCAAACTTCTAAAGTACACATCTGGATCTTTAAATTCACATCAGTATGCCCCGGCATACCTGGAACTTACCTTACCACCGCTTCACTGCAAGCCGCTCCTTCACTGAAAGCCGCTCTGTCCCGACCACGCGCCCTATCTTATGCGCATGCGCGTCAATACAAAAGATAGGGCGCGCGATCTAGAGAGAACAGCTGTTCAGTGAAGAAGCGGCTTGCGAGTGGAGCGCGGTAAGGTAAGTTCCAGGTCTCCCGAGCGTCCTATTATTCTCACCTCCCTGTGAATAATAGAAACGGGTGGCACATAGTTGTTTTTATGGATTTAGTGTTCCTTTAAAGGGCAACTATATGTTTGTTGCTGCACCCCCTTTAGGCCCGAGGCTTTTCTAATAGATTGGATAGATCCATACAGTATATTGAAAGTGACATAATATAGAAAGCATGGCAACGTTACTATCTGGTTGAAGGACACGGGGCTGATAAAGCGCATATTTTCCATGTGCTGTCAGCATTAAAGGATAAGTAAACTCAAAAAACAAATGTAAATGGAAGCTGTATACCTAATTAACCTTGTCCCTTTTTTTTTCTAGGTGCCTTCAGAGCCTACCTGTGCCCCAGTAAAATGCTGGCCATCTTAGATTATGTCTGCAGTCAGGTAAGCTCCGGCCCCCGAGATTTGCTTCTTCCAGGGTTGGGTCAAAAAATCCTGTAGCAGTTTCCTTCGTGCTCGTGCACGCCACCTGGCGCGTGCATGACGTGATGTCAGCGCACGGCGAGATGCCATCACATGCGCACGACTGCAGACATAACTGCTTACCTGACTGCAGACATAATCAAAGATGGCCAGCACTTTACTGGGGCACAGGTAGGCTCTGAAGGCACCTAGAAAAAAAAAGGGACAAGGTTATACAGCTTCTATTTAAACTTCATTTGTTTTTTGAGTATACTTATCCTTTAGAAGAGATCTTTATGCAAACAAGGTAGTTTATAAAATGGGTAGGTACCACTAATGAAAAATGAAAGCCTTTTTTACAACATGAGAAGACCCAGGGCTGATACAGCACAGATTTTCCATATGCCACCAACATTAATAAGGATCTATATGCAAATAAAATCTTTTTAAAAGGGGACATGTACCACTTATGGAAAATAAAATACTTTTTGACAACCTGAGTAGACATGGGACTGATACAGCAAAGATTTACCACGTACTACCAACAATAACGGGGATCTATATTAAAAAAAATGTTTTTAAAAAGATAATGTTTTGCCACTAATGTAAAATAAAAGACTTTTTAACATCTTGGGGCTGTGACCCTACTTTCCAATTGACAGTTAATGGAGGAGTACAAGAAAAGTCAGGTCTGCAGGCAGTGACATATAAGAAGAAAAAGGATTCAACAGCAAAAATACAGGAATGTTGAGAACTAGGGAGCAGGCGTAATTAATCCATGAAATGTTTCTTTTACATTATATACAGTAAGCTGTACATATACCATATAGTATAGATCTTCTTTAAAGTGTGCCAAATCAGCAATAGATACAATTTTTGAGCTTTCATTTATTTTTATTCCTTGCTGCATTTTCCAAGGCACAGATGTTTTTGTTTTCGATGTAATGTTTGCTATCTATCTTCCAGTTTCTGCATTGCCCTGTTTATTGATTTCTTAACCACTCTGTCTTTGCTAACTCAGATACTCAACCTAGCAGAAAGCAGTACAAGTTAAAAATCAATAATCTTTCTGTTAAAAATTGCAATATAATATCCTTAAAAAAAGGATAAAGTCTGTCTAAATACAAGGATATCATTAAGCTAAGTACTAGCATACAAAATTTTCAATTCAGTCCTTAATGAAAGTGTCTTATATATTTATTTGATTTAAAACGTTTCTCGACTTTTTAACTTAATCACAGTAAAAAAACTTTTAGATTTCACGTTACATGGAAGTTTAAATCCCCTTACAGAAAGTGTTTAGTATGTGTTCAAATATTCACATATTTTCCCTGAAGAGATCTCTAATAAAGAATCAGTTTACATTATATTGTTATAATAACACTCTGAAATCACTTGATATGATCCTTAAGGTTCATTGTAAAAAGAACTATTATTTGCATTATAGGAAATTGAATTGCACATCAAACAAATGAGATAAAATTAATTAATTCAGCCCTCAGACAGATTGCTATTATATAAATTCCTTCAATATCCTTCTCTTTACTATTCACAGTTACCTGATTAAAATAAGCATGTTTTGATGATGTATACAGAGTACATGCTATGCTTTTTAAAAGTGATAAACCGCAAGAGCCATTAAAGTTATGCCAATTAACTACATAAACTGAGAAATGCTGAACAATTTTCCAAGAACCATCGGAGGTGAAGTGGAAGAAAAGAAGTAAAGCCATTCTACATGCTTAGACTTAATGTTTCTGAGATTTTCAGGGGGAGAGCAAATTTCTGGAACTAAATTCACTGCTGCAGCTACAAGGGAAAAACTATTTATGACATTGTATAAATTCATCTACACAAAATGCAATTATACAGATTTCCCACAGAACTCTGATGGGAAGCCTGCTGATAAGTATATTTACACACCTTATTAATTTGGCTTGAAAAAGCCAAATTACTGTTCTTTCTATTTCTTCCTTCTTCTTCTTCTTCTTCTTTTCTTTTTCTTCCGTTTTATTCTTCCGCTTTTTTGGACCATATCTCCTCCCACAGTTTTGAGCTAGAGACATGAAATTCGGTACAGACGTGCGGGCATATAGGAGAAGTGTGCTATCTTCTAGCTAAGGAATCCGCGGAAGCGTTACGGCGTTATCGGCGAATTTCCGGACATTTTTTCCATAGACTATAATGGTAACAATCCTTAAATGTGGATATTTCAAAACAGTTTTTTTCATGGTCATAAATACAAATGTTGATACCCCCAACCCCCCACAGACCCGTACACCCACCTACTGACCTACCTTTCTATTCCCATGGAAGCCATATTTAAAGGGTATAAAGTCAAAAAACTAATTTAAATTTATCCTCAAAAAAAGATATTTTTATGGTTATAAACACAAAAAACATACCCTCAACCAGACCCAGGTACACACACCACTAATCTACTTATCCATTACTGTTTGCAGCCATACTTAAGGGTAACTAAAGTCAAAAAAACTATTTTGACCAATCATCAAAAAAGTTTTTTTTTTAACCTCTCAACCCGACACGGTACACACACCTACTGATCTACTTATCCATTAATGTGGCAGCCATACTTAAAGGGTAACTTAAGTCAAAAAAGCAAATTTTGATCAATAATCAAAAACTTTGTTTTTTTAACCCCCAACGTGATACAGGTATACACAGCTACTGACCTACCCCTCCATTACTGTTGCAGCCATACTTAAAGGTAACTAAAGTCAAAAAAACTAATTTTGACCAATCATCAAAAAAGTTTTTTTTTTTAACTCTCAACCCGACACGGGTACACACATCTACTGATCTAATTATTCATTACTATGGCAGCCATATGTAAAGGGTAACTAAAGTAAAAAAAACTAATTTTGACCAATCAATCAAAAAGTTAGTATTTTATCCCCCACCTGGTATGAATACACACATACCAACTGACCTACCTTTAATGCATACATTTAAAGGGTAAGTAAAAAACAACAATGTCCTCATCATTAACATTACTGAGTTTTAAAATCTGCAAGCACAACACACACAATTTCCTTCCAAAATGAAGTCTTTCAAGCCAAATTCAAAGTTTATACTTAACTTTCCCTTTCTAGTTCGATATTTACTCGCGTTTGGTATAATAGACATTTTACTCACATATTCGATAATTCGATATTTACTCACGTATTGGTATAATAGACATTTTACTCACATATTCATAATTTGATATTTACTCACGATTGGTATAATAGACATTTTACTCACTATTTCGATAATTTGATATTTACTCGCGTAATGGTATAATAGACTTTTACTCGCATATTCGATAATTCGATATTTACTCACGTATTGGTATTATAGACATTTTACTCACATATTCGATAATTAATTTGGCTTGAAAAAGCCAAATTACTTTTCTTCTATTTCTTCTTCTTCTTCTTCTTCTCTTCTTTTCTTCTGTTTTATTCTTCCGCTTTTTTGGACCGTATCTCCTCCCCAGTTTTTTTGGCTAGAGACTGAAATTCGGTACAGACGTCGGGGTATATAGAGAAGTGTGCTATCTTCTAGCTAGGAATCCGCAGAAGCGTACGGCGTTATCAGCGAATTTCCGGACATTTTTCCCATAGACTAAATGGTAACAATCCTCAAATGTGATATTTCAAAACAGTTTTTTTCATGGTCATAAATACAAATGTTGATCCCCCCAACTCCCACACAGACCCAGGACCCACCCACCTACTGACCTACCTTTCTATTCCCATGGAAGCCATATTTAAGGGTAACTAAAGTCAAAAAACCTAATTTAGATTTATCCTCAAAAAAGATAGTTTTATA